>VXBT01010374.1:131245-210284 GCA_013400235.1 Oriolus oriolus | reverse complement strand
AGGGCTGGGGCTGGGGCTGGGGCTGGAGATGAGGCTCGGGCTGGTGCTGGAACTGGGGCTGGGGCTGGTGCTGGAACTGGAGCTGGGGCTTGGGCTGGGGCTGGGGCTGGAGCTGGAGGTGGGCTCAGTGCTGCTGGGGCTGTGGGACATAAATCAGATTAACAAAACCACCGCTGGGAAAGTCAGACTGGCACGAAAGGGCCACAGCCTGGCCTGCATGAAGAAATGTGTTGGCAAAACTCGATCCACTCTGGCTGGCATTCACGTATAGTGTTGTCCCGCTAACAAACTCCTCACTTTTCCAGCGTAGTTATAAACATTCCTGTTTACACTGTGACACAAACCTTCTATTGGAACAAGCCTTCTGTTGATTAACACCGAGGCAATCTGGGGTCTCACTCACTGGTCTCTGCTGCAACATGATAAACTATTCTCCATGAATACGCTCTCCCACGATGCAATGTTCCCTGTAGGAGTCACCCGCCTGGCAACATTTTGAAATCTTCTGCTTGAGGGTCACAGTAAACAGGGAAGAAAATGTCCAATTAATGTTCGAGTTTGACTCATATTATTTTGGAAAAGGATGTGCTCTGTTGTTTTTCTCCTGGAGGTGTTAAGTAGAGAGCTACCGACACTTAAAGTTTACAATAGGGAGTGGGTTCTGTTACTGAAACGAGCCCTGTGGTAGATATTGAAGTCCTAAAGAGACAATCAGGAGGTTGGAAATGTCAGAATAGGTCCTTTCAGAGTCTTCAGGGTGGCAATTTTTTGACTGAAGGCTATTTGTTATTACTTGTGATTTCATCACCCTGCGAGTATGGGGACTTCTGTTTTAATCTTGTATAAATTGTCAATGTGTAAGTAATGCTTTATGGTTTTTTGTGAACTGAGAACCACAAAGTACATGTCAGACTAAATAAGCCTGAGAATGTCTCCATTAGATGGGCAAAACAGGGAAACACAACAGCCCTGCAAATTTTAAAAAGTATATGGATACACAGCATATAAACGCAGAAGAAGTAGCTTGTCGAAAGAACACCGCTACACATTTTTCTTTCCTCTTATCCTCTGTTGACTTCCCATTGCCCTTTTCCTTTCTAACAGAGTAAGACTTTGAGGATGCATGGCAATGATGGCAAGGGCTTCTCACTTGGAGCTGTCTCTGACGTAAATGATTTCCCTACAGATAGCCCTCATCACATCTCGTTGGACATGCTCACAGCAGGGAAGAAAAATTATCTGTGGAGTTTGTGGGGTTCAGTGAAGGCCCAGGCAAGGAAAGAATGAGAGTGACATAGGGAGCTGTGAGGTTAGGCATGGGACGGACGGTAACCCAATGGAGGATTCAGTTAAATGGGGTCGTCAAATCTTCAAGCAGTATCAGTAACTTGTGGCAGTGGGAGACCAGCAAAACTGTGTGGACAGAGGCATGTACAGGTTATCTGCTTCTTGTCATCATGGTAAATAATGAACTGAATATGGTATGGCTGGAAAATCTCTACGTGTGTCAGCAGAGGAGTAGACAAACACAAGGAAAATATTGCAACTGTACATGGTCTTTCTGAAACTGCTGCAGACGGAGAATATTGTGCCAAGTTTGGATACTCATTTTTCCAAATGAAAATACTGGCAAGGTAGAAGTAGAGAAAACAGCTATAAAGATGTGTGAATGATTTAAAAATCCTAATTATTTATCTAAAAGAAGCTTAAGACCATTCAAAATCATCCATTTAGTTGAGATATTTTAATCTCTCAGACAAATACTTAACAATAATCAACATCTGGAAGCTGAAAGTGGCAAATCCAGAACAAAAATAAATCATACATTTTAAGAAATGTACCATTGAAAGATGTTGCACAAGAGTGCAAGGTTACATAGGGGTGTTGTGGCTTGGGTTTTGGTTCTAAATCAACAAGTCTGTCATAATTAAGAAATAGGCCACAGGGAAGGGAAGAAGGATGCCACTACAAAATGGATAAGCTTGTAGGATGAAGGGGCATTGACTAGATAACTGTATTTTTCTCTCTGCATTGATATCTATGAGAGAGGGCAGTGAAGAGGAGCTGCGGAGAGAGTGGGAAGTGGAAAGATGCATATATAGCAGCTTGCAGATTCTGCTGAAGCACAACAGATCTCTGGAATCCTGGCCCTGACGCTGTTGGCCTGCTGTGCCTTTGGCAAGTCATGATGTCTTGCAAGGATTTTAATTCCCCAGGCATCCTTTGATTATCTTATCTACTTGAAATGAAGTCATAAGTGTGTTGCTTCTGAAAAAACAGTTGAACTCTCACAAACGGGTTTTATTGCACCACAAAAAGAGAACAAAACCAGAGAACTTTAACATGGTTAGCGTCTCACTTCCAAATCATGTCCCAGTCGGGTTTCCGAGTCTTCTTGCAAAAAATTTAGGATCAATTTTAAAGACTTGCACTGATACTGCAATTAAAATTAATCAGCTGAGAAATTCAGAGTATAACAGAAAGTAATAGCAGGCACTGGAAGAATTGTCAGCAGGCAACAATGTGACAAAGGAACTGACTATGTTAGCTTTACTTGTGTCAGATTATTTTATTCTTCTCAAGATATTTTCTTATGTTACAAAAAACAGACATTTCAAATTCACATGATCTAAAGAATTTCCTTTGGACATGCTGTTACAGCTACCCTTTTCCACAAAGTGCACAGAAAAGTCAGACAAGAGGAAGAGAAAGCTTCAAGCACGATGTTTGGTAACTCATTTTGACCTTCACAACTCATTTGTAAGTGCATTCTACTTTCTCTCTCACTTTTACCTTCTTTCCAATTTAATCTGGTGCAAACAAATTATACACGAACAGTCATTTTCATTTGGGTCTTGTTCACTGAGATACTTAGCAAACAATCAACTTACAAACAAGATAAGGACAGCAAAAGAAAGCTAAGCTTTTGTTTAGATAGCGGGTTCACAGATAAAGACCTAAGCAGGCCTGCATAAACTCAAGAAGCAGTGATATTATCTTTGAAGCTGTGGCACTGTGCTTGTATTTACTTGCTATAGGTACTCATGTAGGCTAATTTAAAAATAATTTTACATGTACACAATCCAAACTTTTTTTCTTCTTTTGGTTGAGAGAGAGAGTCTGAAAGGTTTATTATTTGCTTTCGAGTCTTTGTGGCTTTAGTCTGGAAAAAGCAAAACAAAAAGCCCCCATAGAAAGCATCACCTGAACTGACAGGACAAGAGGAAACAGAAAAAGAAAGAAAAGTTACAGTATGGGAGCCACTCTTCTCATTAGGACTTGGTTCTGTTAGTGGGGTTAGAGATCTGGTACCATGACTATAAATGTAGCACCGGTTCTACAGAGAAAACAACACCATAAGAAAAAAGCTTTGCTTTTGAGCCAAATATTTCAAAGCACTTCGCAAGCATTAGCAAAATAAGCTTCACAGCTTTCCTGTGGAGTAGGTAGGAAAGATTAAGCCCCCCTCATGGATGGGCAAACTGAGTTACAGAGTGCTCAGGTGAGTGGGCTGAGGTGAAGCAGCCAGTCCTGCAGGGTGGAGCATGGAAGCCTGGCCTGCTGATATAGCCTCTATTCCCTAACCACAGGACCTGTACCTTCCACAATTGTCGATGTAAAGTAAAGACTACTGTCTGTAGATGAAACCCATATGAAACTGCAGTCTCTGAAGACATTTGTTTGGCAGTTTTCACTAGCACTGCAGTCACACATTATTGTTTTGAGAAAGCATGGTCTCATTTAAAGTGCATTGAAAACTGTAACGATTCATTTATTCTGTGAGAAAATACATGTATACAGTTAGAATACAGCCAAATATTTAATTTGATGAATGAAACAAATATTTCATTTGATGAATGTGAGCTTCACTGGCAGGTTTTTGCTAAGAAGACATATTTAAATGTTGTTCAAACATATACACAATATATATTTGAAAAAAATGTTGCTGGAATATATATATTGTTATAAATAGGTCCTCAAATGATATTTAAATATGGGTCTAAGGATTTTTTTTAAATATGAGCAACTGGAAACTTGAGCCTGCAGATTCTTCAAGTCAGAGAAATAGGCTTTTTGTAAAATTGTGTTGGGACGGCTTTGGGTATCTGAGGAATTGTTTCTTTCCTTTAGTTTGTGTCAGAAGCTTTAAACCACCACTTATACAATCATCACTGTGCAATGAGAAAGCTGAATTTTGCTATAGACAACCTGAAGAGTGGATATATGTGCCAAGAACAATACTGATTGAAGCCTTATGCTGATTGCAAACGAACAGTCCCAATCAAGGCACGGTCTGTGGACACAGGTGTTCACACGCTTTTTAAAGATCTATGAAAAGTGGTGCTGTGCTTGTCTGCTCTTTTACGTCTTCACAAGATCAAAGCAGAAGCAAACGTAAAACTTCCCCAATGTTTTGTGCCACAAAACTCAAGGATGGAAATGTGAAATTTGGCTGCTGGGGAGCAGATGGGTGTAATTGATCAATATAACACAAAAGGAGAGGGGCAAGGAAAAGTTCAAGGCATTCTGAGGGAATAAGGTGCGAATTTGGTGCAGTGGAATGAGAGAAACTAACAAAAGGAGTCCATGGAAGGTAAAGACTGTAAAAGCCATGTTTTAATCAGGCAGGTGGTGTCAGATGGGGACAGGAAAGGAGGATAAGGAGAATCAACTGAACGTTAGAAAAGTCAAACATCAAGTGAGGAAGTGAAGGGAAATTTGAGCCACCAGAAAAAGTCATGCTGTGGAAATATTAGAGGGAAAGCAGTAATATATTTTAGCTGTAGTTTGGAAGTTTGGAACAAAGGACAGAGATGAGTTGAGGAAGAAATGAAATTTCAAAGGAAAGAAAAAAATTCCTAAATCCGATCTAGATCTGGCTCTGGGTTTCACACATCCTCTACTCTGGAGTTTTGCTGAGCTTACAAAGGGAGGAGCCATTTAAGACTGGGTTCAGATTCAGTCACACTAAAGATACAAGGTTTTGGTTTGACATCATCTTAAAAGAAAACCTTATATAAAACAGCTTGGAGTTAGGTCTGTATAGAGGCCAAAATATAGAGTATTATGGTGATTGATATTTGTTTGGGAGTCAAATTTGTTCTGCATGAAAAAGCCAGGGAAAGAGTTCCACTTCTCTGATTCACTGAACAGAAGGTAATTGAAAGATCTCTTTATGGCAGGATTTACAACCCCTGAGCCTCAGTCGTTTTGAGCTAAATAATAATGCATTTGCATCGTAAGTGTATCTAATTTGAATTTCGCTTCCTGCCTAAACACTTTGAAAAGATGCATGCCTTGAGGTGTCTGCCTGAATAAAATTCCTGTGGAACTGAGGCTAACAAATAAAGTATGTCGTGGTGTGTTAGAATCTGCTCTGCCCTGGAGAATAGCTCCCCTGATAAACTGTCTGATTTATAATGACAACTGCTCCCACTGTTGTATACAAGTATACCTTACAGTAATGGGGAATTAAAGAGGCTTTCATGTGAAGCAAATATTTAGCTTTGAAGTCAGTGGGAGCTGAAAGAGCCCAGCACCTCACAGGATTAGTCCCTTGGGAATTAACCTTTTCACCTTACTATAGAAGAAGGATGAAATTTTAAGATAGGATTTTAATGGTGTGAGCATATGAAGTAATAGGAAGGATGAGAATTCATAACAGTGAATTACCTTCAACTAACACTGGGATAGTTCTATACGACTACAAGACTTTCTCAGCACCATATCCATGCTAAGACTTACACAGAATTAGTTTTCATGGAAAATGTAGCCTATGGTCCTTTGTCATAAACTTGATTACATAATGTTAGAGCTTCAGGAGGGGACATTTTGCTGTTTAAATTGCTGTATTAACTAACTCATCAGCACCACATCAATTGTGCAAAAGCAAGAACAGTTTTTATGTTTCCCTGTGAGAAAATTTCCATCTGCTTTTTACCTTCTCTTCAGAGTTTGAATTAGCAAAAGTGACCATGGAAATCCAACTCATTCTGCAGTTTCTTGGTCAAAAGTGAACACATTTTTTTTCCCAGGTATTCTTTTGTTGATGATGATATTAAAAGTGACTTTTAAATTGACTGTTGTGAAACAAACAGAATCTGCCATTGAGGGAAAAGACAAACTGCTTATAATTAGTTCTGGCAGCTGGAGGATGGCACTCCTGCTGTTTCTGCTGTTGGCACTGTCAAGTACATCATGTCACAATGCATGAATTATCTGAGGTCAGCTCTTCAACATACCCAAATTGCTACCAATTATTAATTAATTAGTATCATTATGGGACTGCCTTAAGGGCCTTATCAGTCCCCTTGAAACAAATAAAGTGACTAAGAGAAGGCAGTAGAAGTGATTAGTGGTGAGTAAAAAAGGTAATTCTAAGGACAACATCATATGAGTCTAATCTTGCAAGATACTGATCCCCAACTGATCTCCAATGCTCTCCTCATTGCATCCAAATGCATTTAATTGCATGGGAATATGAATCACCTGTTACGTGTTAATGTATTTTTCATTACTAAAATTTTGCTATTTAAACGTTTCCGTTCAACTGTATTCTTTTATCTTTCTTTACCTGCTCTTCCTATGAAAGCTTCACCTACCATACTTAAGGGGCTGTGTCTCATAAGATGTGTAGTTATGATGCTGAACAGCGCTGTAGCTAACATTTTGTTATCTGTCTTCAGAAATAACCTGGAGAACTCAATACTGCAAAGCTTCCAGTGCAATCCAAAAGTTAAATAAGTTAGAATGGGTTTTAAAAGAAAAAATGCAATGAGAGGGGAAGAAAGATGAAGTTTATTATCTGGTGATTACAAGTTAAGAATGAGTGAGACAGAAAGTTGCTAATTCTACCTGAGTGCCACTTTAGCAGTCAAATTCCCTATTTATGGAGAAAACCCCACCATCAGCATATACTGCAGTCATTGTAACTGCACAAATAAATACATATCTAAAGCACATGCCTCCTGCCATGACATTGGGGTGGGCAGAGTAAAGGACATGCAGACTTTGTCAGATTGTGATGGCTTAGTATCATCCAAGTCTTCAGAAGTCTTCAATCATTGCAAAGTGCTAATTATAAAATTTCCAAAAATGTGAGATGATGATGACTAAAAATATAGTGGGTCAGGCAATATGGAACCAGAGAAATGCAAAGACTCTGTGGCTATATGCTGGTCATATGCTTCTTTACAGAAAAGTCTGTCTGATAAAATGTCCATCGATTGACCTGGAATGAAATGAAAACATATTTGATTGCGGGACATTAATAAGGAGTCCGCAGGTAGTTCTTTAGCTTAAGTAAGAGTCAAATGTGTTTTTAGGAGCTAAACACCAGGATTTTTTCCTGAAAGTATTTTGTAGTCTAAACCAGACAAAACAGATATTTGTAGCTTTTTCATTTTTCGAGGGTGTATCACTGGAATATCAGAGAACCAATGTTTCAGATAAACTCAGCACCCACCTAGACAGGAAAGTTTACCCACCAGGTAAGGGAGACTTACATTTCAAGTGTTCCTGGCACACAGCAGATCCCAGAGTAGAGCTTATGGGGAGAGATTTTCTTCCGTCAAGTGGTGCTGAAGTCTTGAAGATCAACCACTTATTTTGGCACAGAAAGAGTTAATGTCTTCCTAAAACCCTTCCTAAGAGCCTCAATACTACATGAGGGAATAAGCAATTAAGAAATTAGAGCAATGCAGTAGGTGACTGTCATCTCTGTTTTGAAGTTTTCTTTTTGCATGTTTTGCCACAAAACTTCAATGACAAGTCTGTGCTATTCTGTCTTAAATACTTTCCATAACATTTCTAGGAAATAAGTGAGGCAAAAGAGCTAATCTCAGATGTAAGTGATTTAAACCATGGGTGTTCATTATTGTTTCAGAGCAGCTGTCTCAGCAAGGCTTTAAAAAAATATATTGCCACTATTATATGTAATTGCTGTAATTGTATTTTGGGTCCATAATGAATGAGGAGGTTTTTCAACGCGTACTCTTTCTTCAAATGCATCACAATCATGATGAATATAGTAATAAGCAAAGAATGCCGAAGAACAAAGGACAAGAGAGTTCTGGAGAGAATAAGAAAAAAAAAGGATTTTTTCCAACTGAGAAAAGACTATTTCCTGTGTGGATTCCAGTTTTCTGAAAGTTTGGTTTGCTTTATCATGTCCCTAAAACAATGTGGCTGTTCTAATGCACACAATAGT
The DNA here is from genome assembly GCA_013400235.1 of Oriolus oriolus. NCBI lineage: Eukaryota > Metazoa > Chordata > Aves > Passeriformes > Corvidae > Oriolus > Oriolus oriolus. Next base: position 202,075 of record VXBT01010374.1, on the reverse strand, counting down.
GAAAATGTCAATTTCACTATTTATTCCCTCCATCCTCAAATCTACCTCCTTTGTTGGTTTATCATTTAATGATTACTTTTTAACTTGAATGGTGGTTTTGCTTAGCTAGGATAATAAAGATTGAGTCAGCATTTGGCCTTCTAAAGTCAGTAAATAAAAGGGCCTAATATATGATTTTGCCATTCTTCTACCCAGTTTTGCTTTTCCAGTTTTCAATTTAATTGCTGTTCAGTCATGGTTGTGCCCTAGGATACCTTTCCAGGGAGCAGTTAGACCTACAAATGTGTGATTTGACCTGACTATTAAGAATTATATCACCTGAGACATTTCATGACGGGGAAATGTCCCAGTGGTTGTAGCTACTGTTTTATAAAACAACATCTTCTATAACAAATTAATTAATTACTCTAAAGAACATCGAGTTTCTGTGCTACATTTGAATTTCTTCTGAAATACATGTGTGAGCAGTTCAGAAGGTATCCTCCATCAGCAAAATTGCACTGTCATTGGTTCATATGCACATATTAGACAAAAAAGAGTAGAGCTTTCTGACACCTGGTGACATCAGGCTTGAAACTACAATGTCAACAGTGTCTTCCCAAATAACCTGCACAAACAGACAAGATTTTCCCTCCATGAGCTGTATCTGATCTCCAGTATGATGATGTGTATCTAAAGCTACTTTTACCTGTACTTTCAGTGGAAGATTATATTGTGAGGTTACCCACAACACAAAGGGGTTTTCTTCAAGCATCTGTTGCCCAAAACAGTCTTAAAGAGATTTTCATTATGTTGTGATAAACACCAGAAGAGAATGAAGAATTTTTTTGGTGATTTTTGTAGAATCTGGACATTCATAATAAACTGTTGTGAATAGACTATCATCTTTGCCTTATGTTATTATAATACTGAGAGTGCAAACAACTCTCTTAGTCTTTCCTGTGGGTTATGATTCCTTTTCCTCAGATTCCCATTGTTTAGCTCTCTGAAGAAACCATTTAATCTTTACGCCCACTTTTGGGAGATGTTTCCAGAACAGCCTTTGGACACCAGTGTGGTGCAGTATCTGCCAAACTGCACATCACAGTGATTCTGTCTGGATGAGCACACTCAGGGCACTGGGATTCATGGCCAATTCCTTCAGACAAATGTAGACTAAGGAAAAAGCCTTATGACATTCTTGTGGTTTTGAGGTGACACGCCAGGCGTGCTTTGTCTTCTACAGCACTGTGTACATTGTACCACAAGTAACAGATCCAGACATGAGAGGTAACCTGCTACTGATAAGACCAATATTAAATTACTTTCAGAGAAGACAGAGGAAGAGTCACAAGAAACATACTTCAAGCCCTGTTTTTTTTTCCTGCATCGCATGCAGTGAAGCCAGCTTATCAGAACCAATATAAGGTCTGCCTTTATCCTCAAAGAAAGAACTTTCATGTAATCCACAACTGAGTGGAAATTAAAAATATGTGATAACTTTCAGAAATAGTAACTAACAGATAAAATACCATTTTGTTTCAGATTATTTTTTACCATTAGCAGGACTATGTCACACGGTTTAAAGCCTCAAATTACATTTCATGAAGTTGGTTTTTGAAAAATGGTAGGAATGGAAATATTGCCATGATCTCTGCTCATTATAAAGGGAAATGTTTTTCATCTGATCATTCTCTTTCAGTGTTGTGAGCCCAGCTAACCCTCTATGAGTGCCTGAGAACCAGACTATGAACTCTCCAGAATACAGCTATAAAAAAAAGGACCATGGATCTCTCTGTTTTCCATTTGCCTTTAACTCAAGTGGAAGGTAATAATAATAAAATTGGATTAACAAATGTTTTGGACTCAATTCTGCCTGGCATTTGGGGCTCCCTGTACAGGCACATACTAAATTGTAACTTCCCCGAAATCTTCAGACCACAGTCACCCTACAGAAGCTCATGAAACAATTCTCAAGGCAGCAGACTAGGGCCAGAAATACGCACTTTAGGGTATGTATGGTCTTGTTTGTCTCAGCTCTATGTAGTTCTTTTATATTAGAGTCTTTTATACTAGAATCTTTTCATATTAGTGTGCATGGCCACACTGGGTAGATGGTTGTCCCTGCAGCTGCTCCTGTCGGCTATGCCAAATGAGCTCAGTGTTCTCAGAGGTGGCCTAAAATGGCACCACCACACTGACACCTGGAACTTTAATTCTTTGAGGCCTTTCAAACTCTTTTTTGGGTGTGTACAGACAAAGAGATTAATAAAAAGGATCTGCAACTGTGACCCAACTGCTGCACAGAGACAAAACACATCTGTGTTCTTTTCTCCCCTTCAAATTAATAAGGTTAATTTGGAAGGAAAGCTATGGAGTCCAGAAATATGTGTCAAGTAGTTATGAAGATACAAGGATTTATTAATAGAACTGGCTCATTTTCTTACCACAAAGTTTATTCTTATCAGAAAGTGTCATTTTGTTGATCAGTCTGGTACTTTTTAATGAGAAAATGGTTGATTTAAAGGTTTTTATATATCAATTAGAAATATTTTACATCTTCTTTAGGAAAAAAAAAATGAAACCCCAATGTTATTTCCTGAAAAAAAAATTGTGTTGCTAGTTGCTAGTAATGTATAGATTTTTTTCCCCCCTGTAAATACATGAATACTATGTTGACAACCTCCCTATAAACATTTATCCTTTTCTTATTTACACTGTCAAACAAAAATATTGGGACTGACAGCTCTTAAATCTGAAAAGGGTTCAACCATGCAGACTCAGACACATTTCTGAAATGCCAAGAAGATGAAATGCAACCACATCCTGTTTGGTATCTCTGGGTAGTAATGACACTGCGCAAAACTTTGAGACGTTGTGTCCCAATTAATTTATCTCTTTGACCAGCTTCCCTTTGTTTGGTGCAAGTTGCCATATGGAGCCTCTAAACTCTTCCCTGACCATGGGTGGAGAATTTGCTAGACATGCTGCCATTATTTAATTCAAGGGTAAATCTGAATATTTTTTGAAAAGGTTCTTTCAGGTCTTACTCATTAACAAAATGCATCTCTCAGTCATCAAGTTCAAAATAATTATCTATTGACAATGAAATGTAATGGATTTTACTGATGTGGGTGAACAGTCCAAATAAGAATGTCTGGGTTTGGTTTTGGTTTTCTCTTTCCACAAAGCCAAACTGAATCAACTATTTTCTAAAGAAAATAAATACATGATAATGGTGTGCCATCAGAGGTTTTCTTAGAGGATTTTTAAAGTCCTTTGAATTTTCACTTGTCCCATTTGTCCCTGACTGGAGATTTATCTTTTGACTAGTGTTCTGTCAACCTTGTCCCCATCTCAGCCACAATGCCAAACAATCTGTAAGTCACGCGAGAGCAAACCTGTTTGAGCCCTAGGGCCTGATGGCCTCCCGGCTGAAGTCAGTGAGAGTCTGTTAATTGATTTCAAAGGGAGCTGGATGAAGTCCCAGTGTCAGAGATAACTGTTTGGAGAGTTTTGGGGGGATACAGTCTGGGTAAGCAGCTAAACATTTGATTCATTATCTGAACCCAATTGAATTGCCAATGCAGAAGGTTCATCCATCATTTCTTTCTGCTTTCCAAGTTCAGAGCTGAGGGATTTATCTGCTCCTCTTTCATCAGTGAATCACATAACTAACATGGTTATTTCAAGCAATGCAGAAGCAGAACTCTCCCCAGCACTTTAGTGAAGTCACTTGGAATACAGTGGATAGAGGATACTGTTAAAGGGGTCCTGAGCACATCTGACATAAAAGGAGCCTCTGATTTTTCCTCTGGTTTAGCTGAACAGTCTGTGCTGTCTAATATCACCTCAGCAGTCTTGGCTGAGTATTTAAGCAAGGAGCTTCAGACAACCCCTAGTCTGAATCCCTTGGAGTCTGGAAAAGTTCAGACTAGTAAGTTTTTACTCCAGGTTTCAGCATTTATACACAAGAGTTTTTCTAGCAGAGGAAATTCTGAACCCTATTGCCCTAGGTTTAGTAGCTAGATGAAGGAAGGACTATGTTTAAATTGCACACGTGGCACTTTCTGATGAGTTTTATGTGTTTGAAGCAGTTTAGGTCACCTTTAACTACAACTGTGTAACACACAAGGATGTTGTTTCAAGTTCAGGGCTCAAGAGTCTTTGGAGACTGGGGGCCCTGGGTTTTTTGGGTGGGACAAACCAACAATCAAGTGAGGCCACAGTCCCCATCCCCTGCCTCCCTACCTTCAAAGCATCTGTGGTGCTCTCACACTGCAATTTCCTCCTCCATAATCTGACAATGACAGTGTAGCCATGGGACTTTTTCTTTCTTTTCTTTCCCCGTTCTTGATGCTTCTTTCAGCTTTAAGGCTGCTACACAGTTGTCAGAAGTCTGGCTTCAATGGTCTGAAGGGAGACAGATACTGATAAATTTTCTTTTGATCTCTGCTCTGCAAAACCACTCAGTCAGGAAAAAATAGAAGGGTCTGTGTGTGTAGGGGTTGGAGGATGTGAAAGGCAAAAAGCACCCTCTCATGCCAGAGTGAGTATAACTCCCACATCACATTGGATCTGAAAGATGAATATAAAGAGTTTATACATTTTGCAAATCAGGACAATGCACTGTAAGAAAATAAAGCCAGTGAGTAAAATGGGGATAATGATACTGATCTCCTTTCTAAAGTGCTCTGAGATCAGTTGATGAAAAGGACAGTACAAGAGCTAGGTATTATTATAGTTAGATCATTGCAATTGCGTTTCTCAAAACCCTTATCTTTTTGTTGCATATTCATCAAGATCAGTGTTGAAAGGTTACAGTTTATAACAACTACTTTGTTATTCTATAAATGAAAAAGAACTGAAAAAGAACTTTTTTCAAGGGGCTGCAGAAATATGCTCATATCACTCAAGGATGCATACATAGAGCTGTAGCAGATGTCACTCAACTTTCTGTATGTGCCCTGTGTAAGGCTGGATGAAGACAATGCCCCAGTGATTTGAACAATGTCAAGTGAAGAACACAATATATAAACCATAAAATGCTAGCTGTGATTCTGCCTAGACAAACTGCCATGAGCTTGGTGGGCACAATCCAGGAGCCACACCACTGCATTCGGGAGCCTTGTTCCCAAAACACTCTACACCTCTCAGCAAATGTGACTGCTGAGACACCACGTTGCACTGACACAAACCAGCTCTCTGACTAGAGCAGGCTGGGAGGAGTCCATCCCAGAAGCAGGGCAGGGCCCACTCCTGTCTCTTGGGTCTGTGAAGGCAGATTCACACGTTCCTTCACCCAGTGGAACTCAGCATTGGTAGAATTAACCCTTATTTTTCAGAACTAGCAGAGGTGTAAAACTTAAAGATGAATGAAAAAGCCAGAATAATAATGCTCCAGTAGAATTACTAATGCAGAAAAGAGTGTCTCAACATGAACTAACATCCAAGGAAATGACACAAAGTATTGATACAAATCCCAAATTAGCTTTTTTACCCCACAGCTGCTGGGAGACAGTAATTGCACACAGGGTATTTACAGAAGGCTATGCAAACAAATTTAGAATTGAAACTGCAAGGGATTTTTCCTGACAGAAATACATTATGCATTCTTTAACATAGCACAGTATATTAGACTTTACAAGATAGCTTTTAGTTAAAATGTGCTAATGAAAAGTGACAGCAAAATACTAGTTATGGAATGTGTGAGTAGAACTAACAGAGCTCTTACATATGGTTTATCAAGGGCTGTACTACATTATTTACACTTTATAATATAAAGTCTGTGATGTGCCTTTTATTCATGACATCACAAAATCACATGACGTAACCACATAGCCAAACTGACTCTTTCAAATGCACACAAACAGCAAAGCCTAAAGCTACATGCAAAAGTTCTGGCTGGGTTTCCGGCAAGTTCTGAAACGGAGCACAGTGAGTGTTAGTAAAGGACTTCTACAACTTTTGTCTATCTTACTGCATAAAAAATATTTTTCTTATGGCTTTAAAATGGAGGTATCTCAATGTCTCAATGTAAATGTTGCATTTCCAGTCATCTGTGAAAATTCCTTTGTGTTTTTGAGCGAAACAGTTTTTCCAGAGATTTACAAAGCCAAAATACAAAACCAGTTTTATTATCTGTTTGGATTTTACAGACCATGAACCAAATCCATAGTAAATGCATCTGCATACAATTATTGAAAGGAACCTCCATTTAATTGATGCATTATTTGGATAGAGATGAACTTGCTGCTTATTTATAATATTTGTAAGAGGTCATTCAAGCCTTCCATGTAGGCAAGCAGGAGTTTCCAGATTCAAAACAGAAATCCAGATAAAAATAGTGAAGCAGTTTTGCTTGGCTTGCACATGCATGGAGATATGTGTATGTAGAAGAGACTTTGAATTAAGAAGGGGAGCAAAGCTCAGTAATAACTGAAGACATAAAAAGAGCTAATGCTCATATATGCCTTAGGAAAAGCCCTCAGAGTGTACTATTGCTTGGGCATTGACTTGGGGATGCATTATTTCTGGCAGCTTGAATCCTGATGCTTTCAAGAAAAACATAACTTATTTCTTGGAAATAAACCTTTTCAGAAATAAAGAAAAATAAACATCAAGGAATATTTACCCTATCAATTTCTCCATCCAGTGGGAATAACCTATGAGATCTCGAAATATGGTTAGTTGCTCAGATCAAAAAGAGTAACTGTATGCATGTTTCTCACTATTGCTAATTACAAAGAAGACAAAATTACTGAAAAAGGCCTCAAATTTAAACAATTCCAATAAAAGTAAGGGCTGGTTTATTAACAATTATGTGCATTTAGGTACAGCTGAAATTCAGTTAAGCCTTTAAGGTATGGCTGTTATTAACAAAATCAAGTGGTGCTTTAGTCATGGACTTCCACTGTGGGAAGGGCTCTATGAAGTTTGGATGAACCCCACAGTCCTGCCTCAAAACTCATCTAAAGACAAGACAATGGAACAGATGCAGACAAATGAGTACAAAGAAACTAGGCAATATCAAATTAATTTATCTGAAGTAGTTATAAAGGTCTCTGCAGGCCAGTAATCTAGCATTTGTTTTATCATCCAAAGATAACAAAGAAAGAGGATTCTGACTGTAAGGAAACCATGTCTTGTCAATGTTTGTCAGTAGTTCCTCCCAAGCATAATGAACAGAGCTGGAAGAGGAATGAAGATCTGTGTTTTAGAATTTGTGAGTATAAGCTGCTGAGAGCACAATTGTTTTTCTTAATATCTGTGAGCCAGTAATGGAAACTGAGGGAGAGGTACTAAACAGGGTAAGGATACATCATCTAAAGGTTTAAAAAGACCTTGGCTGTCATTGTTTTGGCAGAATTTGGCCTTGGATGGATCTAGAGGAGAGAAGCTCAGTTTGTCACTCAGTGAATCTGTAAAGTAAGAAGTAAATAGGGCACTTGCTGGAGAGACAAGGGCAGGGAGGTAACTGTGGGATAAACTGAAGCAGAATTGTACTGAAAGGGGAAAGTGACAAAAGCTATAGGAAGAGTAAAGGATAAAATGGAAGAGTGAGATGAAGGATGAGACTGCTGAAGAAAGCAGGGCTCTGAGAAGAGAGCCACTACAGCATCTCTGCCTCAAGGGTAAAGGAAAGCTGGGGAGAAGAGAGAGCAAGACAAAGCAGAAGCCTCTGCTGATTTCCTCTCCGAAGATTGTAATGAGATGCCATCTGAGTAGAGAGATAAGCGGATACAAGAAGATGGAGAGCTTAAGGAGTAAGTCAGAGATGTGGAAAAAGTTACTGGAATTAAGTAGATTTGTTCTGAACAGTGTTACTTAGGGAAATGGCAAAACTGGAAGAGAAAACACATTTATGATACAGGAAGGCTTCCAAACCCCCAAGTCACACTGTGCTGTGCAAAATGAGGAAGAGAGGAAAGGAGCAGTGGGAGTGAGTTAGAGTTCTGCTGTCAGGGAAGGGATAAAAACAAAATGAAGAGTGGAAGACAGGGAATAACAGAGGCAGGAGTTATCAGATCAGAGAGAGAAGGGAACAGACTGTGAGGCAGAGAGCTGTGAGTTTGCTAGTCAGGTTTACAGATTGTTCTGGCCTCAGCTCAAGAAGTGGTTCATTTCTGTGAAGCTAATGACAAAGTCCTATCAATGCAATCAATCAGACCTTTAATTATCCCTGAACACCAGCTCTCAGGCATGATTTCTGTGCCACCTTTAGGAGGTCAAAGTCAAAAAAGAATAGTTTGGTAAACAGCCATTTGACACTGTTTGTCTGGTCCAAAAATGTATCAAGTAATAGAGTTGAACTTAAATTTGGAAGAAAAATTCTTTCTTACATCAAAACTTTATAGAAACACAGCAAAGAAAACATGCTTTAATAATAAACAGATAATTAAAACCACTTGAAACACATGTATGTGTTTTATTAGTGACTAAAATCAATGGTATGTTGCAATTTAGTTATGTGGGCTGATTTGGTATCATGTTATGTACCAGTTACATAGACATGTGCTATGGGCTTAGTCATAAAAGTGTGGAATGCACCACTAACAAATTCAATTTTTTGCCCTTAACTACTCACAAAACTCCTCTTCTTCTAAAGGGAAACCACACAACATCTCTTATAAAGGGCTCAGTCAAAAGGAAAGCCAAAATAAAGACAGTCCTTAACAGCCCACTGGACCCTCACTAAAACTATGTATTTTGGGAGAAAAACAAAGAAAAGGAAAAGTAGTTAGGAAAGTTCACCCCCATCCTTACAAGAAATTGCTGTTCCTAACAGAATTCAAATATTGCAATGGGATATCCATGTCATTTGGAAAAGCTGAATGTGTGAGTGTCTAAGAAAATGCTGACAGTTACTTTCCCTGTTATTCTGGTTAAAGAAGCAAAGCATACGGCTGGCTCAATCGTACATTCAGAATTTCGCTCTTTAGCTTTGTATTGGAAAATGTATTTTCAAGTAACTCATTTATTAGGGCAGACATCTGAAGAAGTAGGTCTTCCTTTGGAGTGCAACGTCACTAATGCCAAGAAGATTAAAGCGTAGGCATTTTTACAAATACAAGCCTAAATGCTCAGCCTTGGCCTGCTGCCCTAGGAATCCTTCAGCTGCCACGCTGCCTCATGGGAATTGTAGCTTGAGTGACTCAAACCTGGTACTCCTTCACTGGCTGAACATCCGTTATAAATGTCCTTGAATGCCCTGTGTCAGACAGTCCCTCTTGCACAACGAGCCAGAAAGGAGATGTGACCTTGCTACATCAGGGACCCAGCTTCAGAGGAGAATAAGACCTCTGAATTTTAACACTACTGAAGCATTATGGCAAATGTATGCTAACACCAAATTGCAGCTCCAACAGCATTTTATATAAAAACACTGAATGGCTTATCATACTTCAGGTATGATCAAATACTTAGATTAAAACAGACTCTTAATTCTACAGTGATTGCACACTGGTCACAGGCCTTATCTTTCCCTCCAGACCACCTTTCTCCTTGGGGGAAGTCTAGATGTAAGTTTATGAGCAGTGTGTGAAAGAAGAATGACTTTTATTTTGCTTTAAAATATATTTGTAAGTTAGAAATCCAATGGCTCTGAGAAATAAATTGCACAGGAAGGGAACACCGTGGAAGCCAGTCATCCAGCTGCTGCTGGCTTTTGGTGGAAGGTAAGTAATCCAGAGCTATCCATGCATTTTGAAAATCTATGGTGTCATCAGTTATTAAAAGTTTGCTCTGAGACTGGCCTACATACTTCATCTAATTCTGACCCTCACTGTGCAAAAGTCTGTATTGACCTGAGAAATGTCAGACCTGCTCTCCTAAATTGTTTATGATAAATAAGCTTATTTAGCAAAGGTTTGCTCCAATGCAACTGCATAAATTTGTAAAGATTGTAATTAATTTAAATATACATTTAGTAGATTTCTGATATTGGTAAGGCATTATCCTTACTCAAATCCACTTAAATTGAGATTTCCTCAAATACATATGGGTGGTATATCTGGAGAAGCTTATAAATCAGGCTTGCTCTGATGTAGATAATATGTACACCTTTCCTGTAAGTATAACCCCTGTGGAGGCACAGTGTATGAATCAGAGCATAAGGAGAGTCAAAACTTAGAATATTTAGATTTAATGTGATACTAATATGTGAGATGTGCTAACAAGGCAGAGTGTAAATAAAGCATATGTAGCTTTTCCCTATGCAAAATGTCTGAACTTAATCTCATGGGAAGGTTGTGAGGAAGCTCAGGGCCTGTAACATTCCTGGGGAAAAGGAATAACATGAGTTGTTAGAACTGCGTTATAAACGTCGTATTGCTGGTTTATTGCTTATTTAGGTGAAGGAAGGAGTGGCCCTAAGCACTAAGAAGATTTGGCAACCTGCTGTGAAGAAGTTGGAGTGTAACCTGTGTAGCATTGGCTCCTTTCAAAATGAGAGTATTATTGCTCTCTTTTAAAGGGTTAGGCTTTATTTTGTCCTTGAAATAATCATGTTTCAGGGAATGCCAGCAGTAATATAACAGCAACAACGACAAAGCCTGATCAGTCCTTTTTTAAAGGTGTAAATAAATGTGTTACAGTGAAAGTTAGTTTCATGAGCTTCAGAAATTTATTGAGCTTAGAGGATTGATCAGGTTAGGCTTGTCATTTAGTTTGGTGTTTGCTGCTGAAATCACAGAATCCGCTTATAAGTTTTACTTAGGCAGCTTTTAGTCAAATTTTAACAAACATTTTGCAATGCAGCAGCCATGGGAAGGATTGAATCCTGGAATATCTCACCTTGCTGCACTTCAAGGATTCCACTGTCAGTTTCTGGGAGGTAATGGTTCCCAGCAAGAGTGATAAGGAAAGACATTTCCTACCTCACAGCAGAAAAAACGAGACAACCAGTAGTTAGGATCTAAACTTGTGTTATGAGGAAACCTATATCATGCCCTGCTTGAGAGGCAAAGAACTGGAATCTAGAGCAGTGGAGATGGTGTCCTCCAGCTCAAGCAACACCTACTGTGCATTATCTCATCTCTCTTTGCCAGCAGCAAGATTGAGGAAGAATTACAAAAGCACTCTCTAGTCTATATCAAGCAATATCAAAACACCTACATTCACAGTTTAATTTAACGTAACTTTTTCTGAGACAGCATGAACATGATTCTTTCTTCCAGCAGGGCTCTGGGGCAGTAGTTTGCAGCCAAAAAGGAGTAGTAATGTTTTCATCACATCCTACTGTAACTGTGCCTGCTTCAGGCTTCTAAATCCCCCATGAATGGCTCCATCAGCTTCTTCTGAGGCAGATCTTCTCAGTCTTTTTTATAGGAGCTGTTTAAATTTAAAAAATTACTAGATATAAATTCTGAATTTTTTCTCTCATATCCCTGATACTGACTAATCTGATGTGGGTTACTCTCCTCCTTATTGTGGACAAGAATTGCACCTTCATTAGAACTGGTGCAAATATCCCGCTGAGAAGTTTTGTTTTTGATTGACATTGATTGAAAATGACATGACAGGAAATCCCTGATGAACTCTAGTTGTCACATTTACTTCACAGGCACTGAGGATTCATAATGACTCAAAAGCAGACTAGCTCATAGGCTGCCTTCGGGATGTTGCCAGATGATCATTTTTCAAATTACTTTTGTAACAAAAAAAGAGCTGGACTTCACACTCATTCTCAGGGTACCTTCTACTAAATGAACCCAATGGTAAACAAGTTTCTATAAGTTAATACGATATAAAACTCCCAAGTTATCTCAAATGGTCCACTACAGATCCTATATATTCCATAGAGTAATGAGGGCTTACTTTTATATAACCAGCCCTATGAACCTAAGGGGATGAACAACAATATGAGCTAGGATGTGAGTTTGGGAATCAGAACACTGAAAGTGGAACAGTTTCACACTAGCAGTGTAAGAGAACAATCAAGCACTGCAAAGCTTGGAGGGTTAACTTGTGTGGAAACTTGGATAGATTTGAAAAGGACTTTAAAATTATGAGCTCTAGTAGTAGGTTTTGAAAAACCAGTAATGCCCCAATACTTGTGGCATAGAAATGAAAATACAGAAAATCCTTAAATGGAAAAAATAATAGGCAGTATCAAAGCAAAATTAAATTGATTTTATAACTCATTATTATTACTCTGGGAAAATACTTTCAAAGATTCTACTAGTTAGACTAACATCCACTGTTATTTGAATCAAAGTACATTTTAGTAATGTACATGTGTATTGCCATCATAGGAAAATAAGTTTTTATTTGAAAACGCTGATTAACAGTTTGACATCTGAAGTGCCACAGTGGTTGATATGGTTTTGTTTATATTTCATGCCAGAGAAAATTTGTTAGACTAAGTTGCCATATTTTTTGCATCTGGATTTTATGATGTTTGTCTTTGTAATGGCTGTATATAGAACTGATTCCAGTACTTGAGATTCTGGCTAAATGCAATTAGCTTAAGTGCTTAGAAGATGAAAGTTTATTTGCTTTATACTGGATTAAAGTGTAAGTAGCAAAGGTAGCATGAACAGACTGTGTAAGTTACCTCCAGCTATTCAAGTTTCAGAGATCTACATGCCAGCGAAGGACAGTGGTGGCCAGGAAGTCTAGGGATGTTAGAATTTATTAAATTTGCTCTAAGAAAACATCAAATCTGTTCATGGAGTAAAAAGGTTAAATGAAACCACAACCTGCATAACAATTTGTCTGATCATATTTCTTCTCAGAAAAGTTATCACAAATGCATATAATACATTGATGCTTCCAGCTTGAGCAGCATTATAGGTGCATAAACTTACTGCCCAATTTCTTCCACCTTCTGCAATGAAGAATTCAGCATAATTCTCACCATCAAAAGAGTTGAAGGGTAAGAAGAGGGAAACACACAGGTGATTACTGGTAATAAATTCCAGTGATTTATATGAACCATTAGAACAGGAAAGAAGACATAACAAAAATGATGGTTAAGACCCAGACACTGGAAACCTAATTTTGCTTTTTATGAAGCATATGTTAAAGCGCTAAATGAAAATAAGATTAAAATGGTCCAAATGCCAAAGCAGTTCCACATGGTAAAGATCACTCTTGATCATTAAATATGGAAAATATATAATAAGGTAAACCCCAACCTCACAGGCAGAGACTACTGGCAGATGGAACACTTATCTTTTCAAAAGAGATAAACGTGCATGCTTGGATGCTATTCTTTATTTACAAAAGCAAATTACATTAGTTTTAACATGTTTGTATTCATGTAAAACACACGGTGTCTGGTAATTGCTTTGATTTCTCTGTAGTGCTACTAAATCTTGGCTTATTTATAATTTTTGATTTGTTTTCTCCCCACTTTGGTACTGGAATTACCTGAAGCTTTTACATCATACCAAATGACAAGTGATGTGACTGCCAGAATCCTCTGGTTTGTTCTGTTTCTGAACATCTACAGAGACTTCTTTTTTCCATTGAGGTAGGATGCTGCCAGTGCTCAAGAGCAAAAATTTGCTTCCTTTGACTCAGTTCTGTTGTGTTTTTCTTTTTAACCTGGAATTGAATGCAATTAAAAATGTGTGGGCACAAATAAAGAACCTGTTTTGAAGTTCACCTTTTCTGATGACAAACATTTTTAAAAATCCCACATTTCGATTTTTGACACATGATGAACACACTTGGCAAGATTCTATTTATAATGCAAGTCCAAAGATAGATTTTTTTATCTCTTAAAGCAACATCCAGCATATATTTTTATCAAAAACAATGATATTTTGATAAGATTTTAACACCAAAAATAATGAAAATGTAAACATGACGTTAAGATACATTAAAGTGTATTTTTACACAACCTAATTTTTATGGAATTGTGTGTAATTGTAGCTGCCATGTGTAAGGATGTGTTAGTATCAGTCTTCTTGGTTTCTTAAGCTGCATCAGAAAAAACAGCTCCTCTTCTTTGACACACTTAGAGTATACCTATAGCAATAAATAAAACAGGCCCCATCGTTAAGTGCTGTGACACAGCTCACATCTTTATGGTTGAATTCTCTTGGTATCAGGAAGCTAAATCCAGGCTCTGTGTTGATAATGGTCATTGCCCCAGGTGCAGTTTGGGAGATTAGGGAGATTTTGGCACAGACTAAAATTGTCCTAGGGATTATGCAAAAAATTTAACATCATGGCTGATTGTACATATCTGCAGCCTGGGCTTGTGTTTGGTTCAAAAACAGAGATATAATTCTGTAGTTTTCATTGTAAAAAGAATGGGTTCTCAAATATTTGTCAATCCTCTGTACTCTGAGGATTCAGCAGAGTCAACTGAGAATAGCAATTTAACTATTTAAAAATTAAGAAATTTAATGTTAAGCCTCTGAGTGTTACATTGCACTGTAGAGGAAGAGGTATGAACACCCAAGTTGCCCCTAATTTTTCTCCACTTTTCATATTTTCGAGCTATTTTAGGGTGTGCTCTCAGAAGATGAAAGAGGCTGGGTAGTGTCTCACATCTTTTCTGTGGCTGCTATGGACAGTCATCTTCTGTGCTTCTCTGTTAAATTAACGGCAGCAGGCCAACCTCATTAACCACTTTCAAGCTCCATGTTTTCCCAAGAACTGTTTCACAATGAAAACCATGAAAGCTCATGAAGATGAAAGGCCCCACAACATTATTGTTTCATATGTAAAAAAACGGGAAGAAGCTCAGATACTCAGAGCTAAAAGTAGCTCATTGCATTAAGTACCTTTCTGTGGCTTGTGCAGTAGAAAATCTGCAGGTAAACCCCAAGTGCCATATTTTACCCCGCTCTCCAGTTGCTGTCGAAAATAGACAGAATAACTTGGGATCAGGCGTTTTTTAAAATGGGACCCGTGGCCTGGATTCTGCTGAAACCTGTGAGAGTGAATGCTGTGCATCCCCAGGTTTCTCTAGGACAGAAAAAAGAAAATCAGAGTTTACTGTCTCATGGGGAAGATGAAGGAGTTAAAAGTAAGCATAATTAGTACAAATGCTACTGATAAAATCCATGCCTTGTAGGAATCAATGGGAAATGCATGCTTTGAGAGTTAGGATTTTATCTTAGATATTTTTTTCCACTAAGGAAGGTGTATGTCTCTACCTTAATCATTTTTATGTCTTATTTTTTGGTTCACAACAGTTCCTGTTTTCCTGCTCTGTTTTCTGAACAATTATAAATGAAACAACTACTGTACTTGTTATCTGCACCCTTGGAAAACATTTTTATACTTTTTAAAAATGTAGGGTTCTTTTCAGTACTGGCGTATGCCTATTTTTCACAACATGTTGTCACAGGAAGCGAAAAGAAGGAAGCATTAAGAGAACTGTATGCAAGTTCTCTTAAAATGCCTGAGGATGATCTTTGTATTTACTAAATGGACTTCATTTGCAGGTTTTGGAAAGCAAAATTAGAGACCTATTTTATCTGCAAGCAACAACCAGAAGTGAAGAAGGTGCAGCAGAGCGGAAGGTGAAGTCTCTCTGTCCCCTGAAGAGGCTGAAGTTGCAAGATATGCCATAGACAAGTAGCAGGAAGGTCCTGAGAAAGTGCAAAATAAGAGAAATAAAGCTTTTACACTAAGGGGCTCCCATACCTATGCCTCATGTTTAATGGAAAGAAGGAAGAAACACATTGTGTAAAAATCAATTATACAAAATATACACAAAAATATATCATGGACCTGTTGTCCTCTAATCCACATTTTGTGTACAGCTGAGTCCCTTGAGTATTTATGTCATACTGTGGATTTCCGCACAGCATTTTCTTTTAGCAGAGTCTGTCTAGGCTGGTAAAACATGGTGGTTTTTTGCCCACCACATATAATATTTCCTTTCAGAAGTTAATTAAAGACGTATTTTATTTGGATCAACAGATCAAAACCAGAAATTATATTCAGAATGGTGTGTAATATTTATAATAGTGTGTAATATTCAGAATAGTGACTATAGCAGTATAGAAAACACTCGCTGAAAATGATCTTAGCAGAACAGAATCCTAGAATCATAAAATAGTTTGGGTTGGAAGAGACTGTAAGAGCAAATAGTTCCAACCCCCTCTCATGGGTAGGGAGACTTTCCACTAGACCAGGTTGCCCAGAGCCCCATTCAGCCTGGCCTTGAGCACTTCCAGGGATGGGGCATCCACACCAGCTGTTGCAGTTATTTCTGCAGAGAACGTGAACCTTAAGAGCATAAAACAGGCAACATGCACAAAAAGATTTAACAAAATTACAGCAGATGGTATTTCATATACATATAGTATTTCATCCTTTGTGTTTTAGATCTGCACCTGATATCCATTGTGGCCTGGGTGTAGTCTCACATCTCATGTTTGCTTTGAGATGATTTAGGAATGAACTGCCAAAGGGACCTTCTTCTGCTCATAACTTGACATTTCCTCCTGTGCCAGCTCTAGCAGTTAGGTAACTAGCCAGTGATCTAGACCAGGGAACAGACGTACCTGAATTTCAATTTACCAATAAGAATTCAAAAAAATGAAGCTTTTGTGTTTTACATCCAGTGGTTGGATTTGCTGATGCTGCAAAGCACTTTTGTTGTACATGAGGTGCCTGGCCCAGGTACGCTTGGATGCAATATCAGCATCAGGGATGATGTGAGAACACATTACCAGCAGGACATTGCCATAGGGCTTTTTGGCAGTGTCTGCTTTCAGATGAAATTAAAGCATTTGTAAGACTGGAGTCTGAAGTTTGCTGTACTCCAAGCTCTGCAGACATCCTGTGGAATGACTGATCACATTCCTTTCCCTCAGCATTTGCTTTTTTGCCTACTTTGTGACAGCTCTAGCAGAGTTTGTTCAGTGAACTGTCACAAGAGAAATTTTTTTTCTTTTGGTGGATTACTTTTCCACTGGAACAGCAAATTAACTAATACTCCACTAACTCACACTTAGGTCACTTTATTGTTAGGTCCAAGAAAGTGACATGGCAGGGAGCACATGGAAGAACCACTGCAAGAGTAGAACAACCCCATTTGAGGGCTGCAAGTGCAATCTCATGACATTAGATGTAACTTCAAACTACATTAGAATAATCAAACTCTGTTTCAACTCACAGTGAATAAGTGCATGTAATTTAATTTCAGCCTTGTGTAGTTGCTTCCTGCCAATTTAGACAAACATCTTACTTAAATTATTTCTTTCAGATAATTTCTAGATAGTAGAACACATTCAAATAAATCCCTGATGATTCTACCACCCATCCTTAGGTTTATATTGCAGTAATTGTTCTTAAATATGACAGCTGTTGACACTGAGAATTCCCGATTTTTTTCTTTACAGCAGGAACTGGAAACTCCAGTCAAGGAAACAGGCTAGATGCTGCATAAGTAGGCAGTTTATGGAGCGTGCCGTGAAGATAAGATTGAATAAAACATTTGATTATATGGTCCCTTAAGACTGCAGTCTTTCAAGTCTCTTCTTCCTTTCAAAACATGTTTGCAAAAGCTGTGAATCTTCATTAAAGAAGGTACAGAGACTACAAAACCATTTACAGATCTATAAGGAACAGAAGATGAAAATAGCATGCTTTGGAGAAGAAAAGTTTTCTGTGGAAGAATTCTTCTGCAGAAGAACTTCATTCTATCAGGGAGAATATAAAGAGAAAAATTTTAACTAGTATTAAAAAATCAACTATATTTTAATCTCCAAACTCGATTATGCTAACCTGTCACATTGGTTTTCCAATCTGGTCTTTACCAAATAAGTCCTCATATACATATGTATCCTTTGCCCAGTTTGAGCTGAGAAGTGGTAATTCACTACTGAAAGCAGAAAGGAACAGCTTCTTAAAGTACTTGCTTAACCTGATATTACTTTAAATTCTAAAAGTAATTTAATCTGTCAGGTTTGACTTGGCTTGGAAAACGCCAGCTTCATATGAGAAATGGTTTAAGAGATGCTGATTTTCAGATAGTAGCTGCTCAGCTGAGAAATGTAGCATGCTCTGTGGTGTCTACAAGGCTGTTTAAGTCAAAATCAGACCAAGAGGCTAGTTGAAATCTCTGCTAAGGAGGAAGCTTTAAACTTACCCATTTGTTATTTGAAATAGAATATAATTATCCATACAGTCATAGCTACAGCAGAGAGATGGAGTAGGAAACTGTTCTGTATGACCTCTCAGCAGTTAGGTCTTATGCCCCTGATCCAACACAAAATCTCAGCTCCTGAATGCCTGGGCCATGGCTCTGCTCTATTGCCACTGCAATCGCTGCAGCCTCATGAAATCAGCATTCTGACTGCAGCCCTTCCTTGTGCCCCTCAGCAATTTGTGTGTGTGTCTAGCTTAATCATCTCATAGGCTGTATCTGGTAACAAAGAACATCAACAGGGTTTCTTTGAAGTCAGAGCATTTGTTGAAAATAAAAGCTAGGTAGGAAAGGCCCTGCAGAGCTAACCTCACAGACACAGTGCTGCAGGAGCATCCCGGAGTGAAGGGTTCTGCAGGCTGAGAGAAGCTGGAAGAAACAGCACACACTCCATGTTTTAGGAGAGCATAGCTATAGATTCATAGCTGTGTAGCTGCAACTGTAATAAAGCATCCAGCGTAGATGGAATTTATTGCATAAAATGACTGTAGTTTTTCACTGGCCATACAGGAAGTCTGGGTAAGTGGTGCAGACTAGACTCCTAACCTTAAGGCAGCTATATTTAGGTAAGATAAATCCCATCTGCAGTTTCTCACTTCCTCCAGGGAGCTGAGTGAGGTTGCTAAGCTGGGGGTAAACTCATAGCCATTTGAAGGGAGAAGAGAAGCTTCTGAGTACACGAGATTCAACTAAATAAAACAAACACAATTATTCAATGACTACTCCAGTCTTTACTGCATAGTAACTAAATGATTGTTATATGTGTAAAATAGCTAATAACTGTGTAGCTAGTAAGTAAAACAAGCTCAGTTCCCACTTCAGAAAAATTATCATATTGCTGTCTGCTTGTTAGCTTAATTTTAATATTCATACTCTTGCCTTCTAGGTATATATTTTAAGCGTTACTATTATCCTGAGAGCTTTCCCAGTGGCTAGAAATAATTGTGAGCTTCATGGAAAACATGTATTTGTAAGCAAAGTATTAATTTTAATACTCTTTTTATGAATGCCTGAATAATTGTCCAGAATGGACTAGCAACTGCCAGAAGGCAGGGGCAAGCTTGGTCTCAGACAGGGCTTTGTTGCAGCATGGAGTATTGAATAGGCTCAGGTTTTGGGTATAATCACTTGTTCAACATTATTGTGTGTCTCTGCAAGCATTCAGTACAAAATATCCCAAAAACTGATGCCCAGTGTCCTGTCAGAGGAAGCAATAAACACAGTATGGAAGACTTGCAGAAACTTTAATTTAAGTGTGGATCATATCCTAGCTTAGAGCATACTAATCAAATAATCAAAAAAGATTTTGCATAATCAAAAAAGAAGGATTTCAAATATTTTTTAGTTAAGTCAAAAAGTGCTGAAAGGAACAGAAAATGAGTGCCATGAACAAAACAAATTGTTACTCATATAGTCATTGCTCTTCGTATTATGCAATGGCTTGTAAAATGCTTCTGCCAAAATTAGATATTTCCTGTATAGTGCAGTGAATTGTATTTCCTTATTTAGCTCCTGACTGATTTTTCTCATCCCCCCTATAATGCTGAGATACTGCTTTGCTTTCCTTTTTGTTTAGTCCTCATTCAGCAAAGCATTAAAGCAGGCATCACAATCAACTTTGTATCAGGATATAGATGCTGCCATTTGTCTAAATTTCAGTGGATTGAGGTTGAATTTTCCCTTTCCAGTAATGGCAGCACAGAGAGTAAGGTACCATTATCACTTAGTGGCACAGACTGGACCATACTGAATTGCCAACTGCATTGAAAAAGATTACCACGAAAAGGAAATCTATACAAATGTCCTTGCTAATGGTTGTCATTGCCATCCTAATTTTCTTCAATGGAGGCAGTGTTCCGTTGTATCAACTGCTACCACAGCTCACCTCCATGTCTGACTGCAGGACTGCAATCACCCCTCTTGGCTGCAGCATGACCTGGGAGCACTGGGTGAGTTAAACCTGATGTTTTTATGTTTCCCTGCAGTTGACTGTGACTCCACAAATGCAGGTATTGCTACAGCAAAACATGTCTAGATTGACAGGTTTTGGCACAAAAATAAAAGTTTTTCTATGACAGATTTATGCATAAATCTTTCACTGATTTGTCCTAAAAGTTCCACCTTTTATTTCTGCCTTTTCAAAGTGTAGTGCTTGGTCGTTAGTCATTCAACACCGATAACAAGCAAGGATAGCACTCATGATTATAATATGCAAAACACACACTCTTAGTGTTTCTTGTTGATGATCCCATTCTTTAAACAGCATCCCACTGATTTGTGGGTATCTTAGCTTTCAAATACATTCCAAACCTCAGGCTGTTGGTAACCTTTTATCTCTGTTCTTATCAAGCTTTGCTACTGAGTGGCTTGAAGAAATAGATATCAAATCAAAGGGTGGTGCCTCTCCCTAGATATTGATCAAAGGCATTTATTGATACACCAATTTGTAGTAACATATGGAAAACTAACCTATTTAGACCAGAGACAAGGAATTCCAAGATAAAGACATATGTAAACTGCAATGTTGCCTGCTAGAACTTACTTTTTGTGTTCTGCTAGAACACTTTTGTGTTCTGCTTTAAGAACTGTGCCTAGTGAAATACACCCAACAGCACTGTAGTACTGAGAAACATGTACAAAAATTAAATAATGTGAAAAACTGTTAAGAGATTTTTATTCAAAAGCAAATATTTGTATTATACATGAAGATATTATACATTACTATATGCCTATAAAGTTCATAAACTTCTTTGTATATCCTGCTGCTAGTGTATTAAATTCAATGGAAGCAAAGTATTTTTTTAACATGCTGTATAAATCTCTTGAAGAATGAGTTTTTCCTCTGATGCAGGCTGATAGCTGCTAATTTTAGAAATCAATTACTTGGTATGCCCGCATAAAAAACTAAATTAAAATGGTGTTAGACCCAAGAAAACAATTAATTCAAGGAAAAATATTTTTCAGATTTGTTTCAATTACATCAAATTCAAAGCTGGAAAACATGATTAAACTTAAAAGACATACACTCATTAAGGTACTCAATGAAGATTAAGGCTTTCACACAACTTTAACTCTGTGGTAATTAATTGAATATAATTAAAGCATTTTATATTTGTGGTTCTGCATTAAATTGTATTTAATTTTTAAAAGCATGAGATTCTCCAATCCTATGTTTTCACTACTTGTGGATTAGGGAAGAGCAGAGTTAAAGTTAGGTGCCAGACTGCCCTAATCTTAATAGTTTTGGATTACCATAACGTGAAACCAGACTCAAAGAAAACACTGACGCCAATACTAAATTTCTTGTAGGACCAACCAGTTTGAAACAAATTATGCCCAAATTAAGAAAATGTATTTAGCAGGAGACTTAAAAAGACTGACCCTGTGCTCCAAAATTGTTTTGTAAGTACAGGGTGGATTTGCCGGATAATCCACTCTCTGCTTTGGGGTCACAGCAACTGAGCCTTTGTGACAGAGGGACAGGTGACTTCTCTATAGTGGAAACAACATCAGTGTGCCCTGACCTGGGTGGATTATTGCACAGGGACACACAGGGAATGCAGGGAATTGAGGATCACCTAAGTGTCTCTGCCTGCTTCAAGGACTCTAGGCCTGTGAGCAGAGAAACTCACTTGTCTAGAGGTTGTACATTCTACACAGAAGAACAGAAAAAATGCAGGGTAAAGGGAGGATTCCCATCAACCTTTCACACAAGGAAGCTGCCTCCAGGATTCCTCTGCCACCAGTCCTCCCCTGTTTCCTTTGGCTTAAGGGCCGATGTGAATTCAACATGCCTGTTTTTGTGAAGTGCAGGTTAGCAACATCAAACTAGGCCAAAATGGTGCAGGGAATGCCTTCTGCAAGGCAAAGCTTTCTGAGGGCATCCTCTGGCTGCCTAAAGAAAAAATTGTCTGCCTGATACCTACCCAGCAAGTTGCAACATGAGGGCTTTGCAGCCTTTCAAACACCTGCATAGAAAAGCAGTTCCTTAATACCAGTATTTATAAATTATTTTAACTCAGTCTGTTGGCATTATTGCATGCTGTTGGCTCTTTCCCAAATGTCAGGGACTGTTTGTTCCATTGGCAAAATATATAGCAGAGAGCATAACTTACTCCCCAGTCAGCTTCCACAGACCCTACTGAAAGGATCTCCAGCCTTCCTGCACTGTGGTTGCATTATACTCTGTATCTCATTTTGTTTCTTTCTTGGTGTATGCTTTTATTTTGCACTTTCATTTAAAATGGAGTGCACTTCCAAACAGCATTTTCTTACAGCCCAACTAGTTTTAAAACTTGACAGAAGTCATGATCTTGCTGCATTCTGCCAAAGACTAAAAGCAGTATGAGAATGAAATTAAAGCTCTGGATAAAGAGTGAGCTTACAAGGCAATATAAAATGGAAAAAATATGGACAGATGAACACAAGATAAAATCTCTTTCTAGCTCCTTACCAGTTGGCAGTTTTTATAGTAATTACAGTGTTATAGAAATTCCCGATTTAAACTTTTCACCAAAGATTAAAACCCCAGTTTGCACTGACTTATGAAAATAATTTCAGTTGTTATTAGCAGACTTTAATTGCACCAATATGCTTTTCACTGCTTAAAAAGACTTTTGTTCTTTACAGATAGTGATACAAAGGTAACAGCAATACTTCAGCGGCTTTTATTGCTTGGATGCAAAATAGGAGTCCTTAAGCTTTAAAAATCTCTTCTCTCAGAGATACCATCTTTTGCCTGGAGCTAAAGGAATTAGGGGATATTTACATGATTTAAGGCTAATTTTATAGCATATTATGTTCCCTCTCTGCCATGGAATCAAATACTAGGGGATTTGATTTTAAAAAAATGTAAATATGGGTAAAATGTAATAAAACTATTGTTTGTGTGAGAAACCTCCATGTTAATCTGCAATAAATATGCAATATTGGAATTGTGTAACTTGGTGGTCAGCAACAGGAAAAACAGCAATAGCTGTGGGAAGATAAGTACGCATGATAACACATACTAGATACTTGGAACAAAGTCAGAAATTACATTTTAGCTTTGAAACTTTATTGTTTAGGTGACAGAGAAAAACAAAACAGTCATAAAAACATTATGATTGATATTAATGAGACATAAGTAAAATTTGATAAATGTAGCAGTTTAATCAAAACCACTGAACTCATAATTTCTAAAGGTAGTTACCAAATCAAGCATTTCACCTATGAATTCCAGAAATACTCAGCAACATTTTGGTGATGGAAAATGTTCAGTCATTACAGCGTTGAACAGTTGTTGCTTTTCCCTGAAGATAATGTTTAGCTCGAGGCAATTGCAGAGAAAGACCAGGCTGCCCATGCACGAACTGCTGGGAGATGTGGAGGGGAAACAAGGCAGTCTACTCGAAAAGAAAAAAAAAACACAGTTACAGATCTTTGAGAAAAAAGCCATGTGACAAATGTTTGGACCAGTTAAAGAGAGAGATGTGTTGAGAGAACTATTGAACAAGGGACTGTGGGAGGTCTATGAAGAGCCAAATGCTGTGAATGGAGTGAAATCCAGTGACCTGAGTGGGCAGAGTATGTGGTTAGGATGATGGAAGACAGACCAGCGAGGCTTATTTTGGACAGCCATCGTTAGGAGTTTCAATCCTCAGGCCAATGAAGAACATGGAAAGATAATATTGAGTAAGACCTAATTGCTCGTAATACGAATCACCATTAAAGGGAAAAATATGCATTTGGCTACAAGAGGTAGAAGAAAATCTGCCAAAGGCATTTTTGGGTCTACAGAGCTGAGGGATAATAGCACACAGATTCTAGGAAATTTCATGTGATTTCTCCCATCTTTAGCTTTGGAATGAATTCACGGAGAAATGATTGCCTGCACTCTTGCTGGAACATCTTAAAGAACTTTCTTACAGAAAGTTTTGAGGAAGATAGCAATAAAATGGCTAGTGGTTGTCTATTCAGAGCTGAAGTCTTCCATGAGTGCTTAGGAATGATGCAGGAAGGGGATTGCATGTACAGACACAGAGGGTCATTTTGTGACAAAAAAACCATGAAACATTCTATAACAGTATAAATAGCACAAGGATGCCTGAGCTTTCAAATTGCATTATAACTGTTACCAACTTTTTGGATAAGAAGAATCACATAAGTGACCATATGCCTCAACAGGGAAACTCAGGTTCAAGTCCTCCTCCAAAACTCCACAATTAGGAGTAGAGTATTCCATTTTTCTTTTTTTTTTTTGTTTTAATAGAGTGGGACAGACCACACTTGCAGAGGTATTCATATGAGTCAGGATTTCTAAGAATTAAGACTGGTATGATAATCTTGACAAAAGACTGAGGTATGTCTTATTAGTCCTTAGTCAAAATAATAATTGAAATGCATGGAGGGTTAATAAAAAAATTGCCGAAGTCTGATGGAATTGTCTGAAACATATCTGCCCTTGTATGCCTTTTCTCAGAATTTAATCACAAGCAGATATTCTTCAAATAGTTAGAAGCTGAAAAATCAAATGACATCTTGCAACTGATATCATGGAGCAGTTTCTTGTTTTAACTTTAGGTTTGTCTGTCTGGTTATGAGTCTTCCAACATGTGGTTGTCTCCTATTCATTCCAACCAACCTCCTATTTCTGTCATGTACTTCCATGATGAAGTAAAGGATTTTGTAACTTCTGTGACAGAAAATGTTGCAAAAGTAATATTTTATTGCAAAAAACAGTTGCACCCACCTACTTTGTCAAATCAGACTAGTGCATGACCAATAGTGCCACCAACATCTAAATGAGCAAGTTTGCATCAGAGTAGTTTGTGGATCAGATTTTAAATAAACCTCAAGTATGCAAGCTATAAAAACATGTGCCAAAGCAGCTCTTACTTTTGCTTTAAAATTCCGGTACTTAATATTAATGCTTTCAAGCCACAGGCAGTAAACCTCTAACAAAATATACTGCACTTTCTGAGTGGTCAGATTTCCAGGCAAAATGTGAAGTTGACATTATTCATGTGAAATTTCTGGGCTGAGGTTTAAACAGCAACAGAACCTGTTATATATACTACTTTTCTTTAGTGAAACTTCACTAACACATGATTTTCTATGAACATCACCCTTAAAATCCTGCAATCTATGCTTGCCGTCCAACAAAATATCCTTTCACATTTGTCTCCTTTACTCTTTTACAATAACTTTATTGTAAAATATAGAAAATGCAAGTGTCTTGTATCTCCAAAGCACAGTTGAAATTTCTATGTAAGGAAAAGCGTTGTCAGAACTTCAGGATTCCCTCTACCGAGGTGATTTTATAACAGCAAAATATTTTTGCACATTGAAATTTGATTTTTTGCAAAAATCTTTACATGGTATTCGACTTTGTCTTTACATTCAAAGTTGGGATATGAAATATAGTCTTTGAAGTGTTATTAAGCATTGCTGTAAAGGACTTGTCAACCAAAAAGCAGATTTCTCCTCTCCCACTGCCGAGCACAAATGTGCCGTTTTCAGAACAAACACAAGAGGGGGCGTTTAGATGATGTTGTGTCCGTTCTTTAAATGCTGCTCTATAAGCTCTGTGTAAAACACTGGGCATGAGTCGTGTACTTCTAGCTTTTGACTCTCATTCTCACTGAGCTCCTACCAGTGTCATTGCATAATTTCTCAGTTAAATGACACCATTTTTGCTTTGGTGAGCGATACTCTAATTAATTTCCTCTACAAGAAAGCTGATACAAGGCAATGTCTATTTAATTTTACTTCACACCCCCACGCATACTACAGACGCATGCACCAGATCTTCATGAACTTGGAGACAAGGCTCTTAATTTCACAGCCCACAAATTAAACCAAACTAGCAGTTAAATCATTCCACACCCCATTTACGGTCATTGATCAATTTTTCTTCTCAACCCCAACTACTTCCCTTCTGTCACCCACAAGCCACATGCTCCCACCTCAGTTCCGAGCCGCCACCATACAGCCTTGCACTTTAAACAACATTTATTGGTTATTAGTTCCTACATTACAATGATTACTCTAGGGTTGATGTGGCTTTCTTGGATTATATTAAGGAATTCTGCACTTGGTTTTCTGTTGGGATGTTTAAGAAAGTGAGATACAGTGAAAAATGGAAGCTGCAAGTTGTATTTCTCTAATATTCATGGAAATGTCTCAATAGCTGATCTACATTTAAGTGATTTTTTTCTACATTTGGTATTTTTTATGAGGAAATTGCAGAATTGGAACCTGCCAAAGTGCTTTGGTGTGTTACACTGATGGATGGAGTTATGGCTGCTGTGGCCAGGATGTGAGTGGGAATATATGGGCTGTAGGAGAGGTAACATAATCCAAGGAAGGCATCCAATTCTTATATGGTTGGAGAGAACAGAACTACTTCTTGTCCTTTTATGGGGTATAAACTCTAGCTAATGTAGCTGAATTTTACTTAAGGGGTTTTGCTGTCCTTGGATTTTCTTGAGTGGGAAAATTTGACTAAATCTAAAGTGATGTAGCTCTGCTGACAGCTACTCACCACACAACTACTGTCATTGATGAGCTGTTCTCTAAGTCAGTGCCTTTTGATCTCTCTCTTTCCATTACCAGGTGCTCTTGAAAATGCCCCCAGGTCTGCTGTCTTTTGTTCTCCCTGTATTTTTAAAATGATAAGGAATATCTGCATTTCCAAACTATGAGATATTGCTATTGCTTGTTGCAAGCCAGACCGTGGCTCTGGCCCACTGTGAGACACAGGACAAGAGAGGATAGTGCACTGATCTGCAGTTGGGCAGTTTGCTACTTTGAGGAGCTCTTAACTTTGAATCGACCTTCCTTAACAAATGGCCACTTGTTTGGTTACCGGGTAACAGAAAGCACCAACCTATGCAAACAACCTGTGTCTCCTCAGAAGCAGTGGATGTGGAAGGATATATATGTGTGTACTGTGCAAGAAATTAATGTTCATGAGCAGTTTGGTTTGGCTTTCTGCACCGGTTTCTTCCAATCTTTGGCTGAGCACAGTGCTGTGAAGTGCACACTCAGCCTTGCTGCCATGCAGTGGCTCTCTGTCACATGTTCAGGTACCCTTCAGATGCACACTGGGGTGACCAGGGCTGTTCAAGAGCAGCAATAGATAGCAAGATGAGACTAGTAATGAAATTGGCATTATGAATACTTGTAAGGAACTGGTCAGGCATGAAAATGAAAAAGATGAGTCATGAACAGGTGAACAGACTTCACTGAGGAACCTCACTTCAAAATGAGTCAAGTTATTGCAGTGGAATGTAGAGATTAATCATGCATGCACTAGGCCTCTACTTTACTAGAACAAAAGCAGGTAAAGGAAACAGCCTCAGGACTTTGCTCCAGTGTCTACAGTGGCATACAATCGTAGCTATTAGAGCTTTTCCTTTGAAACATTTGTCATCTTTTGCTGTTAGAATCAAGATTCGGGACCTGATTCACTACAGTTGCTACTGTGCAACATCAGTTTTTCTAAAACTATTAAAAAAAAATCAAAATCAATCCATTTCCTTTCATAATGGATAAACTGTGATGCAGTGAGATGCGTGAATATCTCTGTACACATAATTTAGAGACAAAACAGTCTGAAATCTCTTCACTGAATAAAACAAGTTTTTAAGTAATGATGTTTAGACCCAAAGAAATCATAATATGCAAATTGTTCAGAAAATTACTCTGAAATTCTTTATCTCTCCATATATATTTTTATAATGTGACTTGGAGAGAAGCATCTCTAATTGGCAATTGTCTTATTTCCATCGTCAAATACAACCCTTGGCTGATACATGAAGGTCAGAATATTCTCACAGTTTCAAATGTTTTCCCCCAAATAAAGACTCTCTGAAACAAAAAGCTGAGGTCATGTATTAGGCCAGAATACTTCAGTTTTCTGGTAAACTGATGATTTCTTATACTATTTTACCTACTTTAACCGCTTGTACACTCACCTTGAAAATTCAGGTTTCAGCTCATAGCTGTACTTAGGAAGTCATCAAATACATCACTTGCTTTAAAAACTATGGATTTTGTCAGGAACTTCTCTGTGTACTTGATAGCCATTTCTACTTCTGAATTAATTCCTCATGGTAGCTTGTAGTCCTGACATTTCATCCCCTCTTTGCCTTGAGCTTTTTGGGTGAAAAGGCATTATTAAATTTCTGTCCAACACGTTTTCAAAGTCTCTACAATTTCTCTTTAGATCTGTTTTTAAGAGCTACAGGAGTGTCACCAGAAAGGATGTTTCACCAGTAGTGAGAGTGGGCATAAGCTGTAACAGCCAAACAACCTTTTCAATACAACAGGGAAATTTTAACAAGGGTCACCTGAGATCCTCCTTTTACTCCTTTTCCAAAGCTCTCTGTGTTAAGCATTTTGCCTAAATGTGTGTTCTTTTGGGTAAATGCACAGCTTTGTCTACAGGGTGAAGCACCAGTAAACCCTGGTATGACCTGAAATGATGACATGATGCTCGCAGAGCATTCAGAGCTAGACAGTTCTGAACAAAGCAGACATTTGAGGAAACAGCATGTGCTGTGAATCTTTGGGCTGGTAAATACAATAACAAACACTGCAGGCAAAGCTGGTAGAAAAGGAAAATAAATTAATCTGTCCTCAGTCTAGTCTGGAGGTGGCTCAGCTGCGGAGCTCTGCAGTCACAGCCTCTCTGTGGCAGCTGATGGTGAAGTTGTCACACTGAAGGGACTGCAGCTGTGCTGAGACAGTTACCAGACTGCATGCTCCCTACAGGAGTTGTTCTAGTCTGTAAAATGTCTCTAGTTGTTTTTCATATGGTCAGATTCTGAGTGGGGGATATTTCTTAATCATGATTTTTTTCCCCCTCAGGTTCACAGCCAGCAAATTCCTCATTCACATCAACATGAAACATTCCTTCCAGCTGTGGATATTCATTCAGATCAGCCTGCAGGAACGTGGTCTTCAGCTGGACAAAACACACTTAAATTTCTTTGAAGTACTACAGTCTGAAAAATTATTTTCCTTTGATTACATAAAATTGCTGTCTCTGTCAGCACAATAGCAGAGGAAGCTTTGGGCTGTGGAGGTGCTGTTGGAACCAAGTCCAATATTTGGACAATTTCTTCTGCTTATTTAATAATAGACACAGTTGAATCAGTTCTTTGCCTCATTAACTTTCCTTTGACAAAATTTACTTGACATACTCTGCTTAGTGTTGTGCTTTGCCCCTCTTATAAACTTTTATTTCAGACTCATCAGGGGTTTTATGAGTGTGGGACATTAAAGCAAGGACATTTACAGTTTCATCCTCCCATTGAGACACTGCTGGCCTTAGTTTTTATACCTCCCATCCCAATTTCCTCTGAATATCTCATATGGCTGGATAGTAGATTCTTTTGAAACTTTTCTTTTACAGAGGAGAAGCAGACTATATGATCTATGAATCCTATCTCAACTTCAAAATACATCTTCACTTGAAAGTATGTGCACTTGTGGACATTTTTGCGAGAATGTTCTTGATTTACTCCTGAGTGCTGTGCATTACAAACAAGCACACAATGTCAGTAAGCAATTTTTCCAATGAAGTCCATGGAATTGTCTGGTGTATTGGAAATTATGACCAAGTTTTTGTTAGTTTGCATGGCAGGGTCAATGTGGTGAAGATGGACACTTCTTCTGCGTAGTATATCTCTGTAATCCTCAGTTCTATCAGCTATGACAGAATGGTATTGTGAACCACAATTAATTTCCTTTACAATAGTGTGGATAACTTCATGGCTCATTAGACTGATGATTTCATTCTGAATTGTTGGACTTGTGTAATCTTGTTTTCTCTTCAGCTAGCTTCCCAGGGCCTCATTGTCATTGCTGTGAAGCTTCAGTAATTCAATAAAATTCTCCTCATCAATCTGATGGCCATGAATTACCAAGCCTTGTCTACTCCAGTAATGTACAGTGAGTATTATTTTATACAGTGAGCAAAACCGATTTCCCATCTAACATTTTAGCTTTCTTTATCCTTCAGACATGCTGGAAAATGTGGTATTTGATATTCCAATCAAACAAAAATGGTTTGGTGACAATTTAAACAAACTTTGGCTAGTGAACATTGACAAATGGTGGAACTTTGGCACTGAAGTGGATTTCTCTTCATCCCCTTCACCACTACTGGCTTCATTCCTTGTGCTGCTGCTTCAGGTAAAGCTTAGAGCTGAGTGGTACAGCTGTGACATCCGAGACAAGGCACTGACTGCTCAGCTAACCCCTTATGGATGGTGAATTTGTGAGATCCCACCAAAAGACAGTCAATTAAACAGTCATGGAGACTTAAAAATCACTGAGGAATAAATATAAAAGTATTTTATGAATATTTTTTGTAATATAATGGTTGCAGACATTTCTGGTAATCAGAAGTTTGAAGATTATTTGCTTGCCTAAGTCTGCCAAAATACAATGTCATGACATTATTCTTGAGCTATACCAGAATATGATACTTCCATGAATGATATTAAAGTGACATGTATTCAGATTTTTCCATCTCCAAGAAAACAGCATGAAAGATAAAGGGAAGGGTAAGAAAAAGGGAGAACCAGAAGAGACAATTTTCAAAATGAAGAGTGGAAGATCAAGTATATTCTGTGGTTCACTGCTGTTAAACATTCATCTGAGAGGATGTGTGAGTTTTTATTTCACAGATCTCATCAGAAACACTGAACTGCAATTGGTACATGGAGTTACAAGCCTGTCATGCACACTTTTGACAGAAATGGTAGGTCTGCTAGTATGTATGGATTTTAAATTAGAAGTTGAGAATAAGACTTGCCATAATTCTTTAATTTGTGTCTCAGTTCTCACCCATGAATGGGAATTAATTTATCATTATCACAGAAACTTTTAACAAAGATAAATCTGAAATTAAAAATATTCACATATTTAAGTGAGGGGCTGCCTTACATGCTAGGGGACAAATCTAAAACCAACACTTCATTTCATTGTCATTTGTGAAGAACATAGTGAAATAAATGCTTAATGACAAAAAGATTTATTTGATAACATTTCAAGTAAAACATCCTCTTATATGATATGAATTGTACAGGATTATGAAGATAATCTCAATCTGGTATGTTTTATGTTCAGACCAATCTGCATCCTAACATCACTCGTCTTTCACTGTCGTGTTTAAATACTGGAGAGCTTCCAGGAGTAATTGGTCAAAAAAGAAATAACGACTGAGAAGTGAGAAGAGTTTGAGCCATGCACTCTAAGCTTTTATGTCATAGAGCAGATCCTGAAAATATATTGTCTATAATGCATAACGAAACAACGCTATAGATACATGATATCTAGAATATTTCTACGTTGGGCTATTTGAGTAACTGTGACTAATTCTCAAATTTATGTACTGAACATATAAACATATTACTGTACTTTCATATTTAACACATTTTAAAATCTGACTACATTAATAATAACATTTATTGAGAGCAAACATTCTATTTATAGAGTCTATTGGTAATTAAATTCTAAATATAGAATAATCCAATGAACCATACAGTATAATTTGTATTTTAAAGAGTAATTATATCACTTTTTGATTTATATCAGCTAAACTGCCATTGTTTAAATATTATTTGGAACCATATCCAGTGCATACAGTGGCAAGAGCAACACGGCACCATCAAGTTTATTAGAGCGCCTGAATTCTTCCAAACTCATTATCCCTGCCCTAAAAACTGTGAGTATACAGTCAATGGCTTTATCTTCACCAAGACATCAAAGAACAAGACAGAGCTGACTGGGTTAATCAGAGGCTGGTTAACTGTAACATATTTACACAACACCAGTATCTGCACAGTGCTGCTGTGATGGGGTCTATGACCATTAATTGTAATATTCTACAGGAAGGTGTGTACAAAGTGCTGCAGTGGAAGCTGATAGGAGTTTGGGAGTTATAGCACATCCTGAGGATGGCTGACCAGAAGAATGTAAAAGGATTATCTTTATTTATTTTTTGCCCAGTAAATTACTGATATTTTAAATGTATATATACCTGAACAAGTTCTTATCTTTATTTTCATTGTGTAAAAATCCATCACAGGCCTTTTATTTTTCATAGAAGGTAAAAGACTGAGATTTACTGCAGGTTTCTGAAAAAGGTTTATATGCCAAAATATAGCCAAAAATATTTTATTTTTATTTACATCAGTTCTTTTGTAATTATTGAAGCTAAGTCTTACAAACATTGTGCTCCAAAACAGCACATTTTATTTACAGGAAATACAAGTATTTGAGGGCAGAAGACTTCTCTAAGGGCAGTACAGGTCACTTGTGTTTCCCCATAGAAAACCGTATTTAAGGCAATATTCAACACTAATTTCTGGGTGAAGTTTAAATGTTTTTGACTTATAAAGCTTGTAGTGCTTATTTTTTGATTGCTTGAGATGCTGCCTCTCATGCATGCCCTTGTTGCCCATGGACAGTCTTACTCTATTGCCTGCTACAGTGCCCCTCCCACAGGGGAGGGAAGAGTTCACTATTTCTCAGCACCTTGACTTAGCATACAACAATCAAGCCACTGGCTACAGACTGTTTTCCAAATCTTTTTGGCTGCTGCCTGCTCCTCTCTCAGTGCAGGCATGACAGTCAAAAGCAATGACTTGTGCCCCAAGAGAAGTCCCGAGGGCTGTAGATGAGCAGCCACTTGACATTAGATCTCCCTTCCTGTTAACTGTGGTAGGCAACTGTCTGGGGTGTGATGGGAAGCTTAGCAGGGCGACTCTCAGGTTGGGTTTGAAAAAAGACAGAGAAAAATTTGAACAGGTTTACACAAAATTTCTCCCCAGCAAGGGAGAAATCATTGAAGCGCTCATTTGGGACATGAACAAAATCAGTTTACATAATGAAAAGTGGTAAGAGATCTCTGGGTACTGCACAGAAATTATATGAGTGATGCAGTATGTCATGAAGGCCTTTGTAACTGAGGTAAAGAACCTATCTTGGATCTTTTAGGGGTATGGGAACAAACTGAGAGATGCTGTGGGATATGTAATGTGATCAGTGTGACAAACAGGAACTTTGTGTGCTGGCACGTATGAGACAAAACTGTATTTGTTACAGTAAAAATAATCCAGATTTTACATAAGAACTTGGATGAGAAGTTATCAGTGTAATTGTGTCTAAAAGGCAGCTAAGATATGTAACAGTGGGTAGTTCAGTCTGGGGTGGTCTGAGCTACACCTACTCTATCACTGATCTTGAACCAAACTCTGGCAAAATCTGTTGCTGTCAGTAACAGAACCAGAACACAGACTGCAGGTTCCAAGCTACACATGCACAAGCACAAGCATTGCCTTGGTAGATCCTCTGTAACTGCTGGAACAGAATGTGATACAGTGGAGTATTTCAGCAGAGACATCATTGCTATTAGCCACAATTTGTAATTCCCATAGCCCTACCAGAGGCATTTATAGTGGCTTTTGGAAAATTTACATCCACCAGGGAACATGCAAACAGTAAAAGTCAGCCTGAGCAGTAAGAGATAAAATTCCAAGGCTTGGATGATTAAAAAGTCTTTGATGTTCTACATGAATGGAGTGTATGTGGAGACCAAATACATCCTCTCCAAATTTGATTCAATAAAGCTGAAACTCTCTACCTTGCCCTTGGCCTCACAGTACACCCCACATTAAAACCATTCAATAAAATTTAATATGTTGCCAACTGTTGCCTGCCTGAAGATTAAACTACTAAGTTTTCAATTACCTATGATATAGTAAGACAAAGACACACGAGTAATGTCATTAACCTTCTGGCTGAGCAATCAAAAACCAAAAAATCTATTTACACCAGAGAAAAGCCTGAATAAAGAGATGGGCTTTGCACTGTGCCCTGATGGTCCATGGAGCATGGAGAAGGACTTGGGCTACACATGTAGCTTTCCAGTATAACTATGTCAGTTTGGAGACTGATTTCAAACATGCATAACCCTTGACACTGATGCACTTCTATCAGCATGAAGATGCTCGATCTTATTAGATCAGGCTCTAGATCAATTTCAATGCGAGTGTAACTTGCTGATGAGTGAATGTGAAGGGGCATGTCTGCAAAGTATTCTGCTGCAGAGATATCTGGGGTAAGTCCACCTTATAGAAGTCAGCAATTGTAGATTTGTTTGGATGGCATTGAGCAGTCCTAGGGATAGTTACAGCAGGTCAACCACAGAACTGTGATAACGTGGCTCTGGTGCTTCTGGGCTTTAACATCTGCTCTGAACTCTTGCTGCACTGTGCTCTGTGGACGAATCTGCACACTCAGAACTAATTGGCTGATCTTTACTGTAGTTCTGACTTACAGGATATGGACCTAACCACAGGTTCCCACTGTTGGATCCCGGTAGATCTGACCCTTAAAGGAACTAGGATAATTTTCTTTCTATTTCTCCTAACTGACTCCAAAGGAAGGCTAGATGATTTGTTCAGCTGGAGAATTTCATGTTGTAGATACATTATTTGAGATTAATCTTATTTGTGGTGTTTTGAATGCAAGAGTAACAAAGCAAAAATGGGGCTTCAGTTCCAATATAGCTACATATCCATCACTAGGACAGCCTCATTAAAGCATGCAGATCTAATTAATCAAAGTGCTACCATTTCTGCATGCAGAAGATGCAGCTCCAACTGCTGTTGTAATATGGGCATGAAAACTCCAGCGCTGGGAAGTCTGGTGAGAATTTGATGTTCTCATCTGCAGTTAAAATACTACTAAGTCACTTGTTCTCAGCTGTTCCCACAGGGCTTGCAGCAGGGCATGAGAGAAAGTGTGTCTCAGGTAGTTAAGTCTCAGATCATGTAAGGCTCTCAAAGTGAAAAAGGCATGGCAGTTTGCCCTGTGAAGGGAAGCAGTAACTAATGCACCAGTGCAGTGTGTTTCTTCTGACCAGTCCGACTAAAGGAGAGGGTCACTGCATCTGCACCAGCTGGAGCTTCTGAGTGACTTTCAGGAGCATAATATGTTTAGCAAGCAGCATGGTAATCTAATCAGTGAATGGAAAAGCATGACTGTAGGCAAAATGTGGCAGAATGGGAAGAACTTAGAGTTAAAAAGGAAAACAAAGTAAACTTCCCTCAGTATCTTTGAACCTGCATCTTTTTATCTGTTTCCAGGGGTTGTAATTAATTTGATTGCTATGTTATAAATCTCACTGCCAGACATCTTAGTATCGTATCAACAGAAATCTTGAGTAGCATTGTACCTTAACAGTTGTAAATTGCTGCATTGTAAATTGCTGCCTCAATGTGAGTTCAAGAAACGTGCAAAAGCATCTGGTCCTGTTTGCAGCCAACTCCAATCTGCAGCTCCTTGCTCTGGTAAGGGTCCTAAAAGAAGCTCCTGCTGCAGTCATGCGCTGGGACTGAACTTTGCACATTTTCAAAGCTGCAACAAGTTTCTACAAAAGATGTCAGAAGTAGCAAGCTGACATCCCAAGGAAAAAGACTGGCCTTTTATGCAGTGGAGAAGCAACTAAAAACTGCGGAGCATGCTGATTTTCTTGAACAGTACTTTTAAATGGCTCTGTTATGAGAACATTTAAATGCTTTAATGTAGAGCATGACACTAAAATATGGTACAAAATTACAGTAGATGTAATATCAATTTATTAATTATATGAACTAATGTATCTTCTCCTTTGGAAGCTATGAAATATCTTGTGTAAAGATGGTAGACTCTGCCCTTAAGGACTCTTATTTAGCTTTTATCATGTTAGGTCTAATACAAAAAAACAGCACTGACAACAATGTACTGTGTGTGTCATACATGAAATCCCATTATCCATCTCTCCTGCTATAGAGTGAAAAAAACCACTTCTGCTGAATTTTCATACCTTAAAATTAGTTAATTTTTATTTTTTAGTTATTTGTAGCAAATCAGAACCTCTTCTAAAGTGATAAGCCTCCATGCTTGATTACACTGGTGGAAATTTGGAATTATTGCCTTGAAATCAGAGAAATTTCAATGAATGGAATTTGGCACATACAAAATGTATTTTGGCCCATTACCTTTTTGCAGCAAAAGGAAGTTTAATGTATTTCCATGTAAATTCCTAAATAATTCTACAGATTGCAAAGGAATACAGCATTTGGTATGTTGGATCAAACTGACAGTATAAACTGTTTATGTCACAAGCAACACTAACAGTTGCTTTAAAGAAGAGTAAAAGAAACTGTGCAAAGAAGAGGTATGGAATAACCTGCCACAAGGGCAGAAACATGGGGAAATACAGGAAAAGACTATATATATAAATGAAAGCATAATACAGCAAATGCATGCAAGGAAATTATCTCCCTTTTCTAAAGTTATTTGAAAATGCATCCCTGTTATATAAAATACCAAGGGTTATTGCTTTTATTAAATATTTAGAGTAAAATCTCTATTTAAAAAAATGCTGGGTACTTCTTTTGCATCCAATGAATATTCATTGGGAAGTTCATTGGTGGGTGCCTATTCAAAACTGAAAGATCAAAAGGGAACTGTGTCAATTTTGTCCTTTTCTGGGTTGACTGCTATTTTTTGATGTAATAAATTGCCAATTTTAGAAGGGTAAAGAACAGAAATGGAAACGAGTATGCCTTTCAGGAGACTTTTGACTGTGCCGTTATGAATAGTCCCCAAACAAACAGCTTGTTGCAAGCCATTCACACAGTAGATAGACATCCAATTGTTAGCCATGCAAATAGCCATATCCAATGGTCAGACAGCTGTTAGCTGGCTCTTAGAATGATTGGTAACCAGACCGTTGTAGAACTTACTCCTGTCTACAGGCTGCTGGGTCTCATCTTTTTCTAAAATCTTATTAATAAATTGAACACGTTTTATGGGATCACTGACGTCTATCGCCTCCCTTCTCACTGTTTCTTTCAGTAACAAGTAGAAGACAAAACCAAAAAAAAGGACAAGTAGGAAAAACATGTTTATGGGCTATCTTTATAGACCAGAGTTTTATCCTCATAGGGATATCGTGGGTAAAATAAAAGCCTTTTTTGTGCAACAACTGCAACACTTATACTTCTTAGTGCAATTATGTTATGTAGGCACACACAAACACATACAGACACACTCACACATACTTCTTACACACTAATACAGCTTTTTCTTTGTCTCAAAGTCATATTCTGAAAATGCATACACCAGGAACAAATTTAGACTTTTAAAAGTTTATGAA
The DNA here is from genome assembly GCA_013400235.1 of Oriolus oriolus. Lineage (NCBI taxonomy): Eukaryota > Metazoa > Chordata > Aves > Passeriformes > Corvidae > Oriolus > Oriolus oriolus. The sequence goes on along the minus strand of VXBT01010374.1, from coordinate 164,771 downwards.
AACAGACATTAGTACATAGTAAAGTATTTAATAGGTGCTTTTTAAGAACAGGCAATTGTGCACTCTTTTGATTGTGGATAGTTTTTCATGTCTTGATGAAGTTTTACATGTTGCAACAAAAACCTGTCTAATATAAATTAACTAAAATACTTCAGATTAATTGAAATCAATATGGAAATTGAAAGCTCACTACACATCATGCTCCTGACAGTGCCCAGAACTGCCCAGCTGTGGTAGCTGGACTGTTCACCCTGTTTGCAGGATTTGATCCATAAGCCAAATGGTAACTGATAGCAGGACAAGGAGGGTCTCTCTCACTTTTATCTATTTCAGAAGTTTCAGACATTTTGGTAAATGATACCTGTTTAATAAAATTTGTGGTGTCTGGGTTTAGGCAATCTTGTTCATGGTTTCTTCCATCCATTCTCTTAGACTCTCATGACCTTATCTTCCTGTTCCCCACATGAGGCTTTCATGTGTTGCCTCTTCACTCTTGTTTCCATTGCATCAGACTGCTGGTGTCTCTCGAGTCCTCATGTTGCCACCTCCCCTTCCTGCTCTGGCAAAACCCAAACATGCTGGCTGAAGTCCACTAATTCTCCAAAGACACTTACAAGTCTCTGCACAGTGTCGCTTCCTCAGACCTCGCACTTCTGGAGGAGCAGTGCATATTTTCCTGAAAAAGCTCTTATGGAGCCAACAAAGCTTCAGTAAAATGTAGCTCCTTGATTTTGTACTGAATGTTGTAATGATACCATTGCTGAAACCCACAGCACTCAGCAGGAACCACAACTCAAAGGTTAGTGGTGACATGGGTGTGTTAAATTAGATTTCCTTTTCTTCATAAAACAGTCTGAGCCTTTGCTCTCTACTACCTGAGCGCTTGAATTGCCAAGTTTTAAACTGAGATGGAGCCCTGCTGTCATCTTTTAAAATTGCTGATTGATATGAATAATGGAAGCAGAAATCTAGAGTATAACTAAATAATGTTCTGATTTGGGGTATTCAGTTTAGAAGATATAAACCAAAGTTTGAATCCTGCAAATGATTACTGAAGATAGTTTTTGGATTCAGAATTAATTGTAAGATTATGTGGATACAGAATCCCATTACAGTATGTTTCTTACCTACAATTTTCTGTTGTCTTTCTGTTATTATATATTTTCTCTGTTTCTTCTCATATCTTTCTGGCTCAATGACATTTCAATTATGCCAAGCACATAGGAAACAGAAAGAGACAAAGGGAAGACACATTTATACAGCCACCTCATGCCCTTCTTGAGGCTTTGTGTAACTACCAAAGGACATCCCTCACTGGGAGAAGAGAATGTCTTTCTAGAAGGTAGGCAACTCAGCAGTTTTCCTGTATCTGAATGCATATTCAAACCAGACCATGTTCGTGGCCTCTCAGATCTCCAAGTGGAATGTAAACAGGATGGAAGCACTTATGTTTTTGGGTTGCAGTAGGTGGCAAAGGTTAGGTACTGCATTACATGTCATCATGATACCTAAATCCATCTAAGGGTGACTCTCTGGGTAGCTGTTTTCCATATCTAAAACAAGGACAATTACTACGCTGTACCTCACAGAGGTGTTAGAAGTTAAACATCATGACAGTAACATGATTAAAATGAGATCTAGGATGACATACCATTCCCCTAAAAATACGAGCAGTTAAAACAGAATTCAGAAGAACTGGAATAATTGACATTTGTCACTGAACTACTTCTTTCTGAACATCATGGATGTATGCATTTAGGAGCTTTTTGGAATGTTGTTGCTAAAACTGTGCATTGTTGTGTCAGAATTCCAAACATGCTTACAGACTAATAGGTTTTGCCTCTCACCTAATACATGGAACTAATTGACAGTGTTCATCTTTTATTTTCCATAACTATTTGGAATCTAGCAAATGCTTCCTCAGTTTCAATTACCTAAGTATATCCATTGATCAAAGACCCTTAGCTGGTATTTTCCAGGTCCTCCAGATTTCTTAACTGTATATCTTTTATGAATCACCTCAAAACCTGTTTTAATACTCCCTACAAAGTATCTGATTTTCCTGTTGCCGGATGTGAGTTCATTAGGTGAAAGTTACTATGAAACAATTTAATGGGAGCTTCAATCTCATTGTTTTTTACTGAGTATTATTTATGCATCCAGTGCCCCAGGTGTCTATGGAGCTTAACAGGCAATTTAAAAAAAAGGCCATAGCCCAATTAACTAAAACAGTAACTATTAAAAAACGGTGAAAGCATTTGGGAAAAGGGCGAGATGACAAGAATTACTGCATGATTGAAAGGTCACAAATATGCTTACTGTTAGAGAGGAAATTTGCCTGTTTACAGAAAACTGAAATGGAAAGGCTGGAACAAAGACTGAAGTGCTCAGCACTGGGTGCCTAACTGGAATTTGAGGGCTTTGGAGTGAGATCTGAAAAAGGGAGAATCATTGTGCAGGGATAAGAAGCATGAAGCAAACAAAAGCGTGTGTCCTTTGTGGAACAAAGAGGGTAATGGAAGTAGAATCTGTCAGGCTGCTGGGAGGAAAGAGGGTGAGTCAATAGAGGGGTTGAGGCAAACCTTTCCTTGGAAAGTGAGGATGAGTGACTATTTGCTAACACTCCTTGCTAGGCTTGAAGCTACACACTATACAGAGGACATTGTCCAAGCCACGAAAGTATCTGCCATCTGAAAAGCTGATAGTTTAGTTTTATCCACCACGGTTCTTGCAACTTCCTTTGCCAAACAGCAGCTATGCCAAAACTTAAGAGCAGGCTGACTTCCAGTGTGAGAGATTGTTAGACTACCAAGGTGAGATCTAGACAACAATTCACTAATTTCTTCACTGTAGTGAATATGCATAACAATTAACAATTTTGCATAGAATTTATTACCCTTCTGCTTGACTTTGATAGGGGTTCCATGAAGAAACCTTTTCTCTTGAATGAAGAGGCATAAGAGTGAGGCTTCAGTGCTGCTTTCCTGAACAAACCAGGATTTCCCTCAGCTTTACTGTGCAGATTCTCTTTTTATGCAAATTACGTATGTGATGACATGGGGAATTTGCACAACTCTCTGCTATTTCAAACGTCTTAGTAGCAACAACAGAGATGGTGTCAAATCTTCAGCTACTGGAAGTTAAAAGTACTTCTCTTAACTTTGATTATCTTGCTTAACAGCAATTGAAAATGTGATTTCTGCCTTGATTTTCTAGAATATGGTATTTTATTAGTCTCATGTATATTCTCTATAATGATCTCTTGATTCTGAATTTTAGTTGAAACATCAGCACTAAAGGTGAAGTTCAATTACTGCATCAGCTAATCTAAAACAAGAAAGATCGTTGAGGTTACATTTTTCTCACAGTGGCAAAAAATTGTAAATATGCCTGCTGCTGCACCTATGCCGCCTATTTTGTCAATTATGTTTCCTCATATTCACTAGGACTGTAATATTTGTTTCAGTTAAACTGACAATGGAAAAATAAAGCAGTTCCTTGATTTTGGCTACATACGCTATTTAGCAAGGTACATTCCCTGGTAAATGGATTTGAAGGATGCAGGTGTAGGCTGATCCTTCATGACAACTGTGCTGCATCCAGGAGTTGATGGCTGCAGGCCAGTATCCCTGGTTAACTTCCTGGATACAAGGAAAAGCAAGCCAGCTATCTCCTTTATTTTAAATATACCTCCCTTTTTCTAAGTAGAACCATTAGCTTTTATCGATAGCACTAATGCTTTGCATTTAGACCAAATTACAATAGGAAAGGAGATGCTTAAGGGTAACTGGGTGATGAAAGGACTACATTAGAGTACAAGTCCAAGGGCTGCTGTTTCCTATTTGTAATGCTGAATCCACATGCAAGTCATATTTAAGCTATAAATGATGGCGCCTAGGGAGTATACACTCAGATTGCCTTGAGAAACTAAATACTTTTATCAAATCGCCAGATGGACCTGTGTTCAAAAAACACTCTTGAACAACGTGGCTTTTCTATTTTCACCTTTAGATAATAAAACTCTCAGCAACCTATACAACTTAATTAACATGTTGCTTGGATCTTTTATAATTTCACACAGAGATGCCTAGTATACATAATTTCAGACCACAGATAATTTCACACACGACACATAATTTCAGCTAGCCTCCATTGATCTGCCTTGTTTTAATAATCACAGATGTTGTGCAGTTCCAATACCTTCAATTTCTTACTCAGAGCACTATGAGACTAAACCATCCATTTTTCTTCATGACAGAAATCTCATTTGCAGTTGGGCAAGTTTTATCATTTGATGCTATGAAGTTTTAGTCTCCAGAAGAACATAGTTTGGGCAGTGGTTTTGTCGAATTTTCAGAATAAAGAGACAGGTCCTGGTAAAGGGAACAAACACACACATAGTGTGATTTTCATCATGGCAGTAGAAAGAGGCAGGTTTTTGATTCTCAGGATGTCTCAATGAGGCAATGGTCTGTTTGGGTGAAACAATTTCCATTGTAGTAGGAGGAGCACAGATAAACATGAAGATGTTATTGAATGGACTTCAAACCATAGCAGCTGCATGGAGCTCTGTTAACTCAGATGTCATTACTTGCAATGTAAAAGGGATGATATGGTTTTCTGAAACAAGAGAAGAAGAATAGCAAGGATACATGAGTTTAATTACCTCCATGTCTGTATGTATATTTGAGGAATATGTCAAATGATCAAGAGGAATGATGCAGCATCTGACAATGATTATGGCTTTGGGGGCATAATGAAAATTCTGATGGGTGGATTGTGAACTAAAATCTAAATTCAGCTATAAGAAAGAAATCTACAGAAAGATGAGATACCCTTAGTGTCATAACTAAAACCAAGCTCACAGCTATAATCTGACAATGCAAGTAGAGTATAAGATAGAAAGCTGAATCTAAAGCTGAAAATAATCAGCAATAACTGTAAAATCTGAAGGCATCTGAAAACTGAATACTCTGTGTATCCTTAGTAAATGGTGTATACCTCTTGTATGCTATTTTTGCACCAGTGTATGAAAGTATCCAGAGCCACGTGGCCACAGCCAAAGCCAAAACAAGAGCCACTGCAAGCTGCAACAAATTCCACTCTCCATGAACACAAAAATTCTGAAACAGTAGTTATCTAAGGTCAGATAGCGATTAATATGGCCAGTGACAGGAAGAAGAGGGAAAGGCAAGGAGAAGTAAGTGCAGTCTAACAGAATGTCATTTAAAACTTACAAACAGGAAGGAAAAGATTTCTTCTTAGAGGGTTTCAGAAGAAAATACTTGGCTTTTACAAATATATGAGTAGAAGTGTTTCTTTCTAAATGAAGAGAGGATAAGAATTGGTGGTAATCTTCCCAGCATCAGCTGTGAAAGTCAGCTCCCTTGACAGAACAAAAGATAAGAACAAAACCCGCTGAGGATGGAAGCGCCATGATTTTTACGTTATTCCTTGAAAATAATAAAGAAAACATAAACAAAAGTGAAAATAGGGTGGCAATAAAACTGCCAACATTAGCCCAACTTTGCTTACTTTAAGCCAGTGATAAAAATAATGTTGATTTTGACAGAATTTGGGTTGGGTTAGTGCTGAATTTTTTTTTAAATTCCTCTCTCAGAGGATAGCTGAACTATCAACCACAATTGCTTGGGGAAGAGTAATTCTTCCCAGATGAGTTTATTTGTTTTGTTTTGTTTTCTTTATGGGAAAGCATAACAAAATTAGTAGATGATGAGAAAAGTGGGGGAGGATACTGTTGGAATGGTGGAATGGGCAGTGCAGTTCCTCAGTCACAGCTGGCTTGGTTTGGTAGGGAGAGCACCGCGCTCCTCTGGCTGCCCAGGGGCTGTGAGCGAGGCAGAGGGGGCACTTACCTGGAGCAAGGCACATAGTGGTCTGGCAGTGGGACATGGTGATGGTTCTGAAGCCAGATAACCTTCCTGAAATTTACTCACACACAGAACAGACATTCCAGCGCAGTTCTGCCTCAGTGCCAAGGTTTTGTGCAGCACCTGCCACGCTGTCGGCACTTACCAACAAACACAAAATGCTGATGCTACTGCTGAAAAGTGTATGGTGCTGGAGACTGAAAGGCTAGAAATACTAGCAAAACACCCATTTACCACAAGAATGTGATATTGCCATCCAGTCACATGAGCATACTTAACTCTTATATTTGCTGGGAGTTCATCCTGAATACTGCTTTGAAATAAGCAGCGCTGAGACCATGGGTAGAAATAATACTGAGTGAACTGCACATCACATCTGAGTTTCTAAGGCACTATGTCAGCCATAAAGGAAATAATTAAATTCAATCTTAAACTGTTAGAGAAATAATATTTGATAAAGAATACAACAATAAGCCCCTATAAGATTACGAGACTATTAAACTTCATGAAACTGCACTGTCAGAAAGATGCATCACCTGCAGAAACCACAAAGAAAAGAAGAATGATAACTGAAGTAGAGCCATCTAGGCTACATTTTACAGAGTGTAAATGTGCCAAGGAAATTAATTTTTTTATACTGGCATGCTGCGGATTGGATATCTCACAGAAATAATTGTGAAGAGATGATTTAACAATGTATTTTTGTTGACTATTTGTCTTTTTACCTAACAAGTTAGCTTAAGGTTCCAACTCAATAAAAAACCAAACCAATATAAAACATTCACTTAAAATGAAGAAATAGTAAAAATGTTCTAAAAAATACCATGCTCAACACAAAGGATGCAGTTAAGTCAAGAGTGAACAGTTTTCTCTTTCTGATGATGAAATGAGAAAGGGAATTCCCTCATATTTACCCCTGAGTGTGAGTAAAAATTCAAATTCTCTAGGCTTTTTTCTGCTTGTTGACTTCTTTTTGTCAGGTGAAATGGGCAAAAAGGCATATTTATGAATACCATATGCAATAGGAGTGATCTCTACATGTTATTGGGATGCAAGACTTTTCCAGCATGTGATGGGGTGAGGGCCTTTACACATGACAGTAGCTGGTTCAAGTCACTCTCTTGATCCTTGAGAGGATCTCAGAGGGTGTCTTTGTACTGTGCCCAGGTACAGATTTTTATTCATTGTGGGTTCAGTTGTAGCCATACTGCTTAATCCACCCCGAGTTTCTCTGCTTGGCAAATTTGCTTCCTTGCTCCAGGTCTGAGCCAAAGTGTGAGACAGCTCATAGGAGCAGTGTGGATGGCTGGGGAATTCAGTCTCACGTTCCAGCTTGAGCCATAAACCAGCCTGGCTGTATAGACTTACCAATAAAGATTGGTGTTGTGGTGTCAGTGAGTAGCTGGGGATGCTTAGCCAAGTGACCTCATAGAGGACTGAGTCTTGACACCACGGACTTATAAATAATTGCCCATATGATACAGCACACACAAATAGAGTAGCCTTTTTCCCACATATATTTATACCTCAGCCATGACAGGAATGGCTCAGTAACTTCTGAAGGCAAGACAGTTAGTTAGATTTAATTTTCCCTCATCTCATCACCAGCCACTAATTAGGAGTATTCCCTTTTCTTGCGACTTTTATCATGGTCATGGCATTTCATACTTCTCTGCAAAGCCCCTGTTTTGGAACCATGTGATTACATCAGACAAAAAATTTCCAGTCCTTAAAATTGGGTTTGTGGTGTTTTGTTTTGTTTTGTTTTGTTTTGTTTTGTTTTGTTTTGTTTTGTTTTGTTTTGTTTTTAAAAAGAAAAGCTATAAACCAAAACAACAAATATAAGGCCCCCAAATTCTTAGCTCTCTAACCATCATTATTTCTGTGGCCTGACATGGCTTTAACATCTGAGGTTAACAATATGAAGTTAATGTCATGTAAAAAACAAGCAAACAAGAAGACTTTGTCCCCCAAGGAACACAAATAAATTACTCTACAATTTGGTAACCACCAACTGAGTTTTGATCTGAACCAAGGACATCTATTTACTTCCAGTCTTTTCTTTTCCTTTTTATTTCTAGTTAACTCTTCTATTAAAACTGTTTGTTTCTTTAAACAGTCCTCAAAATAAAACAGTCTTGTTGATGTTACGTGGTATTTTCCATGTAAATAAAAAGAAATAGTCAACACAGAAAAATGTTAAAAAGGGTAGTTTAAAATATTTCATGGTGAGAAAAATTTGAAACTTTTCTTGCTGGCTAGGAGGAATATGCAGTTTCTAAGCCAAGCATCCATTCTGGATTATGTAGTCAAACTCTCACTAATATGAAAGGCATGAACGTCTCTGGGAACTCCACAGCCTATCATGCTGGTTTCTGAACAGACTGCCACTTTGCTTTGTTACACAATTACTTCTAGTGATTCACCTTTTTAATGAGAGCAGAAGGGAAACAGCAAAGAAAACATTTCTCTAAAATGTTTTCAGAAAGGTCCACTGGAATTCGAAATGGGTCTTATTTGGTGTACTTTGCATAATTTGTTACACTAAATACAAAACAGATTTCAACTGCAGCTGTAGCGCATGTGTTACTCAGAACAGCTCGGGTCTCCCAGAACACAACCATTGGCTTGCTCAGAGTTTGTCAAAACTGCATCTCTGGGCGGAGTGGCACTGAGCAAAACATGGTGGCAGCGCCCGCCGAGGATTCACACAGCATTTGCTCTCCCTCACCTTTGTTTTTGGGCAACTACATGGTTACTTCATGTTAAAAGTATTGAGGGAGGGATCAGCTAGTATTTTGCTGATCTGCCAGATCAGCACTATTATTATCACATGGGGACATGTGCAATAAGATAAACATATACCTTGTGCTGTGTAGGGGATTTCCCTGGCTACATCCTGCCACAACCACTGCGCTATCACAGCAGAGCTCCTCTGTAGTCAAGTAATGCCATGTGAACTTCAGTTTGAGCCAGTGAAATGGCTTCAATTAGGCATTACACTTCTCAGGTGCAAATGGTGACTTGCAGTATGTCTGTTGTCTTTGCCAATGTGGTCTGAATTTACAACTCTAACAAGAAAAGTAACTTGAACGTGAGTTGCTGTGTTGATAACAGCTCCCCAACATTCAGTGCTTGCCTGTTGAAGTGGAGGGTGATCCCTGGTGACTGCAAGTACAACCCTGAGTTAGCAATCACAGCTGCTTCATGAGTGTATATGTAAGTATACATATATATATGGCTATATCAGCAATTACACCTTAAGAGCAAGAATCATAATCACACATAAGCTGTGACTGAAAGAGTTCTCTAATTAAAAATAGAGATAATAATAAAAGAAGAGAGTATTTATAACACAGCCTTTAGGAAAGAGGTGTATTTTATCTCTGTGTTTTAATCTCAACAGCAGAATTCAGTAATGGGTCAAGATGAACCTGCTCTGGACTACCACAGCGTAAGCACACGGTAAAAGAAGCAGACTCATGACACTTTTCACTCTTAAGATGTCAAATATTTCATCCTATAAAAGCCTAACTTTATTTGTCCATTATTTGGCTTAAGGTTAATGTTCAAGCAAAGTCTCCCTGTGATTTTCTCTGCAACAGCTCTTGCTCCACTACATAGACCAATGCTCCCGTGCACAGGAGATACGTAGGAATAATTAGTATAATTCTTATCTAAATTCAAGAAATGCTACAGATAAAAATTTAACAACGGTTGACTCATGCTTGAGACATGATTTTGTAACTGCTTCATTCGTATCCTTCAAACTACTATGAAGTTTAGTAGTTAAAATCTGCAAAGAGTCGTGTTCTGGATGGATTTCTATAAGGTCCATTCTTTGGTCTACTACTATGGCACAACTTGAGATTTCACAGTACTTGAACCTAGGATCTTCCTTGGGTAAAATGTGAAACTCAGCAGTTGGAACTAGTTATTGGCGACTGATTAGTTAAGAATTGGCTGAGCTGATAGGAAAGGACATATTATTTTTGTTGACAAGGGTCCACTTCGTGAAGCATGAACTGGCAAGCAGCTTGAGATGTAAATCTAGAGCAAAAGCTTTTGTGGAAGTTTCATATGCCTTCTTCTCTGGTGTTTTGGGTCAAATAAGTATTCCACCATCTGAGAAATGTTTAAGTTAGGCCTGATCTTACACCAAAAGAATTCAATAATAATACTCCTGAGCAACATCAAAATTTTAATTTCCAAGCCAAACCACTGATTTCCTGAAACACCTTCATCTCTTCTCCTGCTGGCAGTTGTTCCCCTTTTAACCTTTTTTTAATCTTAAACCGTCACAAACAGTTTCAGTCAGCATTATGGAAAATGACCTAGCCACTGGCAGGTAGGACCAGATGACATGCAAACCAGGATTCAGTCACCTAGATCCTAAGATCCCTAGAGGGTCTAACAGAAGGAAAGCACTTAAAACATTAGGTCTTCAGGAAAATGATGAGGACATAGTTCCTACATGTAACTATCCATACATAGTTGCACTCTTCCCACATCTAATGACAGACTTTGTCAAATGTCAAGAGGGAAGACCTGTGCAGAAAGAGAGTCAAGTACACAAATGATTGTTGCATAATTATTCTCCATTTAAAAACTAGGTCTTTGATTCTTATTTGTGATTATTTTTCATGTTTTTCACATGTGAAGTATCTTTGATCAGTGGTCCTTATAAAAACATGAATCTGAACTTGGAACATCAGAAGTAGTCTTTGAGTAAGACAGGATGAGGTGATGAGAAACAAAAGGATTTAAGAGACTCTTGAAGCCAGATACTGTCTGTCACATCATGCTAGCCCCCAGTGTCATGATTATAGCAGGGCTCTGACTGGCTAGGGAGAGGAAAAGATTCAGAAAGTAAAAAATAGAAATATTGCTGTCTAAGTGCAATTGATAATTTTCTTTCAAGGCATAGAGCACAACACAAATTTAGAGATTTACAGTATCATGTAAGTGTAAATGTTTGTATTTGCATGCAATAAAATCTGTTCTTCTCTTTGTTTTTCTTAATTAAAACTTACAAGTTGCAGAGTGTGGCTGAGCATTTCCTGTCTACCATTCCCAAATAGCTTTTAGTTGCTCAGAAGAAAGAGCCAAATCTACCTCATTTGGGCTGCTCTGTTATTATGGTACAATCACCTGTCACATTTATTCCTTGCAGAAGAAATGAAGGCAGTGTTATGTCTAGTAAGTGCGCAATAAAAAGAACTGATTTTAAAGACATCAACAACTCAGCTGGTTTCCTCTGACCTGTCTAAAAATTAGGTGGATAATTTAATTAAGTTCCCCATTGATGTAGTAAAAAGGAGGTAACTCTAGAAAACGAATAATTCCTTCCTAAAATAGTTAGAGTGAGTTACCTGCTGAAAATACACATCTATTTCCATTGATTCTATTATCATCAGGATTAAGTACCTAACATTTAAGTAATGGTAAGTTCCAAATTCAAATAGCTCTTGATTACTAATAATCAGAATTATGACCATGACGTGAAGAAGTAATAGGCAGATCATGGGTTTCAACAGAGGGTTCTGCCAAAGACAGTGCCTTCAGTGCCTTCAGAATCACCACGTGCCTTCTCGTTTTATTGCCAGGTACAAGGTATGAGAATCAGGAAGAACATAAGTGTTACAAGGCTGGGTGTCCTCAGTTGTAGTCAGTAGTAATTTCACTGGAAGTCGGTGGAAGAGCATTAGTGTCAAACCTCGTGGAAGGAAAGAGGAACTAAGAAATGGGACCCGATCCAAAACTCACTGAAATCCATGCAAACTTTTCTCTGATCCACCGAACCTTGGATCAAGCTCCTAGTTCTTTGGATAACAGCAGTAGTCCTGCTTCTTTGCTGCCAACATTTCTGCAGCAGTTGTGCTCCACTGCACCTAAGTGGGTATTGAAAGTAATGCTGCTCTGCTGAATGTATTTGAACAAAACAAATCCACCATTTCTGTGGACATTTTCTGTCTCTTTACAATATAAACAGAGGGCTAAGTTGGATATTACAGCAACTGTGACTATGACATGTCTTTTTATCTGTCTCTTGTATGTTCCCAATGCCACATGTCACTGTGCAGTAGAAATTATGGAGCTGCCATTCCAAATAAGACAGCAAAGATTCAGACCTTCCTTGTGGTTTTAATATCCAGGGATCAGTTCACCTCTCCTGGCTTTAAGGGTTTATAAAATGAAATAAGATAGTGGTAGCTGTATGAATAGGAGTTTTGCATTTCCTTTGCATTTATATTTAGGATTGGTTTCCTCTTTTTGCATCAAATTTATCATTGCCTTATTTCACAACTTTGCTGTAAAGCTTGAAGTTCAGAAAACAGAGCCAACTTTTTTCTAAAATTGATGTTGACCTAGTTTGAGCTCAATGAGCAGGCTAAAATATGCAATAATGCGTAAAGCTGGCAACAGCTATAGGAACAAATAAAACATTTTTTTTTCTCTTAAGGCTTGGAGAAGATAATAGAAAACAAAAAGAGCTAGAAATTTCAATGGTTTAATGTTGTTTCAATGCTGAGTTTAAGTATAAAAGAATCTCTGAGGCTCTTCAAGATGTGCCAACAGGTCAAAGCACTTTCTAGCTGCTCTAACTACTTCTTAATAAAGTGGAACTGTTTGAGGATTTGACAAGTCCCATGGGTCAGGAAACACATATTAAACAGCCTTAGAGAATTTTTCTCTTCCAGTAGTGAACCAATATTGTATGACATAAAAAGCAGTCCTCCATTCTCCTCTCTGCCCTACAGAGATCTCTTTCAGTGTCTGTTCTGAGTGTGAGGGTAGAAGGACATTCCATTTTAAACATAAATCCCACTCAGTTCCAAAGTGAGGGGGGAAAAACGGAAGATCCTCTGTGAGGAAAGAGAGTTAAAAAAGAGGAAGGGAAGAGAAGTAGAAAATAGCAGGAATATTAAAAGAATAAAGACAGAAATGAAGTGAAGGGAAAAAAATTTTTCCTCTTTTCCTTGTTTTCACTATTAGTTTCTCCCTTCTTTTTCTTTCATTCTCCAGTTGCATTGTTTCATCTATTGGAATCTCTTTTTCTGCTCTGTAATCTCTCTCACTTTTTTTCTATTAATGATTACTCATTTTACATAAATGCCTTAAAACAAGTGTATATGATCTTTTAAATGCTTGTTACTTAAATCCAAAGACACCAACACAATGTGTGTTGTTCCATGGGAGAGAAGATATTTTCCAATTTTCTATCATCTCTACCAGCAAAAGGCAGCAGAGATCTATCAGGCTGTCATTTGAAGAACTTCGTCTCCTCTCCAAGCCTGTGTGTCACTCAACAATCTTCTCAGCAGCCACAGAACATCATTTGACCAAACTGTCATATCCAGAGGTAGAGTAAAAACAGAGACAGAGAAATTTACTATTACCAGTACAAGTATTTACTTCATAAAGTAGCTGGGTAAGTCAAATCATTCCTCTTTAATGCCACATGTCCCTTTTTCTCAACCACCTTATTTTGTTTACGTTCAGTATTTTAGGTTTATTTCCCTTTTTTCTCTTTTGCTATCAACACCTTCCCATAATGCTTTTACTGATTTTAACATTTCAAGATATTCTTCTTCCTTAAAAAAAAAAGAATTATCTTCCTATCAATGTTTTTCTATTCCATTTTCTCCAACATCCTCAGTGAATAGCCCAGACATCAAATGAAATTCCTTTGAAGTCATTTTGCTTTGCTAGTCACTAAGAAAGACCTAATTTCTGACCCTAAGAGATTTTTATGCAGTTATGTGTCCTCTACCATATGGCCAAAGCTATTGCTTTTTGTATGTATAGAGTCATAGAATCAGTAAGGTAGGAAAAGACCTCCAAGATCATAGAGTCCAGCCTTTGAACACAACCCTGTCAGCTAAACCACAGCACTAAATGCCAATTATGTCCATATGTATAATTACATTCACAGGCCCCACACTCATTCCTTCCCCTAAATTGTGAAGCAACAGTTTGCAGGTCTAGAGGACTAGAGCCAGGTGAGTGTCAGAGTGGACAATCTAATGTTTTTCAGTTTTAAAATCTGTGAATAAGTTGCAACAGATGGAAAAAAAATCCATTCATTTACTCTTTTGTTTTGTTTTGTTTTGTTTTTGTTGCTGGAAGAAGGCAGAATGTAGACATGTACATGTACACAAGTAAGATTATTTACTAAGCTAGATTTAAAACAGAAGAATTTTAAGAGGCATTCTTAGAATAGAAGAATCCTGAAAGCACTGATAATTCATTGTTCTTTCAATTTTCACCTTTTGATTTTTTGAATAATTTTATATTGCAAGGTAGCTGATTTGGACAGATGCAACACTTTGCTACTCTGACCAGCTCCTGGAAAACAATGTCTTCTGTTGAAACCACTTTTGGTCCACTGGATGCAAACCCTTCTAAATTGTACTGTAAATGAGCCATTTACTTTAGATAATCATATTTGCCTAAAGACTGGAACTATATCATAATGTCATTTCTTTCAGTCTATGTGCTGTAACTCTGATTATGCTAATGTTAGTCTCCTTTTCCTTTTTTCACTATCAAGATCAAGGATTTCTGTGGTCTGTGTCTGAGGCTTGTTACATGGACAAGAATTCAGTCATTCAAGTTATGTTTCTGTTAATTTGTGATATTTCAGGCAATAAATGACTTCTGCAATTGATTAACGGCTGAAGACGAGGGGTACATCCAATCTACAGTGCTGTTAATTGCATGCAAGGCAGAACACAATGAAGGATGCTCACAACTACGTAACAAGAAATACTCAGAAAGTTTAATTGTTGTTTTCTGGGTAGGTTTTATGTCCTGTACAACTTTGTATCATATTCTACGGACGGAACATAGCTTGTTAAGATAAATGACTGTCAGCAATGTTACACACGAATAATCCACTAAGAACACGGCAAAGTAACATTTGGAAGTGTCACTTCACTCCTGTGTCTTCTATGAATGAATCAGTTGGCCTGATTACATATTGTATGAATCAAGATGGATTTACACTATCATTCCATCCAGCCATTCCTTCTTTGGGCACTCAATGCGATGCCACTGAAATAACACAAATTACATTCCTCCTGAATAACTATAAAGTTTGTGGTTTCATAACAGAAGCAGTTTTTAATTAACTAAGGAATAGGCAGAATGAATATAATGGCATCAGTTTTGCCATCTAAAGTATGATGCTATCAGTTTGATTTAAATAATTGTCAAAATACTTGCATAGGCCATCTTAGTCATGTCCCTTCTTGTGACATATCACAGAATTGGGAAAAAACGAAACAGTAATATTTTCACTAACTGGCTATGAGATCAGTGGGTTTCAATCAATATCATCAACAGCAGTGCAATAGCTCTCTGTTGATGTGATAGAGAGGAAACCATTGTGCAAAAACCAGAACAAAAGCACAGAGAGACTGTTGGATGTGTGGTGTTACAGCACAGACAAGCTAAACAATTAATAGATGAACTCACAAATAGCTTGCTCAGACCATATACAGCTTTATCAAATGTATGAACACCTCAGACTGATCAGGTAATTTGTTGACTTCTCATCTTTTCCCAAATTGGCTAATTATTAGAAATGACCATTTAGCGAGACATCAGCTGCTGAGTTAGAGCCATGTGCTTACTTGTCTTCCTGTACTTGAGCCACTGAGTCTGTTTATGCTAAAGATGTCACTATTAAATGCAACTGTTCTTTATCTTTCTGAAAACAAAATCATTACCCCCATAAGAATTTAACTTTATGTTTCTCCTGATGTCACAAACAATCACTTTTTCACACCTTTTCAAGCCGGACTCCCCAGTTCCTGACAGTCTGCTCTCACATCTCCCAAAGCAAGCTGCGAATACAACCCCAGAAAGCTGTATTTTATTTTGACCTGTTCCTCTTTTCCTTTGGAAATAAACCTGAAGAACAGACAAGCAAGTGTAATATATTACCTCTGGTGGCTTAGCTGGACAGCAGCAGGGGCTTGTAATAAGGATGTGGTAATACACCACAAGGAATCTGTAGACTCGTAAAACTTGACCTTATAAATCTCTACGTTTATCAATTCCATACAGCAGCCACTCCCTGTGGTGGAAGTCTCAGACCAATAAACCTGCAGTTGATAACCATACAATTTATCCTCAATTTTTCCCTTCTGGCCAGCTAACCATGCTACATTAATAATGTCTGTAAAAAATTGAAATGTCACTTTAAAATAAAGATACCATCTGATTCTTGTCATTACTTTGCATATAATTAAGAAATTGAGCAAACAAGTTTACAGTGGTAGCTGGGAGTCCTACATTTTTTCTTGTTCATACCTCCTTGTTTAAAGTTGTTACTCTTTCTCCTTAAAACTGCTTTCCTGTTTTTGTTTTGTTGCCTTTAAAAAAAAAATTAATGTAGCTTCATGTAGTAGATGACTCCTTTCTCTAGACAGTCAACCCCTCAGAAACAAGAAAAGATATTTGTGCTGCAGGCACCTCTACAGTGCTCTGCTGGTCAGAGGTGTGCCATGGACACACAGCAGCTTCTGGGAGCTCGCTTCATGTCGAGTGGACACAGATTTGATGTGAAAGACCATAGTGTGATTTCCTTTTGAACACGGTGTTTCTGAACCTGATTCTATCCTTGCCTGTTAAAAGAGCCTGAACAAACACAGTAATTCATTAATCTCATGCTTATTTCCACCACACAGCACTTCACACTCTGGATATACTTAGTGATGTGCAGCAAGAACGATTTCAGATTCCTTCTGATTTTCAATAAGAAAACTGATTTAGAATAACCCCCCAAAAACATAATCAAAATAAATTTAAGATATCCTGATTTATTCTCTGATGCAGTGTTTTGTCTTTGATGGAATGGCTGCATATCTCCACTTGATAGCTTGACTCCAAAGAATATTGCAAAGTAAGATCAATGACAAAGTAAAACCTTTGTCCAACTGTAAGCAAATTAATTAGCACCCTGCAAGGCAAAGTAGGAGAGGATTAATCCTAAAAAGTCTTACTTTAGTATATGATTTAGAGAAGCTAATGGAGCCACCAGCCATCAAAAGGTACTCAAATCTGCATGCCTTATATTAAATATGAAATCTGAGGTCATCAGCAGATTTTGCTTTATACATTTTGCAGGAAAATAAAGTTTCTTCTATGAAAACTGTTGCCAGAAGTATAAAAGTGAACAAGCTGCGCATTTGATCTGCATGTCATCATGAGGCAGATCCTAGTTCAGTGGACAATATCCCATATTTCCTGCCTGAGGAATATGTAGCCAAGGAGAAAACAGAAATGTACCTCACCAACACTTCAGTGCACTTGAAGGAGAGAAAGGAAATATGCTGCACTGAACAATAAAGAAATATAATTTATTTTCTCCTAGGAGCAAGAGAGGAGAAAGAAGGAATACAGAATGATTCTTCAATACGTAAGATTTTACTGTGACTTTGGTTGCAGGTGCACTCAAACATCTACTCTTATTAAAGGCAAGACACAGCTCATAAATAAAAAAATTCCAGAGAATTCAGTATATTTGGGCTTGATTTTGTATTTAAGGAAACTTTGTTCGACATGCATGAACAAAGGCATACCAGAACAATAGTTGCTCAAATTGGCAAAACATTAAATAAGACAATGCATTTGGAAGAATATGTTTTGAAGGAAAACAAAACAGAAAAAAAATAAAGATGCAAACATGGTTGAGTTTGCTTTCAGTTTATTCCCTTTCTTTTTCCTCAGGAAGAAAAACCCTTCTATTTTCAGAAAATCAGTTCACCTTGAATATGTAGTCACAAGAAAAAACAACAAAAGGAGTAATAATGACAGCCTAACAGAAAGCTTTTATTCCAGTATTATCTTCTCCCTAAAGGCAATGTAGAAAAACAAAACTAGGAAGAATCCTTTTTCCTATAGCTGGGCAGTTTTAAATTTTTTTCAGGATTTATTTCCCTTCAATAAGAATTTTTAGCAAAGATGCAATTATATTCTAATCTTTTAAAAATTTGTTCATTTAAAAATGTGTTTTTAAAGATATGTTAACAAATTCACTGTTCTGCTTGCAAAAACAATGCTGTAGTACCCTGGCTCCTTCAGTTACTGACAATTATGCCACAGACTTTACCACAGGCAAAAATTTTTCTCGAATACTTTTCAGATAGAGCACCTTACACAGCATAAAATGGTTGATAGAAGCAGCAATTTTGATGGATCTCACAAATTATTTTATAGTGCAACAAGTACTGCATTTTAGATAAACCTGAATGCTTACTAGATTTTTAANAAATGGTAAATTGCAAACTGGATCTGGTTCTGTGGTGACCACTAACCACAGAAGTTGCATCTCTTCTTTCTTTTATGGAAAGTTGATCTGCCAGTCCTTCAGAAAGTAATCCTGCCTCATCAAACCAGTTCCAAGGAGGAATTTCATGTCCAATTATTTGAATGACTAGGATTATGCATGAAAGATCCTCAAATTCAAGTGCTTGTCATCATCATATAATTTTTTGCCAGTCAATTCATGAAAAATATGTCTACACCACATAAGGGAGAGCAGTGAAAAGACTCTGTGAGTACTACCAGCCAGCTCACCTACAAGGATTAGTCTCCTTAGCAAAGTGCCCAGCAAATTAGGTAAGACTGTTTTTCTACCCAAGCTGGCTGATTCAGAAACAGTCCAGGTATCAGCCCACAATGCTCAACAGACCTTGCAGGGCTCAGGTTAGCTGTCAGAGATCCATCTCCGGCACCTCTGCATCGCCTTGTGGTCAGGCTGAAGCAGAATAATCACTCAAATATTTAAGCAGTCCTACTCTTTGGCAGGGCTTTATGCCCTCCTGAATCACACTTTCCTCTCATCTGTGCTTCTGCAAAAGCAGTCAGTACAAAGTGCTACCATTCCCCTGAGAGGGGGCACTAAGCCCCTGCAGCAGCTTGTGCAGGTCCTCAGAAGAGTGCAACACTTCAGGCTGCTGGGGCTAATTAGTTCCCATAGGGTGAAGAGGCAGAAGAAGAAATTTGGCAAGGACTCTTTTTTGAAAAGCCTCATACTATTGTAGCTGCAGCCTTGTTTTCAGACAGTCCCAGTCTTAGTTTTTGCTCTGGAACCTCTCCAGTCCCCTGAACTTCACCAGGGCCTGTCTACAGAGGAAAACCACTGAAATAGTTATGGTAGAATGGCCACTCAGGGATAGTCTATTCTTGCAGAAAAGTGATTTAATCCTGGAACAATCACTACTTTTCCAAGTAAGAGTCACCATTCTAGAAAGAAACGCCTTATTCCAGGAGAGAGTTCACATGGGGAGTTATTTCACTATAAACAGTGGTCAATGGACCATATGAGCAAACTCAAAATGTCATGTCTAGAGAGATAAATGCCACCTCTAAAAGATTTGGAGATTTTTTTCTTGTCATGCAGTTCATATTTTGATTTCTGCATTAGTTGCTTTCTTAGCAGATTGTGTAGTGAGATTGGGACATAATTATGCATATTTTTGTATAGTAAATTTTAAAAATCCTACTCAAAAGTGAAAGTGTTCCAAGATAATCCAAGATTTTATTTCCTTTTACAGAACAACTGACCTATTGTCCACAAGTAAGAAGAAGGTAAAGTTTTCCTCATCTACCACAATCTTCTGAGTTAGTTGGTACGTGTGTGAGGCTCTGTTTCTTACAAAACACCAAGAAATGTGAGAATTACTCAGTATAGATCAAGTTGCACAGGGACGAGGAAGCAGAGCTGCCTGGTAGATGGAGCAGTGGGCTGATGTTCTGGAAACAGACCCTATTTCTGGGTCCTTCACTGAGTGCTGCATAAGCTTTAATAATTGCTTTTGTAACATACTCAAATACCTCATGTGGGATGCACAAACTGGGTGTATCTATGAAATTCGTACGTTCAGCAAGTCTTAAATACAATATACATTAAATACTTTTGGTTCTGATTGTCCTTCCCTAGGTTTGTAATCATTACACACTTTCCTATTAAACTGTTTCCTGTAATAACAGCTGGCAAGTGCTTCAAGATACCCTGAGCCTTCTCAAAGCAGGACTCTTGGTTCATTTGTGTTTGTGTGATAGAGATTATAAGTCTTGACCTTCCCAAATAAAAACAGCTGAATCACTATTTTTACAATCTCTTGGTTACCCGTTATAATAAATACTCTTTCCAAGTAATTTTGTTGATAAAATTGATAGATTTGCAGAAAAAAAAAAAATCAACTAATTATTCCTTTCTGTCTTTATTGGCTTCTGTGGTTGGGTGGGGAAACAGTCTTGAACATAACTCCTTGTGACTGCTGTACAGAACTGTGTTCCAGGTTAGGAGAGCATTTAAATGTCTGTAAGGAGCTGCTTGGGATCCCAGTGAAGAGAATAGAAATGTGGTTTTAAAGTTAAAAATATACTTAGGACACCAGCCTTCTAAATAGATGCTAAGTCTGAGGTGCTCCATTAGTCTGTAGTTAATCTGGAGTAAGGGGAAATATGCCGTTTCCCTGCATGAGAAGTCAGGGTGGGAGAGAGACAAAATCATTCTCTCCTTCGCCCTGGGAGGAGCGAGATGGCAGGAGAAGCACTCAGCACCTGCTGCAGCCACGGTCACGATGCAGCGGCAGAACAAGGGCTAGGTCTGGCAGCTGGCAGAGGAGGGCAGATCTCTGCTCAGCAGAGGTTTGGCACGTTCTGGCCAGAGAATAAAGGGACTCTTTCACATCCACATCCTAAAAAGAGCGCAAAGAGGTCTAAAACCTGTCCTTCTGTAAGCAAACACATTGGGCTTGCTCTACAAGGCAACAGTGCTGTCACTGCACTGAGCAAAATCTCCATGCTTTCTTCAGAGTTTTCTCTGCAAATGTAGAGAAGATGTGTGCTTTCTTTCCTGACAGTGTTCTAAGGAAGGTGTATTGGTTTATTTATTTGCTCTTAGCACCAGGTTACAGAAAAATAATGTGTCAAAAGAAATGAGGCTGGGCACGTTTGGTGAAGGAAAGTATTTGTTTTGGGTGAATGTAAAGTCCTAATTTATTCAGCATATTTTTTAGGTCTTGCACTTTATCCTTTTTTAATTAACTCATCTCTAAGCTTTAAATCTTGTACAAAAATATTTTATTGGAATTTCATTACCCTTGTTTTCCTTGGGAAGGCAGCTTATAATCTTCACGATATTATTGTAAAGCCATCACTAAGCAACATGCTTCGGCATTTGTATAAGCCTTTGTCCACCTCCTTCCCTCCACCCAAATGCACACATTTGCATTTACTGTTAAAATATTATGGATGCTGACACCAGTTTAGCCACAAGACCTGGTGTTAGACTGTCTCTAATTGATTTAATTATTCATAATTGCTCAGCTGGGGCTTATGTGTACTTCAGCATGATTAAGGGAGAACATACAAGTCTGCAGCTAATGATGTGTTCCATCATAATTTACAACCGTGAAGTCGCTAGAGCTAAATTGCACAGACATAGTACATTTCTAATCCTGTTTAAAATGCTTTTTCAGATCTTGCCAAAAAGAAGGAAAAAAAAAAGGAGAAATAACCCAACCACAGTTCTGATGCTTTTCATAAATGAGTTTTGAGGAAAGATTGAAACTAGCATGCTGTCTTTTGGTTTCTTTGAATTAAAATTATCAATAAAATCAGATCAACAGATCTGAGTCCATTGCAGATGTGATTTAAATACAAGGCATTTCTTTTTGCTGCCTCCTTTCTAAGTGCACTTACTCATCCCTCCTTTCTACTTGCTCAACTTATGCTAAATATGATGAAAATTTCTGTGAAAAAATGTCATTTGTGATTATTAAAAAATAAAAGTAACTTCTGTCAATAAGATGCATGAAAATGATCACAGTGGCCTCCTTAATTGTCAAAAAACATGTTTTCATAATTAGTTCAAGGCAAGCAATTCTGACAATAGCATGTACATTTATGAGACATCCCTGAATACTATTACTGAGGGATGGTGCTTTTCTTGTCTTTCAGCAGTTCCTTACAGATGGTAAACACTATTGGGAAAAAAACCCAAAACAACACAATACCAAAAATACTGAAAACGAACAGGATTTCCAGTGTCACTGGCTAACTTCAGACAGGGCCTCTTTTTCTGCTTCTGATTGGGTAAAAAAATCATATTTTTCAGAAGGGTATGTGCCAGGAGAGGAAAAAAAGTTGCAGTATGCTGTGAATGATGAATATTTCTGAGATTTCTGTGGCCTTAACATTGTTAGCATGGAGTCCAGCATTTCTTAAAAGTTCATTCAAACTTGTGCCTTAAGCAGAGGGAGAAAGCACTGTTTACAGGATGATACTAAGTTTAATCTTAAACTAAATGTTAAATCAGACTGGCAGGCAATGCAAGCTTGAAACTGCATCACCATTGCTGTGAGAGAAGGGCAGTGTGGCTTTGTCTGGAGCAAGTCTCAGATGCTGCTAACATGGCATTAACTGTCTGCAGTACTTTGTATTTTGGATGCTTCTGAACAAAGAAGGTTCCAAAAAAGAAGGTTCTCCTCCAAGTTCTGGTTCCTAACGCCCACTTTTCTTTTTTGGACCTTGGAGAGACACAACATCCAGCATTTAGAACTGCAATGCATTATCAGAAGGATGTAATTACAATTATTTATTTAAGCTGGTTCTGAACCAGGGAATCCTGATATTAAGCTGGAGCCAGTAAAGGCTTGAAAAACTACTGACAATAAGCAATTCTTCATGGAACAAAACTATTACAATAGAGGGTCTTTGATCTTGCCTGTCTCCTGTTGCCAATTGAACTTTGTCACCATGCACTGTCATCCACAAGGGAGCACTTTTGAATTAAGCAGTCTACAGCAATTTAGTCTGTTCCAGCTTTGAAGTGCCAACATCAGTCAGGCTAGTACTAACTTTTTTCATTAAATTTTTTTTGAGTTCTCTTAGGAGTTTAGCAGTCCTGGCATTTAGATAACTAAAGTCAAGGAACCAAGGCACTAAGACATCAAAAGCAAGAGGGGCCCCTAAAATACAAATGTGAACAATCATTAGGCTCTAATGGTGCACTTCATTAATGTCCACTTCAAAGCAAAAGTTTACTGACTTTGGGATTGACTAATTTACACATTGTGGGAAATTGCTGCCAGCCATGCATGTAACCACTAAATGTTTCTGGAATAAATAGAAACGCCCTCTTCCTTCAGAAATCAGGAACTGCAAACTGAGCCTTTAATTGCAAGATGGCCTTTCATTTGAATCGGAATGGAAAACCTGTCTAGCACATAAATCACTAAAGCTGTGTGTAGTTATCATGCAGACACACAGATGTCAATCAGCAGCTTTTTGCAATTTTGTCTCCCTCCCCCACACTCTGCAGCTAAGTAGGAATATTACAGCATGGTCTGGTTTCTTTTGGACATGTTCATTTATTTAGTTTTTGCAAATTCTCATTTTACTTTGCAGCCTAGAGCAAGTAAGTAAAAATCAGTAAGTAAAGTTTTGAGTGAAACTGGTTACTCCAATGCTGGGACTGAGTTTCTTTGGGAGGAGGGAAAGAGCTGTACTACTTTAAGTCTTAGTGGTAACTCCTGTGTGAGCAAACAGAGTACCACTGTGCCAACAAACTGCATTCACATTCAAAGGTGTACTAGTCCAGTTGCATAAATTAAAAAAAAAAATCATAAACTAACCACCAGAGTTAAAATCATAATTCAGATAGTCAGAATGGAAGCCTACCATGCTCAGAAACATCTACAATTCATGAACTGTCTAAGCAATACCCTCATGCAGAAATGCCTGAGATGATGTGGGCCAGCTTGTAAAAGAACTGAGCACATGCAAACGTTCTTACGCTGTCAGGAAGGATTGCCTACACTACAAAATGTGATTGTGTTTGAGTGGAATTGTGATAACTGAGTGAGAGGACAGGAGGCCAGTCACAAGTTAGAGGTCAATGGAAGCCAGGAAAAATTGTGTTCAGCTGATGCTATGGTGAATATAATTTGTCCTTGTCTAAACACTAACCACTAAGAGATGGTAACATCCTGCCATCTAACTAGATTGCTTCCAATCTTGTTCCAGCACAATCAAATCTTTTATCTAGGCAAGCCTCACTGTGACTGTAAAATCTCAGCCGCTTTAAAAAAATCAAACTGTGGGCTCTTAATGCCTAAAAGAGCCTAAAACCCATTTTTTCTTAAAACAGATCTGTATAGGATGGCCAGGAATCCACACTTAAGTGGGAAGTTTTTCAAAAAGAAAACAATTTTGGATATGTATTGGGCAAAATATGGAGAAATGTTTGCCAGGGGTTATGATGAAAAATAGGGAAAATTGTTATAATAATGTTTCTGCTTTATATTTCGACTAACTTCCTTAATTTTTAGCAATTACCTTCTTGTTGCAACATTTTAATAAAAGTCTGTGCCTTCATGCCTGGTAGGGAAGCTAACTTGCCATGGGCAAGAACGGCCTTAGAAAAAAAAAAAAAAGGGAAAAAAAACCACTTAGCAAACCACAAATTTCAGAGACCTAGTCACATCTGTGTTTTATCAGCTTTTTCCGGATAGTATTACACCAAACAATTGTCTGCAGATCGGTAGACAGCTGAGACTTTAAAGTGCTGAATTACTGAGAAAATGCTAGAGATAAAAAACAGCACATGTATCCTATCAATGTAATGAAACCAACCTGCTGCTAGCGCCATAGTGCCTTAGTTCTAAGTACCCTGTAGAGGAACGGAAGGCTTTCATTTAACTCTTAAGAGGAAAGCAAGGGAAAGAAGAGTAAAGGTCATCTAATACCCGCCTTAATCACAAAACTGAAATACTCTCAGATACATGAAGGGAGGAATGCTTGGTGTTCAAAATAAAACATCAACTGCAGACAACGAGAGTGTGTCTGATCATACTGGGGGTAGCATTTCCTGCTGGAAATTCCCAAGACTTTGGCTGATGTCAAGTGGAGTTACAGACACAGAGCATGGCAAAAAGCTGAAACTAAAAAACCTGGACACTCAGGCACTGCCACATAAAGGCCAATTCAACCTAGCAGAAAACTCTCCAACAGAAGGTAGATTCAGAAAATCAGCCAGAAGGTGCACTGGAAATGAATAATGGATATTTCCTGAAAGGAGCACGGTTACCAAGCATCGTAGCTACTACTCAATGACGGATGTACAAGTTGAAGTTATGTTTAGACCAAAAAAATATTCCACAGTGTTATTTGGTTTCTTGGGGGTTTTTGGTTTTTCTTTGTATTGTGTTAGGTTTGCATTGCAGTTTAGATGCCAGGTTTACTCGGCAGATCACGATACTCAGGTGTCTCAGTTGAAAAAACTCAGAAGGTACTTGAATGTTCTCACTGAAGGCAGTGATAAAACTTCAAGGATGGGGACAGTAACTGTTCTTTGGGGTTCTTTCACTCATTTTAAGAAAAGGAGAATCAACTGGAGTTTGTGATTTGTTTCATAAAAGTCCAAATTTTACTCTGCTGACTTCTACTGGAATGAGAGCTAGCCTAAAATGACTGTGTAACACTGGAAAAAACTTTAGCCTTATGGTTCTTACAGTTCCACTGTAGCAAAGCCCAGAAATTCCAGTGAGAACTGATCTGTTGTACAAGGTACTGTACAACAGGAACTAAATATGGCCTCTTCCACAAAGAAACTATGGAAATAATCAAAAGGTAATGAGTGAGGAAAAAACCAGGTTGTTAATATAAACCTTTTTGTATTCATATATATTTTAATCAGGTTTTGATTAAATGAATGAAAGTAGTCTTTCTCCACTAGTCCCTCAGGCTCCAAATGACTCCCAATTAGCCATTTAAAGTTAGCTAATTTTTGTCTGTTTTGTGGTAGAACCATTGAAGAGACACATGAAAGAGGAAGAATATTTACTTCGGGCAAGAAATTCCTAGCTTTAGGAGCAGTGCAGGGAAAAACACATTTTATGAGCAAATAGAGAATATGTCAGCTGAAGTGGGCAGCATGGGGAAAGTGTGAGAGATGAGAGTGGACAGGCAGAAAAAGTAAAAGTATGATATTTTTGAATTAAAAAGTGACTTTAAAGCCTTTGGGGTAAAACATCTGAACATACCATCAATACCACCAGTAGACCTAGTGCCTAATATTTCCATTGTGTGAGTGTCTTCAGCTGAACTTCTCACAGGAACACCCACTTTTGTATATATATGTATATATGTATACCTATATATCTATATTCTTGCAACTGAGCATATCATGGACACATACTTGAACTACACTTGAACATGTGGCATAAAAGAAATGATGGAGTACAAACCACTCATTTAATGCATTTCCAGTTAGTTCCATTTTAATTCACTCAATTATTCAATCAAGTGCAATATAAATTCACCTTATTGTCACCTAATTTAATACATTCTCAGGGGAAATCTAGTGGAGAACAGAGTAGCTTGTAATTTATTTTTAAAGCTCCTTAATTAAATGTCCAAATCCCCCAAAATGACATGGAAGTATGTAAAATGGACTTTTATACACCAAAATTCTTACTAAGAATTGGATTATGAGATTGAGATGTCATGCATAAATTAATTCTAATGAATTACTGGGCTCAGTCCATCCTGAATATTCTCTTCCACAAGCTTGCAAGGACATTTCTACAATCCACTCCATAGCTTTGTGTTAATCAACCAAGAGGTAAACAGAACTACTTACAAATTTTATGTCAGATAGATATTGTCTGTTAAGAGAACAGAATATTTAGATATATAAAGACTATCCAAATATTAAAAGATCAGAGTAAATTTCAAACAGCTTTATGAACAGAATATGACTGGAGTCACCCGGTATATTAGGGTTTTAGGGAATTTAAGTGATGAAATTAGTCCCATCAATACACAAATATAGAAGATTTTCTTTTGTTTACAAAGATAAGATTTCAAAAGTTTCCAAGCAATAGCGCATGTCATTCACTTATTGTTCCAATTCCTTTCTTCTTTAATGTTGATTGATTTGAAGATTGTCTTTAATTCAAAAGCTGTTTTCATTTTAGTTTTCATCTTTCTGTCATGTTCTAAATAAGATGAAATTGAATTACCCTCAAGTATAAACAAAAGAGTTTTGATTTTATTTGCTTTATCCCCTAAAGACTGCAAAGATTGCATACACGCATCTTTTCATTTCCCCCACCTCTAATCTAGAGACTGTTCACCGTGAGTAGATGAAAATTCTGTAATATCAGTCATTTCTTACACTTTGTGCATCAAAATGGTAGCATTTCTTATCCCCCAGAACACATCTATGGCTTACATATTTATAGTTAAAGTGTCTTGCATCTGAGTTTGTGTGCAGTGGTACTCTGCACTATGTGATACTTGTCTCATTCTGACGTGCAGAGGCCGTTCCTTATTCAACTGCTGTAACTCAGCATTTATCTGTGAATTAGCTTAAAAGTAGGATGTTAAGGTTACTAGGCCAAAGAGTTGATCCACAGACTTTTGTCTTGATAGTTTGTGGCTCTGCAGAGGATATAATTTTATTAATCATCAATGTAGAACATAGGAAAACATAACTACATGGCCAAACATGAATGAGATCCTTCTCTACAGATTACATGGTTTCCTTTTTAAGGGAAAAGAAGGAAGGAAGAAATATAATTTTAAAAGCAATTTTTCATAGATTTTCTTTTCTATTTGTTAGTTTGGTTGGTCGGTTTTGGGTTTTGGGGGGTTTTTTTAAGGAACAAAATATAAGTGGTGTGAAATGTGAGAACCCAAACCTTGGGAATTCTTACATAACCAGTAGGTCATGTGCAGCAAAGGGAAAACATAGTCATACCACTGCATGTGCACTTTTCCTAGCTTCACACCAGACTCTGTGGTGGGAGATGATCAGTTTGTACTTAATACACAAGGGTAAGTACTTTTAACCCATTTTCTTTTGGTGACAGTGCTGTCCCATATGACTCTCTGTAACTGCCCCTGTTTTTGTGCTTTGTTACCCACTTAATTTCACCACCAAAACTCTCCTGCAGCTGCCTGGCCACTGTCCAAAGCTGTGCCAACCTCAGCATTACATTACCTCTGCACATTGCAGGGACTGGTTGACTCTCTAATTTCATGGTATTTTCTTCCATCAGTCACGTTGGCTGAACAGAGAAGTGTTTGGGTTTATGCAGAAGGAAATGCATATAAGTATCTTCTGCCTAACAGAGTCAGACACTGACTCGAGGTTGTTTCAGTTCCATGTTAGCATGAAAAAATAATTAAATAAAAGGAAAGAAAACCCCTTCAAATAAACCAAATATTTTAGTAGTCTTAAAGATCAGTCCAAACCCATATGGGCTAATGTAAAGGTGCCTTAAGTCAGCACTTCTGGATTTATAGAGTGAAAATATGTTTTTACATAGTACTGAAATACCTCAGTCATTCTTACTCCACATTTAAATGCAACCTAGGAAAATATACATCAGCAAATAAGGCTCAAGAAGACAGATGGCTCTTTCAAATATTTAGTGCAATTGAAAATTCTTTGATTAGCACCTTTGACTTATGCACAGTGGCTAGATCCCAGCAATGATTTAGTGGGTCTGGCTCAGTCACTCTACTGATGACATGTATTAGTTGTTACTTCAGCAAATTATTTCTTCTCCAAACCAATTAATTCTAGCATACACTGGCTGTCAAAAGCTTTTACAGTATTTTCTTCCTTTTCAAATCATGCAAAGAGTCAAAATTAATCTGCAGGATTTTCAAGTTCCTATGTAAAATATGAATTACTTTTATTTTATCCATTTTTCAGGCCTGTGTTGACCAACTGCTGATCTAATGGTTTCTGGTTGGAATTTAGCTCAATTTTGTCCAGTGAAGGAAATATCCAAATATGTGTTTGCTTGTTTTCAGCTATTTATAGGATTCATAGCCATTGATTTTGGAATACATTTTTATCCTAAAAGGCTTCCAAGCTGCAAGAGTTAGTCTAGAAAGCACAGCACAGATTACTTATTATCAAGGCTGTGAAAGTAAAAATTATTTTACTGATCACAAAGAATAATGTATATACATTATCTCCTACTAAAACATAGTCTCTGTTTACAGAAATAAAAGGAATTTCTCTTTGAAATGAAGCTAAGGAAACAAAACAATCCATTCAGAGCTCAGAGTGCCATTTTATTCTATGATCAGTGCAGTATCATCAAAGAAAATGTTTCTGGAGGTTCATTCACTGCCCATTTCGAAGACCTGAATGACAGGGAGTTATGAGGAGCAGGAGGAATAAAAATGAAGTAGTGGCGACTTAAGTGACATGGTAACATAAAAAAGTTACAGGATGCACAAGGTCTCAAAAACTAGGCATAACTATTCATGTACTAAAACCCACAACAAAGTAGGCTTCCATTGAGCATTACTAGATATTGCAAAAATGCAGCAGCTGTGAAGAGAATTTGCATAAGAACAGGAAAGAATATAATCAGTACTCTCTACCCAAGGCTAGGAAGAAAATTTTATGTTAGTAAATAATAGGAATATGGTCAGTAAATCTAGTGTAAAACGTGCCTTTCTGTCCCCTTACATTGTTTGCAGAATTGATGAGCATTGCTATTGTTTTTTAATTCAAATACCATCAATAGAATGGGTGACTTATTTATTTTCAGAATAATTCCATTTTTTCCAGTTTTGCTGCAATGTGCCCAATGTGCATGACATTACCTTCATTTATCAAAAGCCCTGAGTATACCAGGTGAAAGGAAGAAGACAAGATTCTTTAACAAAGTATTTAGCCAAATTTCTACAAATTCTTTGCTATCACCAGTAAAGAGCTGGGATATTAGACTTGAGCCTACAAATTTACAACTAGGCTACTTTTATTATTGCCTTGAGAAATGAAAAACTGGATTATAAACTCCATGCATTTACACTGAGGACTGAAGGAATCTATATCAATAGCTAATTTATGCTGCCTTTTTACATGTGTACAGGGTCAGCACTGTCAGCAATATATTCAGATAAGATATCCTGTAGTTCTCAATACAGATACAGACATGTTCTTTAATGGTTTAGTTCTATAATCATATGATTTTTAATTTTAATTAAATTATTATTTATATATATTAAATTAATTATATATAATTAATTGATTAATGCTGCTTTTAACTTCTGTGATAACAAACACACTTTTCATTGTTTTTTGTAAAATTTTGCCTTTTAAAACACTCTCACCACCATGAAACCCAGGATGAAAACAAGATAAACATATTATAGGAAAGAAGGTAATCAAATTTGAGAATATATCAAATATTTATCTTATAGTAATGGTAGCTACTTTGGAATCCTTCCTGTGAGCAACCTGTTTAAAAACAAAGCAATATTTAAGAAAAGAACTGTAGCTTTCTTGATTCTCTTGCTAATTTCTGCTATTCCTCTCTCCAATATCTTGCCTGCCATTTTATTTTCAGCTAAAGTGTTCCTCAGCTTTCTGATGTTGACTTAATTCTTCATTTTCACAACTATTTTTCAGATCTTTTCCCTCAAACGGTCTTCTGGTTGTTCCTTGAAAATTGCTGTTCCCTTGAAATTGTAAATTGGTAGCAATCAACAAATCAAACTCTGGTTCCAAACAATTGACTCTTGTCAAATACAGACACAAATTTCAAAGGTTGTCCCCTTCAATAATTTCATCCTGAATCAGTGTGGAAGGAACCCTGCTTGAGTAACCCACGGTACTCACAAGTTTAAACCAGAGCGTCTTTTTTCAGTGAAATACTTTATTCAAGCACCTGAGCAAATATGGACTCTTCAGGGAAAGATGCCCACATTTCCTACTCTGCAGCCAGTTCTGCACTATAAAGTTATTGTTTTTGCAGCAGTAACAAGGCCTCCTTTTGCTTAGTGGACATTAGTTGTGAATTAAAACATTGAAAGTAAGCAGCCTGCCAGTTTCACAGACCTTAACACATCACTCTCCATGACAACATGGAACTCAGAGGAAGGAAGAATATTCCTGGGGGAAAGCTGAGAAGTGCAAAGAATTTTTTTACTTTTTTTTTTTTTTAAATCTGGGATGTGGTGTTTGTTTTTGTTAGCTGAAAACTACTGTTTGAAGTCCATTTGTGTTGGTAGATTACTTTATCTAGTCTTCCTCAGGGAACAGACACTACACTATCACTTTGTATACACTACACTGATACTGCCTTTACATTGAGCATGGAATTGTAAGCCACTATGTTCAAGTGCTTTATTTTCCCCCAGAGCTCTGAAACAGTAGAGGAAATTTCCCTGCAAATGGAGGAGAGCCTTGTTTTATTGTTTGCTCTTTTTAAGTTGGAGTTTGTATGTTGAGGGGCCAAAGAGGCTTTTAAATATGCAGAAAATTTAAAGATGCAAGAAGAAAAGGGGTAAGACAAAATTATTTAAATAATATGAAAAAGCAAGATTTTCTAAATTATAACCTTTGAGATTTTTTAAATTATGCTGTAAAATTGCCTTGACAGAAAGTTATAAGAGCACCACAGAGAAACTCCCTGTTGGGAAGCTACAAACGTATAAAAAATACATAACATTTTCAGAAGCAATGAAATTGCTTAAGAGCCTGGGTCCCCACAACTGCCATTCAGATCTGAGTTCCAAACTCACTGAAATGTCCTTGAAAGTTTTATCTTACAGCAGCCACAACTGTGTTTCTGGACCCAGGTAACTCCTTTCACAAGGAAGGAACTTCATCCTTTTTAAAGGATGAAGTGCCTCTCAAGGACAGCTTCAGCCACACTTTACTCCTTAAGTGTTGGTGTGCACACACAGCTACCCATCCTAGTCCCAGAGAATGAGGTTATTGTACCCTCTAACGATGCTGCCAGATTTTACATATCAATATAACAGTATCAGAATTTGTAATATCTCCCTTCCAATGGGAGGGAATAAGGAGTTTCCCATTCTAGCTGCCTCTTCTGCTGTGTTGGCAAGTAGACAGACATGTTTATGCCCTGTGCACTCCACTGAAATGGTCTCTGTCTAGTTCAGCTGCAGTTCAGACTCAGGAGGAGGGTAAATCTTGAGAAGACATTGCGAGGACATCCTCCATCCTTGTGCCTTAGTCCAAAAAGCTGGGCTATGGAATGTGCAAGCTCTAGCCAGCTCTGCAAACTGTACTGCTAAAACATAGCACAGACACTGCCAGAATCTTGTGCTCACAAGTGCTGAGGAAGGCAACTTTGTTAAAAGACTGTACTTCTAGCAGAGTTCTGACAGCATCATAGAGCAACACCTTTTTTATCGGTTTTAACACAGACAGCTGTCATAAGAGCTGAAATTATTATCAATAGTATAATTTAATTATCATTCCAGTGGTAAATTCTTAAATATCTCTTTGTACAGTAGATCTCAAAACATCTTGAAAGATAAACCTTCCTGTTCTACAGGTGCAGAAACTGGAGCACACAGTAATTAAAGTGGTGTCATCCATAAATGTAGTGGTTCAGTCACGAAAACTACCCTTGCAGCATCCCATCACAGAAGAAATAAAAGCAAGCCTCTAATATGCTACAGAAAACTGTTAGGGAGGTATGGAACTTAATTTTTCTTTACTAGAAAACAAGTTTTAAATCCAATGAAATCAAATCTGGGTTTCTTCAATAAGCAGGTTTCTAGAGGTTCTTTCAACAGGTGTGACTGTTTTGGCAGGTTTTATTTTTTAATAGGACAAGGCTTTGCAGGCAAGAAAAGGATGAATCAAACATTAGGCAAGCTATGTATATTAGAAAATTTGCTAAACTTTATAGAACAGTTTTAGTTTGGTATTTTTACTTTCTATTACATTTATTTTCATTATAATATAAATTAGGTTATTTTAGGTCTCATCTTTCTAGAGAATACAGTTTCACTTCTGAGTGGAATTTATTCCCAGGACTGGCTGTTAGAGAATGGACTCCTGAGCCTTTTCAAAGGCTAGCACCTCTCTAATGGCTTTTCTCTAGCTCTTTTTCCTGTGAAAATGGGAAAAAAAAAAGTAGTGACACAGGGAAGTACACATTTTTCTGAGAGAAAAGCCACATCAACCTGTTGGGAGCTCCTAGAAGCCACTTTTTACTGCTGCAGTGTAAAGAAACTCCAAGACTGAAAATGCTTTTAGGGTGAAGAATTGAATTCAGCACAGGTCCGATGAGATAGCTTGTATTTACACCTAAGGAAGTAAATTCTGCCTTCCACTGCATCTCACTATATTCATATTGCTTCAATGGTACTGGAGTGAAATTAGAGGGAGCTAAAACTGCAGGGTAACATGTCTGCTCGGATGGTAATCTGTGTGCAAGAATGATCAGATGCCCTGTTATATGACAGAAGAACACCAGCACAAATCCCCACAACCCCAAAGACAGTGATTATTTTTCTGTCAATACAGAGATGTCAGTCAACAAATGTAAGCACTGCTCATGATCGTCAGAGAAGACAGAAATATTTCTCACCAATTTGGGAGTTACCCCTGTTCTGGAAATTTCACTGCCCTTACTTCAGCTTTACAGGCCTGCAACTAGACTCTGAATGTCAGTCTGTGTAATTTTCCTCCTGCTCTGTTTAGCATGCTGGAAGAAAATGCTTTGGTTTTTGTTTGTAGTAATCTACTGTAACAAGAATCTTTTCACCCATTAGAATTTCAGGAGGGATTTTTGTGTGATCATTTCCATGCAAACACC
>VXBT01010374.1:63668-131186 GCA_013400235.1 Oriolus oriolus | reverse complement strand
GGGGGGGGGGGGGGGGGGGTAGTTTCAACATAAATCTATTCTTTTGATCACTCTGCCTTTTAAAAATAA
Organism: Oriolus oriolus; assembly: GCA_013400235.1. NCBI lineage: Eukaryota > Metazoa > Chordata > Aves > Passeriformes > Corvidae > Oriolus > Oriolus oriolus. Next base: position 131,117 of record VXBT01010374.1, on the reverse strand, counting down.
AGATTCATTGATCCATACACTTTCTGGAAGTAAAGGTTCATAGCGAATATTTCTCTGTCAGCCTATACATATAGGTCATATAATTATATTTTTTTTCAGAAGCTGGATTAAAGCACTTGAAAACAGAAAAGCTTGTATCATACAAGAGGACTCCTAGTAAGGTCCACGATCTCCTTCTGTAGGCTGCAGTAAAACATACATAAAATATAATGTGTGATAAAGTCACCCTAATATTCCTGATCTCATGACTTGCTGGCTGTTCCTTTCTCGTGGAGGATGATAGCTAGCTATCTAATCAAAATGCATAAGCAGTGTCTGTTGCTTCCACCCCCAGACCCATTCATTTTCTACTCAGAATCTCTGCTTGGGGTAGTGTAATTGATTTCGACATAATTTACTGCTTACTTGGTAATGCAGCATTGCAGTCTCTGATAAAAACCGTATCAAGTCACAGCACCGGTCTAGAGCTTGAAAGGGAGGCAGTGTAATCACTTTCTTACCCTAATGCACCTCCATCTCATTTCTGCTGGGCAAGGAGCTGCAAAGTAATCATTGTTAAATGACTGGCTCCAGAGAGGGTCTTTCACTTCTCTGCCTGACCACTTCTCTTTGTCTCTCTGCTTTATTTCATGAGAAGGCAGCGGGGAAACTTTTCATTGTTGGATTGTCATGGAAATAAAAGACTATGATTATACTTGCCTACTGTCAGACATCTACCTCTAGCGCAGAGCACATACCCGTTCCTGGATTGCCATGGAAAGCAGTGGTATGGGAGAAGGATGTGAAAGAGCAAGGACTAAAGAGGGAATATTTTGCACGAAGATCTTTGTTATTCCACACTTCCTGCACGCTCCTAAATATTTCTTACTGCTCTCACTGCCACCTGTGTTTGGCACTGAAGCAGGGGAACCATCACCTCTGTGTTCACCCCACACAAAGCCCCTGTACCACTGCAGGATGCAGGATCTGTCTGCAACAGCTCCTCACCTCTGACACTCTGCCTCACCAGCACCAGCACCCACCTTTGCCAGGGTGCCCTCAGCAGCTCTCAGCCACCTTCACCAGGCTGCCCAGAGCAGCCCTTGTGCACAGCGGGTTTAAAACAGGCTGATCACAGCCACCCGCGTTAGCTGAGGGCAGCCGTGGGCTTTGCGGCGGGTTGCGTTGCTGTCCACAGATCCAGCCAGCCTCAGCTGTTCTCTTCGCAAGAACACAAAGCTCTGTATGTTCATGGAGTTCTTCCTCCACCTCCCTGGCCTTCTCAGACCCATCTCTTACAGGGGCCAGGCTGCTTGCTGGAAAGCTCTCTCTGAATGGCTTTCTCTTGCACTCCCGGCCGTGTGGCGCTGGCGGCCGGTCAGAGCTGCTCTAACAGGTGCTCCCCTCAACCCTCCATCCCTGGGGATGATTTCTGAGGGAACAGAGCACTGGGGTTCCCAAATGGTGGCCACCCTACGCCTGCCACACCCTGTCAGGATGGGCATGGCTCTGCCTCCCCTCTGCTGCACCCACCAGGGTAAATGGCTTCTGCTGCAGGAGGGAGGAGGTGGAGACCCTGGGAAGGGCAGGAACATTACTGGGAGCAAATGCCAGCACAGCTGGGTTGGCAGAGGCCTCATCCCGCACACTGGGTGAACTGGTGGGGAGGTGAGGGACAAAAGTGGAAAAGGAGTATTTTATTCCAGTGCTTGGATTTCCCCAGGCTTGTTATTGTTTGCAGTGATTTATGTATCATTTGCATACACAGCTAAATAGGTCACAGCGGTTCAGACTGCCCAATGTCACCGAGTATCAGCCAGCCTGTGTCCTGGGATGCAAATGTCTGCCCCTTATCTGGGGACAGCTGGTCAGTTATCGCCTCCTGGCCACTCCTGCCAAATGGCCAGATATGGCTTGCAGATCTGGGGAACTGCTGAGCGCTGGCCAGCTGAATGTGTACAGGGCTTTTCTGCTAGCCCTTAGCCCTATGGCCATGCCATGAAAATAAAGCACAGAGAAAGTATCACTTACTAAAAAGCCTCCTACACTTTCTACTACAACAGTTATTTTTAAAACGGGCAACAGTAAACAAAGTAAATTTGCAAAGGCAACCTCATTTTGTTGGAAATTGAGATTTATTATTAAAACTATTAAGCTTTGGGAATGAGGTTTTAGAGTCACTTTCTAAGCCACAAAGTATTTTGCTTGACATCGAGAAGACTGATTCATTGATACAGGTTGTTTTTAAAGAAAATTGAGCAGCAGTAATTGCTCAAATAGTTTATTAAAAGAAAAAAATCCTTCCCACAGTAGCATCCACTCAGACTCACTGATTGCAATGATTCTTCCCACTCATTCACACCATATACTTATCTTTAAGAGAGTAAGATCTCATCCCAGTGAACCAGTCGAGCCCAGTCCTGGCAGAAACCAAACACCACTGATGACCATCATCTAAGCTGGAGATACACTTGGGGAAGTTGTGCTCCCACATCAAGGCTGCCATTTCTGATGGCCACGAACACAGGTGTTGTACCAGTGGTGCTGGGTCTAACTGATGTTCTGTCCTTGGTAAATGTCTGAATTAAAGTAATGGGAGTTTCTCACCTTGCAATAAATTGCTTAGAAACAACTGCATTTCACAATTTGATATCCAAACTTTAATAGAGAAGGAGCTACATGTGCTTGTAGACAGGTAAGCTCTCATGCCAGCTGGCTTTTACACGCTAGCAATCTAATCCAGACCAGCTTTATTCTTTGATGTCATAAACCAGTTTACTTTGACAACAAGCTACTACTGTGGGAAGAGACAAGACTGAAAACAGTGTTTATCGGGCATGAAACAGTAAAATAATAGGTAATATACAGCAGATAATGTTTTTAAAAATACATAAAAAATAACGAAGCAAGTATTTGTTGTAGCTGGAAATCAAAAAGCCAAGACACCTTACTTAAAAAGTACTTTTATGATACTCACTGAAAGTTAAATTCAGGTCTATGAAGCCATTTCTACATTTAGATACAGCTCAAAATTCTTTGCAAGTAGTACTGTAACATGGGGAAACTTTGTCTGTTTAAAGACACAGTATTTTCCCTGGCTTCAGTCAGTACAGCATTCTATTCCTACATGGGGAAAGAAACCCCAAACACCCTGACAGACTACTGACAAGCCCAAAGAAACCAGGAAGTCAAGATCAAAACTGTTCCCAGCTTACCCTGAGGTGCTCAATGAAGCACCTCCACTGTTGGATACAATCACCCACTCTCTTAAGCCACCTTGGAGGCAGATGCCAAAAGCATGCCAAAGAAGAGCAAGGTGAATTCATGATGAGATTTTAGCCCTACTTAGGATGTCTTCATGCATCATCCTAAAGTTTACAGAATTTCTACTGAGTTTTTTTACCTGAAAATTGTTTGCTTATATTGCTTTGCTTTGGTTTTGTTTCCTTCAATTGTTTCCTGTCTTGCATATTTAACATAGAAGATCAGGGCAGAAGTTTACTAATTTATTTTAACAAAATGCAGAATTCTTGGTAATTTTTGCATTTGTCTAATATATAATAATGGGTTTAGCTATTTTATTTCTTCTGAAACCTTAGAAGGTTTTACTAAATGATGGTAAAAATCTATGCTTAGGAAACTAATAAAAGGGAGACTTGTGTTTTGAGAGCTGGAGTGGAGGTGACAAGCAAAAGAATACCTGTCAAAGAGTACACAGGAGTTCAATGGATTGGACTGTGCTCCTTTGTATGCTCAGGTTCTAGCCTGGAGTTACTCATGTGCTTGATATTAAGCACACACACAAGTCTGTGCAGGACTGGAATCTATTATTGCCATGTTGACATACATTTGTTAAGGGTTTGATTCTGCTAACATTTCTATTGGCAACACAGGGAGATGCAGTAAGGTCCTGCAGTTCAGAGGGAGATGGAAGAGATTTCAGGGAGCTGCTAATACACTCAACTTTAGAGGCCATTCACAGTAAACCACATTTTAAATACATTTCCATGGTCATGTTTATTTCTAAAATACCTAAAGACATCAATCAAGTTGCAGATTAAAGAGATATATAAGTATCCAGCCCTAAGAACAAAACCATTTGAAAAGATTTATTAACGGTTATTTATATATTTAAGTCTAGTTCCTGTAAAGTCTCAGTAGTGTGAAAAAGTGGTTTAAAAACTGTTCCTTATTTATTGGCTTTTCAGCTATAAATATATATTTGGCCTCTGTATTTTTTTCGTAGCTTTAAAATATATTTTCTGTATGTATTGAGGCCTAATAACCCAAGTTTTTGTCCAAAGCATGGGTTTTGAGAAACATAGATTTCCTATCATATCTTCATTATGGCAGCTGCTGTTATTTAACTGATAACATTCTGGTAATTTAAAAAAAACTTCTACCAGGAGCATAAACCCATACTTGTCTACTTTGTCTTGGGACCTGAGCATTTTTTTCCTGGAGTGTTTGAACTATGTGCCCAGGCAATCTTAACCTTCTGGTTTAAATCCAAACATATCAGCTACGGGAAGCACTACATTTTATTTACACATCCATTACCCCTGGAGAATTTAATGTGCCATTTCCATCAGAGTTTAGATTTCTAGGAGCTGAACTTGGATTGCTTTCTTGGGGAATGAACTTGCACAATTTGCATTTACAAACTGAAGACTACAATGGCTTTATTCATTGTATCTCCTCATTTCAATACAATGCTGCGTGGGAATGTAATGAAATATGATGGATGAAAGTGATGGAGTCAGTTTGCTGAGACAGTGCATGCTCTCCACTGAAGCCTGTTGCAGGGACAGAACACTGCCTGTCATCCTCTCCATTTGTCCTCACATAGCTCTTGCTGAGTTAGCCTGCTGGCTGAAAACAGTGTAGCATAAAGTTAGAAAGAAAATAGCTTTTCTGGGAAAAATCATTGCTGACTTCACTACTAAAGTGGCTAATATCGCTAATGTGGCCAATATTGCTACTGTGGCTATGCAAACCTTTCAAGCTCCTGCCTCTGCAAGTCATGATACTACACTACACCCACTTGGTCAGCAGCAGCATGGGCTCCCTGGCAGAATGCAGATGCACAGAAAGGCAGATATTCTGCATTTTTAATAGGGTTGACCAAACTTTTGGAATGGCTGTCATCTTTCTACAACAAAAAAATCCCTTAGCAAACAAATAGATTTCTTGTGGAAAGTCTGTGAAGAAAAATTTTGGGTTAGACACCCTTTGCTTGAGAGTGCATGGTCTGTTTATAAAAGTTACCTTCACCCACAAACTTGTAAAAGCAGGAATTCTCGGTGCCTGCAGTAGAGGTTGTATCTGTTTCTTCCTTTGAGATTCAGCTGAGTGTGGTGATGAACTGAAGGCTTAATGCGGTCCCTACCAACACCATTTCCCCACAGTTTACCACACATACGAACCCTGCACCAGCATCTTCTCAAGACTGTGGTAAACCCATAGTTTCCATCAAAATTTGTCATTCTTGAGAAGTCAGCAATCAAAGCTAAAGAAAAATCTAACTCAATGCCAGTTTGCTTTTGATTCTCTGCCAGGTGAGTAATATAGGTTAGACTATTCCTGCCAGAAAAGTTTTATGCAAGGAAGGTTGTTCCTCTTTGCTGTTTCACATGCACCAAGCTGTAATTACTGCGGTCATTATTACAGTAGAAAAGGCAAGCAAGGCCCATAATCTCGTGCTACTCCTTTGCAGGAGCATTTTCTTAGTATTCTTTTGTTTGGGAGGCAGGATAAATCTGAATCATTTTTTAACTCCTCTTTGTTTTCTATATCTATCTGGCCATTGTGCTGGGAATCATAATGTAGACAGATTGCTTGTGGGAAAGGAATTTAAATCCTTAGATGTCTGCACAAGTCAGAGCTACAGAAAACTTTTACAATATCAAGTGTTATGGACAAATTATTTTCTGACATGATCTATTTGTAGAAACATCTCATATTGGCCAAGAAATTTTGTTTAGAGAAGGATAGTTGCTTGTCTTATCATACGCTTCAGCTATCCTTGGCCCCACTCTTCTGCTGATTTGTTTCTTATCAATAACAGCTACATTGCATCATGTCTCAAGTGTCTAAGTTAAGGGCATGTGATTCTGGAATCCTAGAATCATGGAATGGTTTGATTTTGAAGGGACCTTGAAGACCAGCTCCCCATGCCACCGGCAGGAGCACCTTGTGCTAGACCAGGCTGCTTAAAGCCCCATCCAACCTGGTCTTCAACACTTCCAGGGATGGGGCGTCCACAATGTTCCTGGGCAACCTGTGCCAGTGCCTGACACCCTCACAGTGAAGAATTTCTTCCTAATATCTGCTTTAAACCTAACCTGATAGTGTTGAGACATCTTGTGAGTATCTCCAGTGAGGGAGACTCCACACAGTCTCTGGACAATCTGTTCCAGTGTGCAGTCATGTGCACAGAATCACTGAATCACAAAATGGGTCAAGCTGGAAGGGATCACAGCGGATCCTCTCGTCCAATCTCCCTGCCCAGACAGAGTCACCCTAGAGCACATGGCACAGGATGGTGTCCAGAGGGTTCATTGATAATGTCCCCTCACAATGAAGTTGTCTTTTCTTGAGGCTGAACAGACACAGTTCCCTAAGCCTTCCCTCTCAAGAGAAATGTCCTAATCATGATTGTCACTCTACCTAAAGACATCCTCTAGTCATCTTCGCCACTCTCCACTGGACCTGCTCCAAGAGCTCCATGTCTCTTGTGCTGAGATGCCCAGAACTGGACACAGCACTCCCAGATGAGGCCTTACCAGGGCTGAGTACAGGGGCAGGATCGTGTCCCATGACCTGCTGTCAGTGCTCTTCCTAAAGCACCCGATGGTACTTGACCACCATTTGATGAACCTAAGCTAGTAGCCTAACTCGGTGCTCCTTTACTGAATTTATGCAATTCAATATAGAAAAACAAAGCTATTAAAGGAAGGGTGATCCTTAAGCTTTTTATTTCTAGGGTCTATAAATTAGGTATACCATAGCACTGAAGTAGATTCACAGCTTTCAGACCAGAGTTGTCTCTTTTTCGATGAGTTTAAACATATCTGGCCAAGAATATCAGGCCTGTAAGCCACAAGTCACAGATGCCTCTCAGGCATTAATGCTTTGCTTTAGTTCATGGGGAATTGCGATGATAAATGTATTTCAAATGCTAAAATACCTAGGTCAGTTCCTGCTTAAATTGAGTTGAGGATTTCACACACCACATGTATTATTTTCTATTGGTATTAGCTGTAAGGTGCTATAAATCTCCTTCTTTGGTATCTAATTTTATTTGTGAATAGTTTATTAACTTTATTCAAGAATTAAAATAATGCTAAAAGTGTTAATTCCCTTAGGAGAAGGCCCCTAATTATCTGCCTGACAACACCTACCTCCGTTTTAAATGAAGGCTTTGCAACAGGTGCTCATGGAGCATCAATAATTCAGAGTCCTGCTGAAAAACTCTTTCTCAATCTTCTTGCTGTTTAACTTGAAATCTGGGCACCTTATTTCCTGAAGTTCTGAAGACATGCATCTCAAATGTAAAATTGCTGGGAACTGTGGTCTGAACGTAAGCATGCAGACATGCCATAAGAATTAAAGTATAATTTTTTTCCTCTGTGTTGCTTTTTTTCCCCAACTTCTGTTTGCAAAGTGAATTAGAGAATTCATTCTGTTCTACCAGCCCTTCGAATGTGACATTCCAGAGATTTATTAGGAGCAGGTGTTAAATATTTTATTCTCTTTATCTTGTTACTACATCAATAATTTACTCACTCTAATATTATGACTGGATATTTGCTAAACTCTCTAACATAATTAGTGATGAAAAAGGGCTTCCTAATAACCACAGCGCAGTTCAAGTACATGGCATGAATTTTTTTCTCATTTTTGTTCCAGATTTTGACCTTGTTACCTTCACTTGTAGAATGCTAAGTAGTGTTGCCTTCTGGCAGATTTTGAGCAGCACCGTGTAGCCCATTGCTACCTGGCAGCTCACCTTTCTCATTAGTATTTATTCAATGATTCTAAAGTAAATTTTATAGCACAAATTGATGTCAAATATATGATTTATGCTTTGCCTGGCACCGTCTCTTAAGAAACCTGATTAGTTCAATGGAATTTCCAAGATCCAGAATTTCCAAGATCCAAGAGCTGAATTTCTCTTGAGAGTCTCATTTAAATTACAAAAAGAATAATGATATTGGGTGTCTGCAGTTACCATTTGTTTAGTGGGAGTCTACTTGTGGGTTTACTTATTCATTATCAGCAAATGCTAATCAGTTGTGAGAGGCATAGTTTTGTTTTTAAAAAATATTTACTAAACTTAGTGATCACAAGTAAGGTTGGGACTACGGGGGTATGTAGTAATATACTACCTCAGAATGCTAATCATTCTGTTTTTATTGTCTTCTGAAACTATTGTTACAAAAAGTGCCTTTGAGTATTAAAAATGTCTCCAAGAAACTTAAGTTTTAGGCTCTGCTGAAGTCCAGCCAAGATGGTGTCGAGTTCCAAACCATGCCTACTCTGTGGTCATATATAACAGCTATATATATGCAACTATTAAAAAAACTACTTTATTACTTACATGCAGGTGGAACAATTATGCTGACATACAGAGTTTTATAAGCAGCAACATATTCTATTTAGTGGCTAATCTGTGGCTTTTTTCTTCTTCCAAACATAAAATCCTAGCTCTGGAGGACAGCAGTTTCTGTGGTGAGCATGAAGATTGCCTCTTACCTCAAACTGATAGAATCTTGTTTATTACTGCAGGCGCCTGTGATCTTAGTTAGCTGCAGAGTGACTCTCTGTAGAAATACAAGCAATACATCACTATCCTCTTCTTTGGTAGACACATACTCCAATCCAGTGATCATCAGTGATACCAGTAGCAGACTACTCCAGCAAGTGGAAAATCCCTTCTACTCTCTTTACAGCTGTCAAGTTTCCACAGCTGAGCTCAGCTCAGATACATTGGTTCACAGATTAGCAAAAAAATTCACTTCTGTGTGGGGAGAAAATCCAAGCAGTCATTTGCTGAAATCACAAGCTTCATTTCATTTCCTCATATAACAGGATTTAAATGCTGTGGAAATTCTCATTTACGAAAAAATTAAAAATCAGAAGGCAGGCTCCTTATATGTTGTCAAACTTCTGGTGTAGCATGCAGTCACCATTTTCTCCCTTTTGTTTTTAGTACATCCATCTGCCACATTACATTATTTGTAATTCCTCTCCTGAATGAAGAATCAACATGGCATCAGGTTAACATCAGTATTATTACTGTTTTTGAACAGGATGCTTAACCTAAGTACAGAGCTTCACCAACCCTTTTAATTAGGGGGAGCGATAATTGAATCTAGCATCTCTGATGCAATCCTGCTCATTTACAGTGTACACAGTCCTGTTTCCCGAAGCACAGAAGAAATCAAAGAGGAGACAAATTCTTCACAGATAGCTCCAAACATCTGTAATCCAGCCTCTGGCTAAAAGGTACTCTCATATTTTTACACTACTTCTGTGGTTACGTCTGGTATATTCTTCTTGCCTTTTCCCTCATCTTCATTGGCCAGTCTGGGAGTCTCAACACCTTTCAATGTAAATACATATTATGTTATTTCTCGCACATACACACTTGCAAACATGTTTGCATTGCCTTTTGATCTGTGTTTATGCTTAAGGTACAAATAACAGTAGTTTTACCTCCTTGCTTCTACATTCCAGCTTAGTGACTGTCTTCAGCTGTGCTAAATGAAGGAATTTGGCACTCTAAACTTCATCAAGGTAACATTCAGTGTCTACCAAATTGCAAGGCAAGTAAGAAATGCTAGCTTTTGGGTATTATGTAGAAATTTGGTAGCTTTGTGCAAGAAAGTTAGCGGTGTGTGTTGGCAAGGAATGTGCAAGAAGGCATCTTAAGCCCAGTCAATACATCTGAAGTGATCAGATCTGCAAATGCCTGATCTTTTCTAAATTTTCTAAATTTTCTAAAATTTTCTAAATTTTCTAAATTCTAAAGCCTGTGTTTACCCTTGCAGTTTGAAAGCTGTAGTCTTCACCCTGACTTTTGCAGACAGCTCCAAAAGAAGTTTTTGAATGACATTTGAAATACTACTTCTTAAGGCAGTAACTGAGTCTAGATAAGTTTAATCACCATTACTCAATGTCCAAAATGTGAACTCTGATTCATAATATTTTTTTTTCTTTCCACTGGCATTATGTTTTACAACAGGGATTCATATGAGGTTGGGAAAGCATATTTGGAAACATAAAGCCAACCTAGATCCAAAATATGTTAATCAGTGTGTTCTACCCCCATTGTGAAGGGTCACTTTTAGGAGTGTGTTGAAACATTCCACATTATGGAACTGGTCAATAAAACCAAAACATTTAACCTTTCTTCCAGTTCCATGATTTCTTTCTCAGAAATGATTTCTAGCTGTGATATTTTCTTTATATTTTATTTGACCACAGCTGTTCAGCGTGTCCTTTTATAAGTAGTTTGTGGATTTGGATCTGCCTTTCATCATACAGACCTTGACATGCTTCCAAAGAAATACATATATTCATATTTAATAGGGTTAGAAATGTCAACCCATTCATGTAGCCATGTACGTACTGTACTTGTGCATATACAGTTGTGAGGATATATTATAAAGAAGCAGAACCTTTTAAGAGAAATTTTATCATAATTGGAGAAGAATATTTTAGAAAAAACGTACTGATTCCTTTCAAACATCCTATGAAAAGACTTATTTTGAAACTCCTTCTTGAAGGTCACCCCAGGGACTACTGTCCTTTTCATAATCACCACAGTGGGCTGCAGAGGGAATTCAATGATTGATAGACAGATGGACTATTTTTCAGAGTATTGTGTGAGTTTTTAAGGCCATTGCTCTCTAATCTGAAAGTTTCCAAATAAAAGGAAAGGGCAGTATCACATGACCCAGCCACAAGTATTCTCTTAGCCAAAGAAAATTTACATCTTTTAGACCATCTAGGCTTGTCCTCAGGGTGACCTTGATGTTTATAGATGAGAAAAAAATCCAGTGATATGGAAGTCTATAACCAGGGGACAAAGGATGCAGAACAATAGACTAAAATCTATATATTTTAACAAACACTCGAAAAATTCTTGGCTACATTCCTGCCGTACAAAGATACCAAATGTCACTCTTTTTCTCTTCTCTAACTAGGCTGGTGCCTGTCTTATGTTGGGATCACTTTGTTCTTCTCCTCTAAGAGAAGTCTGCACAGGTTTTAAAACGTGACTACATTCTCTCATTATGAAGCCTTCTTTCTGGCTCTCTCTTCCTCTGCTCCTAACATCCAGTGACAAGGATATTGTCTAATTCAAACTGGAAGTCACTTCCCTTGAGGATTTTCCAGTCACTGTTTTCCTGATGACAAACTTATTACCAAAAATTTTGATGTTTACATCTGAGTTATGCAAAATCCTTCGTTAAGAATTCAGAATTGTTAGGGCAGAGATAACTATTCAACAGCCTGGGGGGCAGGTATTTAATTCCTTATTGTCTTCTTTCCTGCAGGCCTCATACTTAGGCAAGGAGTGATTAAATGTTAAAGTGTTTTCTTGTCAGCACAGTTCTTCATGGCTGTGTCCTACACTCAAGAAGGATGATGATGTGACACACTGCAGCCAGGCCATTGCGTGCTGGGCCCCGGTAATCACACAGTAATCTTTGTATGAGCAGTGCTTCTTGTGGACTGAAAAGTGCCTGAATGATAGAGATGTGCTCAGTTTGCACTTGATCACTTTAGGGAGGCATCCATGGTCATATGACAGGTGTTGGCATGACATGCAAAGGCAAAACCTTGTTGTGGCTTGGTGATGGGGACAAATATGAACACTTGATGGTATAAACAGTCCTGCAATAAAATCAGAGACATGTGAGCTGTTTAGGGGATGTATGTGCAAACCACCGATGGGAGACATACATACTGCTTTCATACAGCTTGCTCTTGCAGAAAAAACTTAAGTCCCACAGGATCAGAGCACTTATCTTGGATTTAGACTCTTGGATAAAGACTCCTTGTTATGATATGAGACACCCCACTTAGCATCCCTCCACTTCAGTTCTATGATTTTTAAATAGGAAAATTTAGTGCTATTCTTTCAGATTGTAATAACAGGGATCATCCAAACAGTTTTAATAGAAGTCACTGAAAGCATGTATAAGAGAGTAAGGAATTAGATTCTGGGTTTTACATCTTCAGGGACAGAATTTCATTCCCCGCAGAGAACTGAAGTCTGAGAAATCCTTTAGACTGTGAGAAACAATTTAATGAAAAAGCAGAGATTATGTTACTGCCCTTGATTGAGTGGCCATAGCTGCCATTTCCAATTCACATTCAAAAACGCTTTGTAAGGTATCCTACCACTTTTGGATAGGAAATGTGCAGTTGCTCCCAGCTTGTGTGTTCCATAAAGTATTTACTACCTTTTCTTTTTGATACGTCCCCCTCCACAATGAACATTGTGTTTGATGCTTCAATATTGCACTTTCAAGCTGCCCAGAAATCGCAGCTGTTACAGTGTCTGGCCATTACGTGCAGCTTCACACAAAGTATGCTGCTACTCCTTGCTGTGATGTTTATCAGCTCTCAAGTTTTAAACTCTGTGTTTTTCCAGTAAAGTCTGGAGTAACTTTGACTTAGGCTGCTCTTATATACCAAGAACCTAATCCTCCAAAGTTTTTCATGCTTAGCTCCCTTTGAAATCACAAGAACTTAGGAATACATTTGAGAATTGGGACCAGTTTTTTAAATCAAAGCTTCTGTGAATAGGATTTCTAAACATACACAAGGGAAATAGGAGTATAAGTCTAACTGGAAACCATGAGTCTTGGACTTTTAACACTCTTAGATTACTCCTTAGGATAGAATTTCCAAAAGACTTGAGTTTTTGGCAGTTTGTAATAATTTATTTAAGTTATTACATTTATTAAGAAGCTGCTGGATGTTCAACATATATGAAACTCAGGCAATTGCATAGATATATAAAAGAATTTCTCTCTATAGCTGATGTTCTTGGTGTCTCTTCTAACATGACACCATGATGACTTATGATTAATGACTGTTATAAAACAGTGCCTTGAATGACAGGCTTTAAAAACCTAGTTAATCCTCTCTCCAACTATTCAGAAGGATATGGTTCTGTTGTTAGCGAAAATAAGTGTCCTACAGGAAGGGGAAAAAATGTAAACATGTAAGTTTTTATAAATGGCATGTATCTAATGGAAGAACACTCTGGACAGATGGGTCCTGATTTTAGAATGTGCATTTACTGCATTCAAGAACATCAGATACATCCTTCCTTGGGCCTTTTCTCATTACAGAACAGATTAGAAATGGAGCAAGGAAGGGGAAAAGAATGGCTTGAATAGTGAAGGAGATCTCTTTGGGATTTCTGACCAATTTTAGTGCCTAAGATCAAAGGCAGACATCAGGCAGTACAGGCAACATGAGCGAGAGGGTTTGGGGAAGGAGAACTCCCTCTATCCACATCATGACTTTGGATCACTGCTGGCACCCACAAGTTCTGGCAAAATTTGAAAACTCTTGAGCTCTAAGTTTTACTGTTCCAGAAGCCTCTATTCTCCATTTACCTACTGACTCTCATTAGCTCACTGGTCCCGTTGCCTGGCAATCCTTTCAACAGCTATATTGCCTTATTTTAAAGCTTAGCTTGTTGTGTTATTGAACACTCTCTCATTAATTTCCCTGCCAGCTCACTGTTTGCCTGTCTCTCAGCTTCTTACTGAGCCACTGACAATATCCTTCTGTTACTTTTCTGTCAGACTCACTACTTCCTTCAGTTATGACTAACTCTCTTTTCTATCCCCTTCTACTCTTCTGTCTTCTGCAATGTTGATTTTTTCTTTAATTAGGTGGTTTGTCTTTTGTACCACTTGACAGGGCTCTCTTTTACTTTCTCTCAACTTTTTGATTCCGCAACACCATCCTCTTATGTGGTAGTTTTCTACTACCCTTACTGTGGCAAACAATCAAAAATCTGGTTTTGTCCACTACTTTAACCAATATCCTCAATCATTTTTCATCTATCCTTAGCCTGTGTGTCCATTTAAATATGATATATTAAAACCTGTCACTTGTAAAGCTGTTAATACTCATCAGAATGTTAAGAGGTTTCCTTTTTTTTCTTTTTTTTTTTTTTGTCACAGATTATGACTACTATGTTACAGTTGTCACTATAAAAATGGATGCTAACTGGGATCCATTTCCTTTCTGGAAAGCCATTCTTGACTTCAATTTTTCATCTTTCATATCACAAAAACCTTGTTGTTCTGCTTTCTCTGAATTTTTGCCTTTTCTTCTTCCAAAATCGACCAGAGGATCCTCAAAACTGTAATCTTCTCATCTATGGCTTCATTGGTGTCTACATTCTGCTCACATACCTGTCCAGAAGGTTTCTTTATAACTGTAAACTTGTTTAGCATTACATTCTGAGCATTTTGTCTCTCTCTTTGAATCCTTCTCCTCCTATGTGTTATATACAACTTTATTACACTGCTGATGACCAGCTCTGATGGCAGCTCAGCCCCCTCTCAGTATTTCATGTGCTTCTATTCTTCCATAGCATCATTTATGCACAGAACACATTGAATGGCTCAAAACTTGCTTCTTCTGGCAGGATCTCAGGGAAACTGGTGACTGTCAACTAAGGTAGTCCTCAGGAGAGACCGAAAGATTTATCTTAGTCATGCTACTCCTCATTATTAATTCTAGGTAGTTGTTGAATCCTTGATAGATACTGGGATCTTTGCCACAAGGTTTTCATTTATTCAGTTTTGCTTGCATCTTGGCATGATGGCTTTATTTTCCCTGAATAATAACACGGGAATCATCATAGTATCAATCCTCACTTTTTCCTTAAAATACAGATTCCTCTATCAAGATTGAAAATAAGATGCCTGAAAGTCAATAATTTCACTTATTGCAAAAGAAGAATGTTCAGCAACAACAAGGTTTAAACTATGTCAAGTTACTGCTTTTGTTTCTTATACATACATGTAGTGCAATCTTTGAAAGCCTTTAGAATGAAGATAAACTTTTCCCAGCCAGCAAAACCTAGCTTTAGTTATTAAGTTTAGTTTCTTAATCTATAAATACATTTAGTTTCTTAATCTATAAATACATTCTGCTTTTGAACATGATCAAAGTAATGGAAGTCCATTCTCCAGAACATTCTGAAACTTTGAGAGGAAAAAAGTTCTCACAGACTTTCTTTTCTCCTGAATGAAACATTCTTTAAATACTGCAACTTAATCCGAAGCTTGTTATGTTATATCCTGCAACACAATAACAGGAAAACAGAAGTTTTGCTTCATTGTAGTAAGAAATTTTGACTACTTCGATGAATTCCCACGAAGAAGTATAATGTATTCAAGAAAATATGTCAGAAGTAAAAAGTGTCATCAGCAAATCTTTGGCCAATTTTACCACATCATGTTTTTTGGCTAGTTACTCAAAGCTGTGTATTACATATAGCAATTCTCCAAACCATACTTTTTCTTTCTTTTTCTTTTTTCCCTGAGCTTTGCCTATGTAATTCTGATGTAATTCAGTGAAGTTATTTCCCACTAGATTAACCCACATACTCAAATTATATTTCTCAGTTTCCAATATAAACACCCAGCTTTGCAGCCCGTACATTCAGCCGAACAAGGAATCCCACTGGTGCCAATACAAGTAAAACCCACTGAAAAGGTATATGGAGGGCAGAATCAAGACCTCATAAAGTTGAAGACAACTACAGAGTTAACTAATCCCTATGCTTGCTCTCTACAGAGTTTAGAATCCTCTTGAGCAGTCCCTCTGTATTGTAATATGCAATTCATTATAGAGACTCAAAGTAGGATTATTTTCCAGCCTTTCTTTTTCTTTAGCCCTAACAGGATTTGAATCTGCATTTCATTTCTCACTCATATCTTTCCTGCTTGCTTTCAGATTTCCCATTTGTTCTCTTTCAGAAATGGAGCTTTGGGCAAACATTTTGTATGTGGGATGGGTCGCCATGTTAAAAAGATTATCTCACCATGGAGTCCATCGTCATCCGGCAACAACAGCACTTATATTTTTCTCAGGTTGCCTTTATCTCTTAATCATTATTAGCTGATTGAGATTTATGACATCTTCTTCATCTGGAGATAAAATCAATTAGTTGAAAAATCTTTAGCTTGTTAGCTATAGTCAAAAATCCAACTGTGAACTTGGATGTGCATAATTGTATTTTCCAGTTCAATGAGCATGTGCGCAGGAAAACAGCCACAACCCCCAGCAGGGAATGGTCAGCTGGTCCCAGCCTTTTCAGGACTCTTGGTGCCAGCCAGCTTTCAAAGAGGGAGGGATGGGCCCTAAGGAGCCCAAAGGATTTTCCCGACCCTCTAGGGTAATTTACACCAATCTTAAACATGTATGTTTGTCTGAAGTCTCTTTTATCAGCGTGGTAATCCCATTACTGACAAATGAAGATGTAATCACAGTTTATTCAAACACTTTGAAAGCTTTATCCCCTTTAGAGAGGAAGGAGAAAGTACAATTGGCTGCAACTGACTTCTTAAACTCCTACTGGGACACTAGCAAAGCAAAAATGATTTTTAAAAAGCATCAGTACTTGAATATAGGATGAAAAGTATAGCCTACAGGGTCCCTCAAGTAAGGAATTTACATCACACTCAGCACTGTTACTACTACTTTAAGTCAGAGAGAGAATAGCAATGTCTCCTTGGTTTGTCCTGCGGTGCTGTTTCCTGCTAATGCCATCCCTGCCTATCTCCATCAGTAGTTGTGAGGGTAGAGATGCTGGCTGAAGTGCGTCTCTGTCACCAGGGTAACCACTGCTAATATGCAGAGATCCTCCCTTTTATGAAATGTACACCAGTAACCAGAAAAGTATGGAGAAAAATCTGGAGTGGACAACCTTGTGCATTTTCAAGGGGAATATTAACAACTATCACAATGTTTCTCCATCAGCCCTGTTTGCAGCGAAGGGAAACAGAAATACAGACCCAGGGAAGAGTCTTGGTGCAGAAGGGAAGCCTTGAGCACTAACAGCCCCACTGAAGTCTAAGGTGATGAAGTGCCAAAGAGGATCCATGGGAGGTCCTAGGAACCCTTTGTTAAATCTTCTTCGTGTGTGGAACAAGTTCCTTGTCTCAGGTATAATCCATTCACACTGTTCTGATACACAAATATAAAGGTTATAAAAATAATCCACAAATTATATCTCCCTCTTTCTCCCCCCAGATAACAGCAAAGAACAGTTTTAGTAATTCTATGACTAAATATATACCCAGATAACCTAAGCAATTAAAATGCAGAAAAAAAAGTTTAGATTATTTTATTTTATGAGCAAAAAAAAAAAAAAGCCTGTAGCATTTCAAGTGCCAAATATAATGTTATCTTTAAAGATTTATATATAATGCAAATTCCTATATTAGGTAGATATTTTTCACTGAGTTTCTTGACTTGGTAAAGAAATTTGATTTCACTGATAAACAGAATATCATGTTCTGCAGTTTTCAGTATAGGACTGAAGTGCAGGAGGTGATTATTGGTTTGCACTTCCATTAACTAACAAGAATCCCTTAAAAGTAAACTGCTTTTTGCTTCAGAAATCATTATTTTTATTTCTTTTTATTATGACAGCTCCCCAACATAGACTAGGATTAATTACATAATGCATAACACATAATAAGCAAAACATTTCTGCTTTGAAGAACATATAGTCTAAATAGACTGAAATTGAGAAGAGAGAGGCTTGGAGCAACTTGCCACGCACCATCCAGCAATTTAGTTTTGTAGCTGGGAGGAGTCTTCTAGAGCTCCATAGGATCATTTTCACTTAATAAAATCCAGCACTTCCAGTGCAGTGGAACTTGCTTCTTTTTGCTGAGCCTTTACTTTTGCTGGAACAAGTTTTCTTGTGGCCACACAGTGAACCAGAGTTGAGAGAGGGCAGGAGTAACACTGCCAGAAAAAAAAAGGAAAAAAAAATTTAAAAAATCAATTTTCAGTTGAATCAGTTCCCCACACTGCGTCATTGTTCAGCTGTACAAACTCTCATGCTGGCACAGTGGAAGGAATGACAAAGGCACGGAATGGCCTGCCAGGGCAAGGGAAGAGGATGCTCCACAGTGAGAAGAGCAGTGCTAGCACCAGCGCTTGTCCCCACCAGCTTCATGCAGCTGAAATGGTGGCCTGTGATTCCTCATTTCAGCTCAGTTTCACACTGTGCTGGGGCTGCTTTGGTACTGGCAGTGGCATCTTCTCTTGGCTCTGCATGGCACGTACACGAATGAGCTCAGAAGGAAGTGTTCAGCTGTGTGAGCAATATCCTCCTCTGAAGGACCTGGGTCCTGCAGCTTGGAAACCCTGACTAATACAAGAGTAGCAGAATCTAGGAATAAGAAACCTCCACAAAAGAGGTTCAGAAAAGCAACTGATTTTTTTCTGTTTGTAGGTAGTATTCAGAGTCAAGAGGTACCAGGAGTTGTTGTCCAATTTCTATTTTGTTTTGAGTTTTTTTAGTTGGGCTCTCTGTTTCATTTGTTCATGTGTGGAGGGATGAATTTCAACAGGTATTCAGAATACCAAACAACATCTGGTTGTAGATTGGTTTTTATGTGATGAAAAAGTCATTAAAACCAGCCACTTGTGCTGAAGATATGGCTTTAATCCTTACTACAGTTGTTATTTGAGAGAATTTTAGTTCATACCAGGAACATTCTGCCTGTTACTGATCATTTAGCAATGTGTCCAAAAATACTTGTAGAAATGATCTGGTAAGGAAATTTTTGTGAGTCATTAACTAAAATTTATAATTTCATTTTATTTCATTACATCCTCTAAAGAGTAACTTTTTTTTTTTTTTAACATTAGAATAACCTCTGCATGTTGGATGTTTCCAATTAAATATGAACATGAGCACTTCTTACCCATTTTCTGTTTGATGCATCATGTCAGACCATGTTCCGGCCCTGTGTGCATTTTCCTGCTCTCTGGGCAAAAGAAGGATATTTCCAAATTCTTCTTTTTCAGCTGAGAGTTCCCTTCCAAAGCTGTTGAACTCATGGATTTAGACATGAAGCAGAGATCCAGCAGCAAGAGGTACAGAGCAGCACTGAGACTGTGAAGGAGAAGCTGTACCATATCATGGGAGAGCCCATCACAAGCAAGTCAGACCTTTGAAGAAAGCTCTGACAGTTTTGCTGAGCTCCATCACACCCTTTGCAGCTGCCAAACGTGAGCACTGCTCAGTCTTAAGCAGCACAAGAAGAAGGCAGAGCACAGCTTAGTGCAGTGACCTGTCAAACTGAATGTGAGGAGATGTGCGAGAAGTAACTTGGGCTCCACTGGAGTTTTGAAATTGGATTTCAAAGCCCACTGCAGTCTTTCAGTGGTTTTTGGGTTAACTGTTCTTGTACTTCAGCATCAAAACAATTTCTTACACTTTCAGTAAACAACTTCTTTAAGGTTTTCTTAGCTTGAGGAATGGCTGAGTGTCCTGATCTTGTAGATATTTATTGGTCCAAGTTACTGATCCCGTGTTGAGCAGCAGACTCCAGCATTACAGATCCCTTCTTTTTTGTGGTGAGGCCCATTTGACCTCGTAGTGTGATGGCACTTCCTTGTAATTGAATTATAGAGAGACCTAAACATCAGGAAAATCCAATCCAGAGTCAGAGTATTGGCTGTGTAATATTTGTACCTTATGCTGCCAGAAAATAACAGATATCCATTCTTTCACTCTGTGATTCTTATGTTGGCTCCCTGATGTGTAATAATCACCTGGTGACTTAATGCTCACCCCAAAGTACATGCTATGAATTCCAAGTGGAAACTTTTGCATGTCCTTTCATCATGCACATACAAAAATCAATACCATTCCCATTGTTTAATTTATTTGATAACCTTTTATAAAGTAATTTTAATTTTTGTTTTCAAATAGAAGATGTCTTGTTCACCCATAATTCTTTTCATTAAAATATATTATTTTGGCAAATATTCTAGGTGTTCGGGACTCGAGCATATGTTTTTCAGAAAAAGTTCACTTTGATGGAAAGACATTTAATTAAAAAGATATACCCTTTTTTATAGTTGTGAAAAGCAAAAGATACGAAAAAAATTATACTCAATATGAACGCATTTCCTCTTCAAAAAAAGGTACCTTAAAAAAAACTTTTTGGGGGGAGTACTTACTAAGTTTAAATTAAAATGCTAATTCACATTAATATGTAATATATTTGCCAAAGTGAAATGAAATGACCAAATTTTGAAGATACTGAAATGTACCATTTCAGCAGTTCTTGAACTAAGATATTTAATGATTTTATATTAAAATTACTTTATTTCACTTTTCGTTAGTATACATAGACTATATCTGACAAGTCATAATTAAAAAGAATAAAATTACTTATTTTTAATGTTGTGACCATAATAAATTTTTTCAAGGATTTTATTTATGCATTTTGTTTTTATTTGTAGGACTTTCTGGACAGCCATGAAGGGAATTTACTGAAAACCTTATGAAACAGAAATTTTATCTTTTCTTTGATTCTAGTATTTATCTTTTCCTGCTGCCACAGGGCTCAAAGATCTGTCAAGTCCTGCACATCCAACCAGCATAGCGTGGTTGTGACATTTCAGCTTTGCAGCTGATAACATACAGGCTACAATATCCATTGATATATCTGCATTCTCTTTGCCTGAAAAGACTGCATTTAAGGACTCAGACATGTAGAAATTTGTTCATAAGCAATCTCATAAGTATAAGAAATTGCATGAAAGTTGAATCATGGAATCACAGAATGGTTTGGGTTGGAAGGGACCTACAAGGTCATCTCGTTTCAAACCCCCTACCATGGGCAGGGGCATCTTCCACAGGACCAAGTTGCTCAAAGTCCCATCCAACCTGGCCTTAAACTTTTACAGAGATGTTCTTCCTTTTGTAAGTAATCAGCTTAGGATGACTTAGGAGAAAAACCATATTTTTAGCTGTTGGGCCACACTTGAGGATATTCTCTGCTGCTCTGTACAGTTAAGATTGTTACCAGGTCTACCTTTGCCTGAAAAGTTGATGATAGGCATTCAATTAGGCATAAAATAGTAAAGCTTATTGTAAATGCTGAGAAACATGCTGACTCTTAGGCTATGGGATAATGTGCTCTAGCTTTATACAGTAGATCTTAAATTAATCCAATTTTACAATGTTGGATTATTGTTCCTCCTAAGAACTATGCCATCGAATAAGAAAAGCATTATAAACAGTGCAATTCCAATTTCCTAAATTAATACTTTCAGTTTCTTACAATTCGTTACTTTTAAAATATTCACTAAAAAATAGAGACTCTGTAATAATCTCCAAGGTTTGTAGTAAATCTAAGTTACAGTGAGTGAACTCCAGCTCATATCTAAATGCTTCCTTGTTCAAAGCTAGAATGCAAAGGAGCCATGTGTTGCCAAGCCCTAAGCCTGCAAAGCAAGGAAGAGCTCAATTACAACTTTCTGGTTGTTTCTCTATATAACTATCTTCTGTTTTAAGGCTCCTTAAAAGTTTTGCTTAGACTTTTGCATAAGCCTTATGACCTTCCTTGAAAATAAAGAGTATGTTTTCGTCTCCAATCTAAGCAGCAGGGCTAAACTTATCTAAATAGGTACAAAACCAAATAACACAGCTGTTGCTTTACAGTCTTCTGAAGGGACATGAAACAGACTACCTGATGTGTGCTGAGGAACCTGGAATCTGCAGGAGTGTGGGATCATTGCTGACATTTTGACATTCCTGATTTGAGGGGAGAAACTCCAAGTCCAGTTTTTCCTTCCTGTTTCTTATGATAGGACACACATGGCTGCAGCTACACTGCTTTGGGCCATGAGCTCCTCAAATGTTTTGAAGTATTCACAACTGTGTCTGGTCATTAGAATAAATACTGGGACAGTAGCTGGCAAAATCATGTTATTAACATTGATTTGGGGAACACACTGGGTAGTCCTCGGTCTTACAAGCAATGAATTCTGCAGCAATGTTATGCTCCTAAAAACACCTACAAAGAAGATTGTGTATCAGTGTTTGCAAGAATACGTCTGTTCCAATATTTTAGCTATATTTCATTTCTTGTATTTTATGGATCAGTGAAGAAGGGTACAGTGAAAGAATCCAGAATAAAACAGTCAAAGTAGCATCTGGGAAAATGATCTGTACTGAATCATTTTTTGTATTTGGATATAGGATAGACCTTTTCTAGTCAAGAGGGAAGTATATCACTACTGAACTGGAGTGAAAAGTATGCTATGGAATGGTGATATTAAAGATTTTCTACAAGGAAAAAAAGGGAGAAAAATATATATCGATTATACTTCATCAAGAAATCTGGAAGTTATCATGATTTAAAAATGAAAGAGAAAGACTTGACACTGTGACCCAAAGGCTAAGAGTTTACATTGACCTAAGGAAAAAAAATCACCCTTTCTTTCCTCCCTCCTGCAAGTGCAGAAACACTGATTCTCCTGGGACAAAGCCAAGGCCTCTCTCTTCACCTCCTTCTCTTCCTCATCTCGATCTGTGTCTTATGCATTCACAGGGCAGCATCACATCCTCTTCTCTACTCCACAACTTCTTGTACAAGATATGGTTGATCAACCACTTCTGCCAATCAGCAGAGAATTCTCCTGGCAGGAGAGAAGCCACAGCATCACGTTCAAAGCAGAATCCCATCCCGAAGCTTTCCTCATCACTGCACATCACTCAGGTCTCTGATGTGTCCTTGCATTGGCTGTGACACGTGTGTCTCCTGGGGCACCACCCAGCACATCACTGGCTCATGCACCACAACAGAGGAAATGTCAGCACTAAATAAAATTATTAATTTTTCAAGGCTAAGGTCCTAAATTCAGGAATTAGTAAAAACTGCCCATCTTGTGGTGGACTACAGCTTACAATCAAGATGCTGCACCACCTATCTAAAATAGGTTGAGAAGTGCTCGGAAAAGTATGGAAGATTTAACAGGTATCTAGCATCACCTAAACACAACAAAGACTTTGTAGCCTCTAAATTTTAGGGATTAGGTGCCCAGGATGGAGTCTAGCCTTCATGTACTCAGCATGTAACCTCCCCATGAAGTGTCTCTGGACAATTAGGCAGCCCCTGCTTTAGTCACCAGGCTGAAGATGCGTTCCCTCTGACGTCAGATGACTCTGTCTGACGTGTGTCACATCGGTCCAGGAGCCACACAGCCGCTCCAGCATGGCACAGGGCTTGCACTAACAAAGCTTCTAGACAGCACCTCACAGAACAGGCGAATCAAGGCCACATCTGCCAACAGCCAGCTGTGTGGCTCAGCCTCTGAATGGATGGGACGCTAAAGGAAAATTACGAGGTGAGGGAAAAGAGAGAAGAGGGAGGCGCTGCTTTCACCTTTCTCTGAAGCATAAATACTTGCTGAGTATATTAATTTTACTAAGCACAAAATTCTGTGCTTGCCTTTATAGAGAGGTGATTAAAGATCCACATTTCAAAAATCAGTCCTGAGATACAGACTTGTTTTTGTTCAGAAGGCCCAGGCTTCTGTTTTGAAATGTGGCCAAATAAAGAAACACAAGTACCCCTCTGTTGATCTGTGCTGCAGTCAGCAAAGGATGCGAGATTAATGGGGCTGGAAATCAGGCACAAAAGGAATCCTCACCCTGTAATAATGGTTTGGGCACTCAGCAGGGATTAGAGAGATTTAGGTTCAGTGTTTGATGTTATATAGTACTTGTATTCCTGGCTGAGTACTCATACTACTAGGCTGCTACACGGGGTGGAGGAGAGGAGAAGTGGGAGTGGAAGCCACCTATCCACCCTCATCTAATTTTGTTTTAAAATGAAATTATTCTATTGATGTCTGATTCATCTATTTGGAGAATGTCTAAGAGATCAGACCCTGTGTCTGCACAGAGCAAGAATTTATAAATCTGATAATCAGTGAACTTAGCAGGATGTTGGAAAATGAAGCAATATTTTTTTTGATTGTAACTTTATTGTTAGGCACCTCAGTCCCACTTCTATCTGATTTAGGTTCCTAAGTCCTTTATTGGGCTTTTTTGGGGTTGGGTTTGTTTTGTTTGTTTGTTTTAATTATTGTTCCAAATTAATTAAATGGTGGAAGTTGAGTTTTTGATGAGTTCACTTGGAAGATTCTGTTCATTGAAGCATTGGTCAGATTTCAAATACCGTATCACATAAAAAGCAACAGAATCTTTCAGGAAATGAACATTAAAAGGAGCAAAATAACTTTTCTTTCTAGTAGCTTTACGAATCAACTATTGAATCATTTCTTTCAGAGGCTTGAAAGAAGGAGGTTTTGGGCTTTGCATTTGTTACGCACCGTGGGTTGAATTAAATCTTTATACTAACTGGTGTAAATCAGGAGCTGTTCCAATGAAATCAGTAGTTACACAATTGTAAAATCAGTTAGTGATCATAGTCTGGCTACGCAGACCTGTGGCATTAATCAGTTTTAAAGATCTGGTCCCTGAGTACTTAATTTCTAGGAAACAGCACAATGTGACATTACAAGGATCCTATTTAGAGACACACACTCTGTAGATCAAAGCAGGAACTACTGGAAATGCTTTCTGAAGGTATGTGTAACTATAAAATGTTTTGAGTGGCTGCCAGTATTTTGTAATCAGTGCTGTAAAGTTTTGTGATACTCTTGATGTCTGCAGATGTTATGTGGCCCGTGGCACAGAGCTGATGTTCTGAATTACCAATTATATACCTAATGGAGCCCTGAGAACTAACTCCTGCCCTCCTCTGGGTACTGAGGCAGTCTTTAAACACTAGCAAAGGACTGATGCTATAAATAAAACTCTGTCTCCATAGCGACAGGCAGTTCAGTGCTCAGCTTTCAACACTTTAAAAAGGTAATTGCTGTCTTTTTTCCTTATATTTTTCTATTCTTGGTTTATAACAGCAGTAATAACCTCCTGAGTTGGGCATTTCCTGGCAATTAATGACTGACAGTGTTAAGAACACTTGGCTTTACCTCAAGCCCTCAAATCCTCCAGCCGGTCATTAAGCGCCAGGAAATGCCCTTCCCCGTAGTCATTATTGCTTAATTACGTAAACCTGGATTAGAAATTTAATTAGATGACTTTAGCATTCTCTTATTCTCTCTCCACTTTCTTCATCCATGTCCCAAGCACCAGTATTTTCCCCAGCTGTTAGTTGTCACTGCTAATATTTACTCCAAAATAGTGCCAGTATAGTAAATGCTACACAGAGTCTCTGTGGAACAAGTTCCCTTTTTAGCCCTTGGCTGACAGAATTAATCTGCATACCTATTTGGTAATAACATATTAGATTAGGTTGGAAAGAACCTCCAAGTCCAATTTGGTACTGCTTTTAGACAGTGACCAAGAAGAGTTCTCACTGGGAACTCTCCAGTTTGATGAATGAAGGAAAGCTGGTGGTGGAGGGCACTGAATCTCTGCCTTAGCTTGCCAGCTCCGGCTGTGCCTGCTTGAAGATAGAATGTTCCAGGTATAGCTACGTGTTTCCCATTTCTCCTAAAAGCCCAAGCACGTAACTGCTGTAGGCAAATGCCTAAAGACAGGATTAGTGACTCTGGCTCATTTCTAACCAGACAACTCTTGAAGACACTTTCACAGATCTGTTTCCTTCATCTGAACATGGGGCCAAGCTTTAGCTAAATAATAGTTAATGCAGTATTCAAAGAAAGGTGCCAAATAAATCTGGTTTCCCCTATTTAACATGCCCTTTGTTTATTAATTGTTCTTGAAGAAGATCTCCTGCACAGCACAGTTGCTGTAACACTGACCCCATCATGCTACAAACAAGTTGCCTTTCAGGAGGCATTACCTCTGCAGCCTCAGGGCCACTGCCCCATGTGGATACTTGCATCACATTATTGTCACCATCATCAGTGTCTTACCATTACGTTAGTAAAATCACCTGCCTATACCATCTCATTTTAGTCCCAGAATCCTTAGTTGGATAGTAAACAGAAATAAACACTAATATTTGCCATTCTCTTATCTTTGAATGAGGTGGCAGCCAATCCCTAAAAATTGTACTTGAGATTCTGGAGATCTTCTAAAGTTTTAATTTGTTTCTGACTTCCATGCAGGCTGTATGGCACCATTTAATTTTAAAACCCCTTCCTCTTTTTTAAGAGTCTAAAATTTTACAGAAAATCCGTGGAAATGCATCTCCATTAGAAAGGTTAACTATGGATGGTAGATCCAGAATATTTGCTTATTGTTTTAATTGAGCTATTAAATTAAAATATTTCTCTTTGTGTAACATATTATAGTCACAGAGATGTGCATATTTGTATCATGTAACATTTTGGTGGTAATTAATTAATAAATAAAGGTGAGGCCTGATTGTTGTGCAGGTGGAGGAGCCTTTTACTCCTCAATAAAAGAGGTAGACAAGGTAACTGATTTCCACCTACCTTTCTAAAGGCACATTAAAAGTGGAACAGGTGGCATAGAATGGACTTCTAGTCCTTTACTTACATGCTAGTGGAAAAATGGGGCAAGCACCCAAAGCTGAATACCTGCTGTTTGTGATGGTGTTGTTTTTCTTTCTGTTCCCTGCACACCGCTGCTTTTCTCGGAACCTGCCCTGCAGAGCTCTAAGGCTGTGCATGAGAGGAACCCCATTCATTTCCATGGCACTGCAGGTGCACTAAGCCAGGGACTCCCCACCCAGCTACTTCTGGTAAAGCAATATAGAAAATAACAGTGGCTTTAAGGGAGCTTTTATGGAATTCACTTATGATCACAGTGAATTGGTTCAATCCATGTTATTAAGTAAAAAATACATGACAGAAATAAAGAAGTATTCCTTCTTTTCTTAAGGCAGGATGAACCAGAGGTTGGAGATAAAATCTGGAACATCACAGACGTTTGTTGATATCTTGGCTCTAGCTGATGCTTCAGGTCTGTGCCTCAGTTTCCCAAATATATAATTACACTTTCTTCCTGTGTAACAGTGATGTTGATGTATCCTGACAAATAGTATTAAATACACATTAATTGCAGAAATCTCACCAACTCAGCAAAAGGAATGAGAAGGCAGGGAAAAACCTCATTTTACACACCAAGATGCAATGCTTCATAATCAACAACAGCTGAAGAGTTGACAGCTTAGAAATACAAGTTCATCTTCTTGTTATCTTCATTGCAACAGTGTATATTCTGCAACTTGAAAGTTTGCTAAAGCATCATCACAGAAATGTGAAGTAACTCCTCTTATGTCTTTTATATACTTTAGCTTAGTTATTAAAGAAAACATAAATCCGTGCACATTAATTAGTGTGTTTTGTGAAGCTGAGTGGCTAAGAGTGTTCAGTAAACAGAAGGAAACTTTATAGTTAATACTAACAGGTCATTGCCAGGCATATCAGACTAGACAGACAAATTCAATTGCTAATGAGATTGCTAGTCTAACTTGCCACTTCAGAATTTAGAGTGAATAGCAAAGAACAGGGCTAAAAGAAAAAGCTCTGAAATGTATTACAGAAAATTGAGGTTTTTTGATTAATAACATTTACAGGAAAAGAAAAAGTAATAAATATTTAGAAATAGTTTTGCTTTCTGTAGTGAAAGACCACTTTTCTTCCTGTTCTCCCAGGACAGGTTTTGAGTTCAATGGGAGCAAAGAATTGTTGATTTAGCAAGGATTACAAGACTGATCCTCACATTACACAACAGAATTTATCCACCTCAGGAATCACTTCAGACTCTCTGTTTTTGTGAGATTCAACAATGAATCAAAAGGATATTAACTGCTGTAATTTATATAATCTACCTCTCTTGTGTTGCAAAAAAATGCATTCAGATAAGACCATTTAAGCATTTCTTTGCACAGAGAAGTATTGTCAGCATAACTTATATTGCTGTAGCTGAGTTGATATTGCACCAACTAAACACATTCATGCTGTTGTGTCAATGCCCACAGAGCATTATACCATGATCTTTTCATTGCAGACAAGGTGTCTGAGCCCTGCTGGCATTTCTTGGAGTTCATTGTGTTGGGGATAGTTTTTGTGATATACTGTGGGATACCTCTCTGTGCCTGAAGGAGTGGTGGTTGCAGTGGCCACTTGCTAATCTAAATCCATTTGGTATGTTATTCTGCTTCCAAATTGTCCTTCACTTGCATGGATGAAACGCAGAAGAACACAATATTTGTCCTTTATCTCACAGGAAATCAAACTCCTTCATCAGTAGGCTGAAGTGTTCTTGGGTAGTCAAATTTCTCAATCACTCTTGAGATTCTGGTAGTTTTGGGGAGAAGATATACAGCTGAAGTAATACATGATGTGTGCCTGTCTTTATGTTGTAATCTAGTTGAAAAATCACTGGGGAGAAATTTTCCTCCAGAGCCCCTAGTAGATTTTAAGGGTTGGTGCTGGCAAATTTTAAATTTTTGTTCTGCCTTTGTACCTTCGGTGTTTAATGTCCTCCACTGGCAAGCCCAGGTGCAGCCACTACAAAGCCATGGAGCCAGGTTTCACACCCTCTGCACCAAGTAACATGGAGTATGTGTTCCCAATATGTGGAGCTAACCACGGAGCAGCAAGGGACCTGGGGCAGCTTCTTTAACTTTGTTTATAAATCTCTGTCTTATATACTTCAGAAGAAAATTGGGAAAATATTTTATAGGGTCTTAATTTTTTAAAAAATTAAGTAACATTTTGAGAGTTTTTTTTCTTTTTTTTAATTTTCACTAAGTAAGAGCAGACAGATTTCTGTAGCAGTTTATGTGTGTTTTTCATCATAATTTCATGGAAATGTTATTTAGTCTGTAGTTTTAGGGTTGTTTTGGGTTTTTTTGAAAATACCTCTAATTCTTGGAAAGCATGTAACAGATACGGACTTTACAGTTTAAGCACCACCTTGAACTGCCACAAAAGATTCAGGAATAATACTGACCTCTGTGTCTCTGAAATAAAAGAAAGCTTCCTATTTGCTGCCCTCCCTTTCAGCATGAAGGAAGTTTTCTGTAAAATGTGAGTCATGTTGAGAATGAATGGTACGTTGCATGAGGCCACTGGCAGGAGCCACGCTCAGTGTGAGGGAGCAGCGTGTAAGCAGAGCTGTGTGCTCTGAAAGGCACGCAGTGAGGGAGAGAATCATGTCATGAATGGTGAAGGAGCAGGAATGAGCCAGCTGATTAAACTGATAGGAGACAAACAGTGCTGTGGAGCCTTTGATGAGTGTCAGAGGTCACCTCCATACAGTTCCCCAAGTCCCCAGGACACACAACCTTGCTGACCTAGTCACTAGATCAGACAAGAGCGTCGAGACTTCATCAGCAAGCAACAACCTAACAGATTTAGAAAACTGATAGACTACCAAGCAAATGTTGTAAAAAGGAGCAATGGAGAGGCTGTTTGTTGAGAAGGAAAAACTAGGGGACAGTGAAAGAAGGTGTTCCAAAAATGTCGTTTTCTTTCTCTCAACACCAATACCAGGACATATGAGAAACTCGGGGCAAACACCAGTGCCATAAAGATACCTAAGCTCCTGCAAATTGTTGAGGTCTGTACTCATGCTAATTCTTCATCTGCGAAAGAATTTATGGTATTTTAGGTATTTCTTTAGCTGTCTGGGGGGTTTTTACATTTACATACCATTTTAAAATGAATGAGGTATCAACTTAAAAATATAGTCAGCTGCATTGTAGGCACTCTTCCACCCTTTTATCCTTATTTTGTAGGGCTGGTTTGCTTTGGTTTTGGCAGCATGTTGCAAAAGAGACAAAAGTCTACCTCCAAGCAAATGTTTTGAGAGGTGGCAGCTTAGATTGCTGAAGCAGTATGTCTGTAATTCTGTAGCAGTGTGCCGAGCTACTAAGCTCCATCAGTCAGAATGGTTAGTTATTTTGAACCCAAAATAACACAGATGTGGCCACACTGCTTTTTTATATGACACCTATGCATAGCATCAACACTCCTGGAGACTTCAGTAAGTAACCTTAGTGTGTGAGCCTTCCCATGTGCATGTGCTACATCGAATGGAATGTCCACCTGCTTGGGCTGGTTTTGATAGGACCACAATAATAAATAAATCTGGTATCAGAAGTTCACTATGGTAAAAGTGATAGAAAAGCAATAGCAACTCACCTTGAGCACTGCATCCAGTTCTGGGGTTCCCAGCACAGGAGGGACATTGACCTGTTGGAGCAAGTCCAGAGGAGGCTGCCAGGATGATCAGAGGAACGAAGCACCTCTCCTGAGAAGAAAGGCTAGAAGAATTGGGATTTTTCAAGCTGGAAAAGAAAAGGTTTTGGAGTGTCCTAATTGCAGCCTTTCAGTACCTGAAGAAAACCTACAGGAAAGATGGAGAGGGACTTTTAAAAAGAGCATATAGTGACAGGACAAGGGGGAATGGCTTCAAACTAAAAGAGAGTAGGTTTAGATTAGATATTAGGAAGAAATTCTTCACTGTGGGAGTAGTGAGATGCTGGAACAGGTTGTCCAGGGAGGTAGTGGATGCCCCATCTCTGGAAGTGTTCAACCCCAAGATGGATGGGGCCCTGAGAAACCTGGTCCAGTGAAAGGTGTCCCTGCCCGCATCAGGGGGGTTTATACTAAATGATCTTTTAGGTCCCTTCCAACCCAGGCCATTCTAAGATTCTGTGATTTTCATTTTTGTTTTAGAAGCAGCTGGTATGTTTCACTGATGTTTCCTGTACATAGATAAGGGCTATGTAAGATGTCCTAGGGTACTCAAGACAGTCACATTAAGCTGGCAGATATAATCTGGGACCTGTGTGGGACCCACATCCACTCAGGCGGCGTGAGCTACCTCTCTCTCCCCTGTAAGCTGACACGCCACACAGCACACGTGAGGTGAAAGCCATTTAGACAGGTTTGGGTCTTGCTGAAAGGTAACATAATGTTGAGAAGCAGGACTTATTTGCTTGGGCACAGGACTGAGCTAACACTTTAAATGGCTTCCAGAGTACAGCTGGCTCCCTGGACAGTCTAGCTGGCAGTTGTTAGCACGTGGCAATGTGCTCAGACCCTAAGACGGAAACATCAGTCCGGACCCTGCTCCACCTTGTCTGTTGCCACCAGAATGACGTTCATGTGGCAGATTGTGATTTTGAGCGAGCCAGGAGGAACTGGACTTGCAAAACCTCAGCTGGAGTTTGTAAGAGTTGGTAGCAAGAAAGCAGAAATTCTGCTGTATGAACCGAGAATGGCTAAAGAAAATGAATGGGATCCTTTTTACATTTGCACTTTATAATATAAGACACCATGTAAAAGGAAAATCTGAAAAGTGTTATAAAGTGAAATTAAATGTACAGATGAGATACAGAACTTACCCTGCACAGTCCTTCCATTCACCATCACAGATAAAGTAATTTTTCAGGAGCTTATGTGGTTTGCTTAGTTAAACAAATTTCCTTGAGAGACATAACTGACTATTTTTAAGCTGAACACTCACAGTAACAATTACCTGTGTTCTCAATGTCCACGAGCCTCAATAAACAGCCTGTGGATTTATGTCTTAGTGAGAGCCAACCTATTAGTTTCAGCCATAAATCTCATGTGCCTTGTGTGCAAAGTGAATTTTAATAAAAATCATATAAGGACCCAGACTTGCTAGGCAGGGTTTCACATGGCTGCCAACATTTGAAAACAATTAATAGAGACCTTTTGGGGGAGGGTAAGTAGAACCATGTCTTTAGCTCCTGTTGAAATACAGGGACTCAGTGAACTTGCCTGAAGGACAGAATAAAGAGGAGTTTTTTTCTATTAAAAAAAATTTTAAAAGAAATGGAGGGCATCACTTCTAAATAAGGGCAGATGGAATGGAAAGGGTCATTCCTTTGAGTCTGCAATCTCATCCTCTCCAACACCCTGCTGCCAGGGAAATGACTATAAGTATCTTAAAATTAGGCAGCAAAATAAAATAAATATCCATTTGCACTCCTTGGTCTGAAAATCAATTCTTGCCCCCGGTGAGCAGAGGTAGTGTATGTGTTCAGTGTCCAAACCCCTGCCTTTGGTGCATTCCCTGTCTGAGTGTACAGAACACGTCTTGTCGAACAGAGTCCAAAAGACAAAGCTAAGAGGCACTGCTCATTTTTATTCTGGTGGTCATGTTAGTTTTATCAGCAAATACTTCAGGCATAGAAAAATAAATTCGAAAAGTTCAAAGAGAAAAGGTTAGGGCCCGAGCTTCAGATGCTTTGTACTGTCCCCACAGTGGTGAGGGCGGAAAGGTTGCTCTGAAGGGGAGGCCAGGGATTTCTGTAACACACAAGGAGCCTCCCAGGGTCTTGGTGTTGTGTCTGCCCAGTCTGTGCAGGACTAGTTCAGCTGGGGCAAATTAACCCAGCTCACAGGCTATAATATACTGCTATAATACACTGAGGAACGAATGCCTTATCACCAGGCTGGTGAGGGACCTCAGGATTGAAAGGCACCATTTATACCAAGTTTAACCAAATACAGCTGAGGGCAGGACCACTTCATGTCTAACACTGATAAGTATGTAGACTTGGTCCAGGTAGGGAACTCTGGCGGCGATAAGGGGATAGCTACACTCTACCTGGCTGCTTTTAAGAA
The DNA here is from genome assembly GCA_013400235.1 of Oriolus oriolus. NCBI lineage: Eukaryota > Metazoa > Chordata > Aves > Passeriformes > Corvidae > Oriolus > Oriolus oriolus. Next base: position 98,474 of record VXBT01010374.1, on the reverse strand, counting down.
ACATGTGACATGTGTTTTGAGTTACTGACATGGCACATACCAGTACTATGGGTATACTGTGTATACTGTGCTGCTATTCACATATCCATGTTTAAATCCAGGTTGGGATGGTTATAATGAAATTAATGTTATAATTGCAGATGGAGTCAATCTATTCCCTTTGGAAGTTTTTGATGGAAGAAAGTGATTGGCACTGGTTTTATGCCTAGTTTTCTCAAGCAGTCAAGGTGTGGGTCCCCTTATCCTTATGTATTATTCATATATACATATATCATTAATACATACATTTACTCTGTAAATGCTGAAGCTTGGGTAAATGATTCAGGATTAAAAATTTTAAATCCAAACAGATTTAATTTCATCCAACTATACGATGTCCAAACACAGAGAACTAAATTCAGCTAACATGCCACTGTGGCTGCAGGTGCTGGTAGTCAAAAAGCGCCTTGAGTTTGGGTAGTCCCACCCAGAATATGGTAAGAACAAGCTGTTTTCCTCCCCAGCTAACTCTTCTGAAAGTATGGACTTTCCTGCTCTTTGGAATGCGACATGGTATTTGGTTGACTTTGATATTTTCAAATAGTTGCAATGTGTCTTCACATCTTAAAGCAGTTTGAGGATTAATTTGAGTTATACAGAAAATTTGTACTCCTCCTAGGAAATACTAAACAATAGCTTCTTCCTTCAGATCTAGGTACACTTAGCTGATTTGAGTTATTTCTTGCCAAGTGTGTTTAGTTAAGCTCAGACTGGACTCAGTACTATACTGGTGGACATGGGGAAGACAGTGGGGGCAGAATGGTCAAGAACAGTAAGAAAGTTTGAGAGTTGAGAATTGAATCTAATTTGTGCCCCAGTACAGAGTTTGCTCAGTTCTGTAACATATCCCTTCAGACTATTAAAAGGTTGATCAAGAAAAAAGAGAGGTCTTTCCAGCTACTTCTGTGGTCTTTTGGACTTCAGAGTCTTTTGCTATATTGCAGTAAATAGTCAGGTATGAGCTGAGACAACCTTCCTTTTTTTGCCTCCAGAGATCCTAGGGAGACTGCTCAAATTACCCAAGAGAGTTGTGGTAGTATATTGTTTTCTTGGATTTAACTTTGTGTAAGTACACACAGGTGATCCTGGTTTATTTCTGTTATCCTTTAATTGAGCTGTAAGATTTTTTTTAAGCTTAAAAAATGCCACAGGCATTTTAGGGGCTCTAAATTAAAATGCAACAAACTGAAAAAAATTCCTCCCCAGTTAATGCTATTTGATCTATAATCTGCCAAATTAATTGCAAAAGAAGTGTGTTTTTTTAAAATTACAAAATCCCAAAGAGATCCTTCAAAACACCTATGTGGATTTTATATTTTTTGTTCCAACTGCCCTGGAGTGCTGTGTCTCTATTTTCTCACTCTCAGCCTGCGGTATGCTTTTATGACTGAAATATCAAGACCCTGCAAAGAGAGGCTCATAACAGAAATCCTGGTAGATTTTTAGCTGCATGGGTGGGCACAGCCCTAGCTATTGTGTCTTTGGAAGTCTTACTCACTCAGTCACTGCTGTAACAGTGGCACCTGTTAGCAGTGCTGCTGCAGTCTCTCACTGGTTCCATTATAAACCTCTCTTTTCATGAGTTCATTTCTTGCTTAATAAAAGTTTCCTCACAGCTGAAACTTGGCTGAAAGTGACTTTGCCTGGGAACAATTATTATTAATATTTTTAATGTAAATTTCCTTTTAAAAATCTTTCTGCTATTTTTAAATTTAAGGAGAAGGATATTTACAGGGTTCAGATGCCTACTCCCTGCATATGGGACAACCAGGTCTGATGGTTCTACTTAGATGCCAGCCAGAAATTAGGGGATCTGATTGTCCTTTGTGTGACACGGCACAAAACCAACTGAACTGCCATCAAGGGGAGATTACAAACTGCACGGAAGGTCTTTTGCTCTCGTCTGCTTAGATGAGACCGGTTCCTAGAAAGAGTGCAGACCTTAGGCCAGGGTTTTTGGAAATGAGTATATCCAGGAATGTGAAGGTCAAGAGAGGAAACATCAACAGCAGTAGGTTCAGCATCTCAGAAATGAGTTGTGCACACTGAGCTGTTAAAGGAGAGTAACTTCAAGCGCCCCTAAGAGTGCAACCTCTGCCCGTGGTGCCCACCAGGTGCAGCCATGTGTTGCAGTGCTTGAGCCTGCCATAGGAGTGGCTGGCAAGCCACAGGCTCCCCAAGAGGTTGGTATCCACTGGTGGGACAGCTCTGAGGTTTAAAATCACCCTCTAGGTGAGGATGAGAAGAAAGGTCTCCCCCATCAGGCATTGCTAAGTTATGTTAATCTTCCCCAGTTAATTGGTCCACTGGCTTACCATCCCTTTTACCCCTTATAAGTTCTGGTTCTAGAGAGTTCTCCCATCCTCAATGCCTCATTGGCTTCGGGTTCCCCTGCTCTTCCCTCCTCCCTTCCCGTTGGCTACGGCTGTGTCACCCCACCTTCTCTCCGCCCCCATGCCCTCAGTTTATTGGTTCTGTTGCTATCTCTGCCCCCATATATAAGCCTGAACCCTCCCCTGTTCTTGGTTCTTTGTCCGTGGGCCCCTTTGTGCGTAGATGGAATAAATCCCATACAAAGGACCCCTCCCGCTTCTTTGTCTCCAGCGATGCTGAAGAGCTGTCCAGCTTGTGTGTGAGTGGCTGCATGCATGTACCTGCACGAGGTGTCTGTGTGACACCGCCCGAACGCGGCCCTAGAGGGACGTTAGCACCTTCACCGCGCACCACGTCACCCGTGCTTTCACTGGGTGGGTCATACCAAGCAGGGCCAAGGACAAAGTGTGCTGCCTTGCCATCACACGTTACTCAAGGTTTGCTGATCTGTTTTTCCCCTGCTGTTCCCACGTACCCTTAGGAGACGCTGAGTTTCCAGCAGCCCTCTTCTCCCACCAGTGTCCCGATTTCCTTTCCTGCACCAGCACTCAGCACTGAGGGAGTGCCACCTGGTTCCCTGATTCCCCAGCTCCCTTGTTCCCTGGGTGCACAAGCTGGGTACAAAACTCCTGCATCCAGCATTTCTCACACTCATTTTGCAGGAAGGTATTCTCTCTTCCCCCTCCAAAAAGCTGGGCAGGTGGAGATTGCCATATTCAATTGGTGACTGATGCAGAGTGTTTGGGAATATTTGGGAAACAGTACCTCCTCCTTTTGTTCCAAATAATTTTGAACTGGAGAATATACATGATGCCGAAATATTTAGCAATAGTGACCTGCTCTTCATTCCAGACAGGAAGCAACATGTAAATTAGAAGATTCCTACAAATCCACAAGGGTAGGATCCCCACCAAGGAATTTTGGACAAAGATACTTTGCTGAAATAAAAAATAACCTCAATTTGAACTGAGGTACACAAAGAAAATCTCTGATATTTTCTTGTTTTATATACAGGATTTGGTTCATAAATAGATCTTGTGAGGAGGTGGGTGAATTTTGCCCTTTTTGAACAGCACAAGAATTTTATTTTTTTTTTTAATTAAAAAGACCAAGTATCAAGTGGCAGGCAAGCAGCAGCCTTGCACTTTTGCAGCAGCAGATGTGACCGTTTTCTCTACAGTATTTCAGTTTATACATTTTCTGGTCCGTAGCCACTGGACGTGCTTTTGGCTCTGATGCATCTTTCCTTGATGCAGGTGCACCATCAGCCACAGCTTCAGCTCTCACTAGGCAGGAGCAGGGGAGACCATTTGGTTGCTTGGGCAGGGAATGTGAGCAGCTCACACAAACCCTCCCCACACACACTGTGACCAGGGATCCCTGCCCTGGGTGCCCTGGGCTCATGCACAGAACATGCTCTAACACAGTGTATCATGCTGGGCTCTACGACCCTGCACATCTGGCCAAGGAGAGGTCTTAGAACACACAAGGAATCAAATTCTCCCATCATCTCCTCACATCCAAACTATGGACCTACAGTACCCCAACTTCCCCCTGAGCAGTGACAAGAAACTCACCTTTCTTTCCTTTGCTCTTCTTGCTCACCCCTAAAATGCTGTGCATTGAGTGCAGCCATTGCGCAAAGAAGGCAACTCAGTTTTCCTGATTTTCATCTTGGCAAGGAAGAAGGTGGGTACTACCTGAATTTTTTATCCTGTATTCTTTCCCATTCTCCTTCACCCTCCCTGTTAACTGAAAAAAACCAAACAAACCCCAAAACCAAAACCAAACAAAAAAAAACCCCTAGCAGGCTGGCCTTACCTCTCATGTGCCCTTCCAAATAAGCTGTAGTTTACATCCAGAGCACTTTGCTGATTTTTGCCAGCTGATGTCCTGGTCCTAATGTAAATCATGTATTACCGTTTTCTTGAAGGAAAGGGGCTGAATCCTACAGTGCTGCCTAGAGGAATGATCAGCATTTTATAAAATCTCTACCAAGTGGGGTCCTCTTCCTCTTACCAGCCACCTCTCCCGTGTCAGAGACCTCTCCTGCTCCAGTGTTATGGATATGGACTTCCTCAGACGTGCTGATTTACAGCCCGGTCTGTGGAAGAAGAGGAATCAGGCCCAGAGACTTCAGACTGTGCTATTTTTAACCACCAACAATTAGATGTTATACAGTTAACTAACAACAGGGTGGAAAAAAACTAAGAGGAATTGTAAATATATCCTAATAATTGTATTGGAGCATAGGATTTATAATTACTAAATGTGTGATAACTGCTTCCTAAATGCCCATGCTCTTTAAACAACCTAATTTATAATTTAAAAAGCTGACAACTCTTAAAGTGTTTTATTTTATCTTGTCTGAAATAATTGAAGAGTAAGTTATTGAAAACCTTTATTTTTCATTAGCCTTAAATTCAACTACAATTAATGTGCCCAATTTGATTATAAACTGCACAAATTAAACAATAAAGAGCTGTCTAATGAGAAATTAATTATGAGGAACAGAAGAGGAGCTGGGCTGGATAAAAGCAATAAGTTATGGCCTATGGCAGGATGTGTCAGGTTTTAAAGGAGACAAAGGGCTTTTTCCTCAATGTGTGCCAGTGCTGATAGGGCTCATCACAGATCAGTAGATCCAGAAGCCATAACAGCACGGTAATTGAAACTGCCAAAATCAATAGTGCTGACAACCTTAATTAAATTAAATATGTCTCTGATGAGCTCAAACAGCATGGCAGTGGACCACTTGACCCTTTCTCGGAGCCCCACTTGATAGAGTGCAGCATGCAGGATGATGGATTTCACCCCCGAGGACCACTGGAGCCCTCGCGCTACTGTAGGAAATTGCTCCGAGAGTGATGGTGTCCCCAGAGCAACTGGAGCTGTGACTCCTAAGTGCAGCCCCGAGTTTGCAGCCTGCTCTGGCTTTTGCTTTGCCTGGAAGCTGCAGGGACTACTTTTTCGAGCACAGCCCAGGGAACTTTGTCATCCCGTCAACTTTCTGCCCTCCTCCCAGCAGAAATAACAGTTTTGTTTGCTAAACAGGCAAACAACTTCCATCGCAGCTGGCTGGCTGAGAAGCACTTCTGACTTTTTATTACAAGCAGCATAGTTGGAAGACTCACTTGGAATCAGGTCTGATTCAGCCTGGGTTTTTAAGTTTTATCTTTTAAAGTAAAGAGATTGGGCTGATATATCCTGGAGTTATCCAAAACATCATCATGGGATTGTAAGAGAGAAAAAAATGAACTATAAATAGACAGGACACAAAGAAAAATTCTTGTTGCTTAAACCACAGGGCTGGAATCTCTGTTCAGCCATAAAGTCAGCAGTTGTTTTTCTCACTAGGAAATTGAGTGAGTAAATATTTTTGAAGAGTGCTGTTCTCTTGACCATGTAGTGCTGACTTCCTAAACAACATGAAATAATTGTACCTTTAAGTTTTAAAAATGTTTATGTCAGCATTAACAAACTGTTCCTTCATTATAAGCCTGTCAAAGATCAGAGGCTTAGATTATTGAAGTAGATTCCTTTCAAATGCTGAAGTTGTTGCTGTGACAACTGGGGGAGAGAAGAGATTGTCTGAGGTGGACAAACTGTGGGTTTTCCATACCAAAAGGTTTTAAATAATCCACCTCCCTGTTTAGAAAAATAGCTCAGTCACAGTAAACACCCTCCAGCTAAGCACAAAGGTCTCGGAAAGGTAAAACATTACATCTAAAAACCTGTGGGTTTAAACCATGGTGTTGAGGTTCATATATAAAAATTATGCTAATCTTAAATAAATGTGATCCACAAACTGTAATTCTGTTCCATGTATAACATTTTATGAAAGACACCTATTTAATATATTTTGGAGCATTGCTATTCTGCTAGGAACTTCGGGCAGAAATTTATGATACTGCAAAAATTATACAAAAGACAATATCCTTGAATCACGAGCAGGCCCTCCCTCCCTGGCAGTGCCGTTTATGGCATTGCTAATTTAAATGTGGTTCTGTGTCAGGCAAACTGTTTTATAGCAGTCTCTAATCCAGCCTTGAAAACTTCATAATCCACTGCATAAGAAAGCAGTTTGCAGGGGGTGGGAGGAGAGGTCGAGTTTGGATTTTGGAACTGTCTCAACCCAACTTTTCCTTTTTCCCCTTTTTTCCTTTTTCCTTTTATTCTTTTCTTTTTTTTTTTTTCTTGTTCTCCTTTCCCTTCTTCTTTTCATCCCCCTTCCCATTCCTCCTCCCCTTAACCTTCCGTTCCCCTTTCCTTTTTTAACTTTGAGTTAAATAAAATAAAAATTGCCTTTTTATGTTCTAAGTGCTGTGTGTTGTTTTCATTATTATTAGTGGAGAATTATAACACTGCTGGGGTCAGATAGATGCCAAACTCTCCATAAAAATCTGTAGGGGCTGGTGCAAATTCTGCCTTTGAAAGCTATTTGCCTTTCAGTGACAGCATCAAATAATAACAAATTATTAGTAAAAAAATATTAGTTACATTATCAGCAGTAACAAATGCTTATACGCTCATTTCTCCTTAAAGCAGGATGGAGAACCTTTATGCCTGTGATGGAGCTGTTAATATTGCTGGGTAGTGAACAGAAAAAAGGGCTTCTAGAGCAAAAGGGACTTCCCAGAGAGTGAAATGGAGCAGAAACTTCTCACGTAAAGAACTAGAGCTGTGATTGCATCCCTAGAACAGCAGAGTGGAAAACAGAATTTTTCCAACGGTCTGACAGCCAAGGAAGCTTCTCACCCTTAGCAGAGAGCCAGAGTGAGGCCCAAAAGCTGTTGAAGTACAGCTCCTGCTTGTGTGTCTCTGTCACCTTCCACAGCAGTGTTGCTTTTCTGGCCAGGGACTGGTTATCTGCCTGTTCCCTGAAACGTGCTGCCAGCTCCACCCGATCCTTAGAGCTCTCACCATCGTCTGTCTTCTGGTTTACCTCTGGTTTTACCTCTCTTTTGCTGTTGTACCTGAGCCCCCACGGATGCTTTTGCGCCACCGTTCCTGTGGTGAGGGTGAGTGTGAGGTAGCTGAGCCCTTTGCTGTTGGGATGCAGCCTGGCAGTGCAGTGTGGGGGAGAAAATGCAGCCAGCACAACCACTCATTCCCCAGTGTTACAGGTGGTAGAAGCCAGTAGTGTTTTACTGCCTGGAAAACAATTTCCTGAGGCTGGACAATGGGATGCACTGCTTTTGTCACACTGATAAAGCATGGGAGGAGAGTAAGGAGCCCACCAGTGACTTTTTATATGAGTCCTTCTGCAAGGATGCAGGACCCCTGAGGCCCGGTGGAAAGGGCAGAAGGATTGTGTCCCATGCTCCAACATGATCCCTGTGTCAGCAGATCCCACCATGTCAGTGAGCTGCCTCAGCAACCCTTCCCTTGGACACTGTGAGAGGATTGTAAGTGGGAAGGAAACGTTGGATATTTCCGTAAGGATTCATGATGTTAATGAAAGTCTCAAAGCTTGGATCAGAGAGCAGTGTCAAATTTGCCTTTTTCTGGAAAATCTGAGCTGACAGAACATGAGTTTAAAAGCTTCAATCCTTGAGGTTTTGTGCTTTTAGTATCTCTTGACCAGTATATCTGCAGCAAGCCAAACATTCAAGCTCACTCATGTCGGGAAAACAGTTTAAAAAAAGCGATTCTTAATCTGCTTATTCAAGATAGAGATACACTCTGGAGCCAAACTTTTCTGAATGTTCTGTTATTTTTGGCCAACCTTAATATATCTCTCTAATCTTAAAGAACCCAAAGTATTTACTTGTTGCCAAAGAAACACTTTATGTTTAGGAGAGAACTTTATGTTTAGGAGAGATCTGTTTAGCTGCAGGCACCTTCATCATTCAGTTTTCAACCCTCCATTCTGTCTGTGGCAGCTGACCTCCGAGTGACCATGGAGGCTGGCCCTTGCCACCACGACTGGAATATATAAACCCTCTTCTTGAAAGCAAAAATGAAGAGCAGCATAAGGGTTTTGAATTGACTCTCAGTTTGCATATTCTACTAATAATTTGGTCTTTATCTCTTGCATTGTTCTCTGTACTCTGAAGCTTCTGATTAATCTTGAGTGACGTGACTGAGCTAGTCTTGTGTCACCAGCCTTTGCAGTGGGGAAGAAAGCTATGATAGCAAGACAGATAGCTCGGAAGGAGCAATTTGTATAAGGAGGAGAGTCACATTGATCATGTCATAGCATTACTACCAGTTACACGGACACTTCAGCTCTAAGCAGAAAATATTCACTTCCACAAAAGAGCCTTGGCTTGAACAGCCATAGAGAGTGAAAGCCGTGCAAAGTAATTTCCAAGAAGTACAGTTTCAAGGAAAAGGAAAGGAAACAAGAAAAGATTAAAGAGTGCAAGGAATATCTTCTACAATGTATGTGTAGGGATGGGTTCTCTGGGTGGCTGAGAAAGAAGACACTGTAAGGATTGTAGATCCAGGTCATGGCACTAAAGCAAGTGCAGGTGTATTGCTGCACATCCCCTTTCATAAATATTCCAGTTGCAGGTGGCCTTGCCAAAGTCACTTCATGGTCCCCAAAACTCACCTCTGCCTTGATACCAGCAAAATCTGAGCAATGGCTGGCAGCTGCTCTTTGCTTTACCGATTTCAATCACCCTATGTTGGATGTTGTATTTACCTTACCCATGAGTCTGCTATCTAATTGTATATATTCTGTGTTCTACTTGTACAGGACCAAGTTCCTGAGTTACTCAGTTTTAAATCGGAGCTTTTTATATGCAGGCAGTGTTTCAATGTATTCATGTTTTGGGTATAGCTGCATGAAAAGGAAAAACTTCTGTACTGGGCCTGATCATCAAATATGACCCATTAGAGTTCCACTCTAAGCAAAATATGGTGTGAAATACAGCTTTAGGTGCTGAAGGCAAATTGTGTAGTAGGAAGGGTGATCTTGCAGTCTTACACAGCTGAAAGAGGTGCTTCTGTATTGCACACTGGATGTCATCAAGCTGAATCCGTTTTCAATATAGTCACAACTCCTTTGCATATAGACACAACTTCTAATAGTTTGCATTTCTCTTGTGTACCAACATTAACAAAGATTATTTTTTTTCCTGAAAAAAACACAGTTACTATATTTTGTTGATGAATACCATGATGTTGGATTATTTATTGTTTTGTTACATAATGATATAATGTACAACTTCCTTTTTCAGTCAGAACTGAATTTTTTTTTAATACTTCTTCCTTTTCTGCTTTGAAATTGCTGAATAGAAATGGCAGGATTACTAATGGTCTTCTGCTAGTGCTAAGTTTTTTTTTGGTTTCACTGTCCTTAAATTAAGCTTTTTATTGTCTTTAGTTTGGTCTGGATGTAGACATAGTTAAATAATGTCACTTTTGTCCTTTCATTCATTTTGATTTAAATTCTAGAAACTTTTGATGCCTTGATACTATCTTTTGACAACACAGAAATGTAATGAACTGTGAATGCCCTAAAGCACAGGCCTTCAAAATTTAGAATAACATGAGTTCACACTGAAGGACATTTTATTGCCTTATTATTATGCTATTACGGGAAATAGTCTTAGGAGAAATGGGAATATTAAGAAATTATTGTTCATTTGAGTCATAGGTCAAATCAGGGGCCTTACTGCAAATGTATAGAAATTATCTTTACAGCTTCTAGAAGGTTAGATGGAGTTCAAGGCCAAGCATTCATACAACTAAGAAAGGTCAAATTATACATATGATAATACTTGGTGACAACAAAGCCAAAGGTCAAGTCTGAGGCATTATTGTGGCACATACAGAGAAAATTACCATTCAGATATCATATGGCATTCCTGCCGGCTCCAGGGCCAGATTCTCATCTTGGTTCTGCTGTTGGAAAACGAAAGATTCCAGTTAAGCACCTGTGCATTTGAAAGACTGGGTTTATTCTTGAATCTTTAGCCTTAGTTCAATGAAGTCTCCAGTAGAGAAAGTAAACAAGTTCCCCTTGATACTTTGCCATTTCCATATTTTAAGATGTGTAGACTTCTTTTCAATAGATAAATTGGCTCCAAGGATTTCCGCTTTGTTATTGCAATATTTACGCATCCTGAATTCCTAGACAAAAAAATAACCAAAGCACAGTCTTGAAAAATCTATATAGTGAGAAATTGTGTATTGTGAGTTACAAGAAAGTAAAGAAGTGCTTATTTACATTTTGTCACACATTTTAGTAAATTGATTTTTTCGATATACTGCAAACAGGTTTTTGTCTGCTATCATAGTGAAACTTTTAAGTGTACTCATTTTGAAAAGATTTAATTTAGAGTTTGCAGTCTTGGATAAGTGGAAGAATGAATGAATGAATGAATGAATGAATGAATGAATGAATGAATGAATGAATGATTTTTCAAAGAATTTTGTTTTCTAAGTTGTTTACAATCCTTTGAAAATAGCACACTTAAGAAATGAGTTGCAAGAATTCAAGGAAAAAAAATCAGCTTTTAAAGCAAACTTTTTTTTTTTTATTGTTGTAAAAGTGTTGTGTTGGCACAGATCAAATAAAATGGTCTTCCACAAATCAAGAGGAGAAAAATGTTAATGATCCACAGTTATACATCAGAGAAATTACTGTTTGGGACCATACTTAAACAGTGGAATAACTTGTGTGTTTACTGTAATACACTGTTCTTGGCAATTGGAAGCAATACAATATGATGTCTACTGATACAGCTAATGAACACCCAGTACTATAATACAAGGAAAAAATTATCTCTGTGTGTTCCTTCTTTTTCGTCATGTTCTGTATGTGGCACCAGAATTTAAATGTTTAATAATAGTAATAATACAATGAAAAGAAATGTTTCTGTTAAACAGAAACTGATTCCATACTAATCAGCTTATCATTTATTCAAATGTATTTCTCATTAAACTGGGGAGAGCTTCAATCAGATGGCTAAAGACAGAAAAATTCCATTGCAAGACAAATGTGACGTTTTACTCCATGCCTGTTTGAATGCAAACTCCCACCATCTAAAATTGCTACACAAAGCTGAATATTTGGAATCACTAAAAAAAATAGTGTCTGCTATACATTGCATGGGGAAAAACTATGGATGCAGAAAAAATTAAGCTACTATTTTTTTTAGTGTATCCATATATACACATATGCACAAACCTATGCACATTATGTCAAAATCTGTTTGAGTGGCTTGTTTTAGTTTTAGTCATTGTATTTACAATAAAATATGCTTGACCAGAAAGAGAAGGACGTTTTCTAAAAATGGAAAAAATTGCAGCATTAATGAAGCTGAACTGACATTGGGTATTGTGAGTGGCTCTGGCAGCACCCGTCACAGTGTATGTCAGCAGAGCGATCTTAATATCTTGTTTAATATTTGTCTGCAGTATCAGTTGAGCTGTATGAGAGCAAACCTTCTGTTCCATTCTCTATGAATATCTTTCCAATCCACCAGCTGGACTCTTCTGGTGCTGTATAGTTATCCAAAGACAATGGTGATAAAAAACCACGCAGAAATTCTGGTACAAGGTGCCATCAGGAACCTTACCAACAACATTCAAATTACCTGGGATGTTCACTCTTGGAGTAGGAGTGTAGTTTTACATGCAATACCTTAGTGCATCTTTGGGGAGGGAATTTGTTCTACTCAAGTAAAACCAGTATCACTGTGTGGAGACTTTAATCCTTCCATGTGAAGGAAGATTCACAGAAGAAAAAGTTTGTCACAATGATAAGTTCAAGTATTCTGCACCTGAAAACTGAAGGTGGAACTATCTTCTTTGCCTGACTAACAGACTGGACAGCTCTGCTGTTTGTACTTGAGTCTTTTTTAAACCTACCAATTTCTATTGATAGAAGGTATGGGAATGTCAGCCTCACAAGAAATATTAGAGACTATGATGCAACTGAAGCTTTAAACTTCAGAAGCAGTATTTCATGGTCTTTACATGAAGGAACACTTGCTGACTGACCTCCCAGTGCTGTAGATTGATAACACTATGTCACTGTGTCTACAGTTACTGCAGTCTAAGTTATACCTCCAGCTTTGGCTTGGCTTTGGCTTGAAACTTAGTCCAGTTTCAAATACTGAGCTAACCTAGTGATGAGTTACTTGAACAGCTGCTCTGTATTTGCAGTGTGTTGGTGCAAATTACTCAGTACTTGACCATCTTCTCCTCTGGTCGCTGGAGTAAAACCCCAGCCACCATCCGGTGGTGTTGGCATGCACAAAGGTCACAAGCACTTGGGATGTAAAGATATTGATGATCACAGTTGTTTTTAATGAAGGAACATGATTTGGATAGTATTATCAATTCAACCTCTTCAAATGTACCTCAGGTTTAAGCTGGACTTTTCAGCAGGATTCTCCCTCAATTCCAGACCTGAAGCAGGACTCATTGCCCCTGGCTGTTGCCCAGTATGAGCATCCTTCTCTCTCTTAGCCTGCCTTCCAGGAGAAGGAGATCAGAGGAGCAAACCAATGAGAATGACCCCGCTTGCCCTTGGGTCAGAGCAGCCGCCCCCTCCCGGGGACAGCCAGGATGCTGCTGCGGTCCTTGCTCACTGCCCCCTGTGCGGGAGGCGAGCGGGGCAGCCGAACGCGCACCGGGCCGGGCCCTTGCGGGACCTGAGCGCGGTGCCGGCTCGGGCGGAGCTCCGCTGTCACCGGCGGTGCCGCCCGCGCCGCCCACGCACCCCCGCTCCCCGCCGGCCCCGCCGCCGCGCTGGCGCAGCTGTTTGTGCAGCTGTGCCGCCGGCCAGATGGGAGAAGTGATTCTGGCTGGAAAGAAAAACATGTTGCTTTTTGGAGGATGTTTTAACATACTTTTTTTCCAGCCAGATCGATTCCCTGATCCGGTTCGCCGTGCAGGCACAAAGCTGTGCCTGGGCAGCTGTAGGGCAGAAAGCTGGATGAGTCAACAGCCTCCGCCCTGAGTGCTTTGTGCCGCTGGAGACACACTCATGGGACTGACGCTGCCATTTGATAAGCGTTTAAACTGACACTTAGGAAAGCGATTGCCTCCCGACTTCTCTTTCTTTCCCATATGAGCATTTCCAGCTTCTGCTGTCACCTATGGGTGGAGGTGCTCCTCCAGCCAAGCAGGCAAGGGGAAAATCAGGCTGGCTAACATACAGGGGTGAAAAAAGCCCTTATCCCATGGAAGGACCTCTTCTGCTAGGTCAGCTGCCCTAATCTCCTCCTTAGCAGAGTGGCTCAAGCACTTTCCCAACGGCAGGGCGAGCAGCACAGGAAAGGTGAGGAAGCATTAAGTCTCTGCCTGCTGTTCCCTACCAGATGTGTTTCCCACTAGAAATAATGAGGATTACTAAAAACAGTGAAGATACTCCACTGGCTGGTGTCATTTAGTATTTTCACAGATTCACCTTTTTTTTTTTTTTTTTTTTTTTTTTTTTTTTGCAAGACGTGGGACATTGATAAAATGGGCTAGCTCGGCTCTCTTGCAGTGGTTGAGATGCTTGATCTGCCATTAGAATCTGAGAAGAGCTGGTGGTGTGTGAATGGCATTTTTGTGCCAACACGGACCATCAGTCTCAGTGCCACCATGGAGTGGTGACTGTCCTTGGTGAGTGACAGTCCTTCCAGTGAGGGATGCGCTGTGACCTTTGCAGGAGCACCATGGGGGGCAGCCTGGCTTGCTCATGCACTGGCACAGTCAAAGCAGGTGTCAGTGTCCTCTGTACACTGCTGCCCTGCTAAATTGTCTGTTTTATCTAAAGCTGGAGGCACCAATTTCAGAAACAGTATTGTGGGGCATTTGTCATAAAGAATATCCTCTCCCAAATCAGACTAGCTACTTATTCACTGCCAGCCCCATGTTTCTGTGATTGGTTAGAGTGCTCTGAAAGCCCAGGGAGAAAACTGGGCTTTGTTTGACCCTACCCATGGCCAGGAAGCTGTGGGTGATGTTTTGTATTACAGACTTGTTCAGTGGCAGTGAAATCAGCTAAAATTATTTCAGGTTTTAAAACAGATTTAAATGAAATCCAAGTCAAACACAGAAGGAGCTTTGCTTCTCTTCTCATACCTGAGATAATTATAATTATGAAATAATGATGAAGTTGTCATGTGATGCCAGACCTCCTTACTGAATATTTAGCATTTTCAGCCTCCTTTGAAGCCAGTCACCCAAAACTACCCTGGATGGGGCTGGGTTGTTGGCCTGAGGCCTGCAGTGATTTAGGCTATCTGCACACTTCAAGGCTAGGTATGAAATACCTTACAGAGACCTCAATACTGAGGAGATATTAAACACTTGCTGCCAGAAACTTTATGCTCTATAGTATGGATGAAGTCAGCTCCCAAAATTAAAGTCCCTCCAAAATCACCCATGGATTAGGGAAAAGAAAAGGTTGGTTTTGAACAGCAAATAGCAGATCTTATGTAAAAGTAACAGAGAGGGGAAAAAAGTGCCTTTTTTTCTTGACTACTCTCATTTATTTCATGTGAAGAATTAATATTCTGCTTATACTTTAAATCCGATTTACCTGTTTCTAACCCTAAGAAACATTCAGTAAAGGTATCTGAAAGCTCTCTCCATCTTTCTTTATATGAGTATTTTGAAAGGGGCTTATCCTATATCTGGCAAATTCTAATCCCTATGAGCTAAACTTTGGAAGTGAGCGAGGAATGCAGGTAGAAAGCTTTTCTCTTTCAAAGTTGAGGGGTAATAGCACGTCCTTTCTATTCCAAAGTCAGAGTGAAGACAAGTTCCTCTTGATGAAAGCGCCACAGTTAATCCGTCTCAGGATTGGTGTCTCCATGTAGCACCCTGGGGAACTGGAATAAAAAGAAGTGTTTTTTGCCTGGTGAGCTGTAGAGTTACAGTGCAGGAAAATCCTTGTTGTACAGTATGCTATATTGTTTCGCTAATGTATTTTTTCTGTGCCCTGAATGAAGCGTTTATATGCAGGGAAATTGGCTTTGAGGCAGCGGATGAAATCGTAATGGTGTCAATGATCTGCCTTGCAGCAGAACAAGTGATCAGCTGATGGATCATGTTAAACCGCAGAGGATGCGATCCCGCAACTCTTTCTCATGGCAGCAAAGCCATAAATGTTGTGAGCTGTTCTGTTAACATCTGAGAGCCTGCTCCCAGAAAGGAGGATAATTCCAACACATTTATTAAAGAGTCAGCTTCAATTCTTGTTGATTAATTGTGATCATTTGTTGAAGAGGCTAAGGCTTTTTTCTCCTGACTTATTTTTAATTACATTCCAAAATGCTCCCAGCCCCCGTATATTTCAGTTAGTTCAATTTTTGAAAATATCCAGGATGGAACAAAAGCAAGGTTGGTTTCTTTGGTGGAAGTTGTCTGATAGTGAATTTTCTTTCTTTTTACTGTTATATTTTTCAAACGAGCTGCTTTTGAGGGTGTGATCTGACATATTTGCACAGTTCTGAACATGAAAGCTCTGTGTTAATGGTGGAGTTTGGTTTGGTTTGGAAGGGACCTTTAAAGACTGTTTGGTTCCAGTCCCCTGCAGTGGAAGAGATGTGTACAGAGTGATGCAGAGCTCTGAAAGGTCCTTACGTGACACACAGGACCATGCTGCAAGCAACTTGTGCTGACACACACAGTGGGAGAGTTGCCTTTCACTGATTTTATCACTTCATTACTCAATGTTATAATTCCTCTAAACTTCAAATGAAAGCTGACATTCTGTTGTGATTTTTTTGTTGTTTGTTATTTGCTATTACAGAGCTGTTCACATGTAAGGAGTGAGACAGAGCTACAGTTTTAAAAGACGTAATTGCCACAAGGTATTTGTGTGGTCAGAGAATAAACAATAGCCAGGCTGTTTCTTCCAACTTCAGAAAAACATTTTCTTTGAATACCCTCTTTTGCTTTCTGAAGAGTCACCATTATATCTAAACCCAGACCATACACAAAAAGCTGAGCGCCAAATGATGAAAGATGTTCACGATACGGTTCTTGACGACCAGGGGGAGAGTACTTCACCAGTGTTCTCTGTTAATCAGCTTAATCTGGCCTTGCAACTGGTGTGATAGGGTTTCCAGTCAGCTGATGCCGTGTATAATCATACTTCATGCAGGGCTCAGACTGTCAGTACAAACTGAGTCCTTGCACGGCACATATGGCACATGAAAACCCAAATACATGCTTACCTTTAACTAACCATCCTTAAATCAATTCACATTTTAAAAAGGACTTGTGAGAGCATCCATGCAGTGTAAGCAAGCCCATGTTTTTGCATGCTGAAGGCTTATGGAAAGGCTGCTGTTTGCCTTATCACTTGATGATTCAAAGAAACATCAGTTGCTGGCCAATCATTTCTATCTTTCCTTCCTCTTTAAGAATCCCATTTTCCAGCTTTTCCATCAAATTGCAGGACTAGAATTCATTCTGACAGCAGAAAAGTTAAGTGGCTTGGTTTGTTCCTAAAAATGGGAAATTTCCTCATGTTCCGAGCCTTAGTAGACATGGCTCCATCTCAGAAATACTAACGTTCTCTATTTTGAAAACCTCATCACATTCACCATTCAAAAGAGCAGTCTGTGTGATGGGTGGTGAAATCAGCTGCTCTTGCATTTCATTATTATAATAGAGCTGTTAAAGCAATTCCTTTCCTTTCTCTTCAAGGCTTTTTCTATCCTCTTGAGCTGAAATTTTTCTGGAAAAAATGTTACAAGTCCATTTACACATGCCAATGAGCTGCTGTAATATGCAATACATTTCTTTTAAACACATACATTATCCTGAAGATGTGTTTGTTCTTACTCTCACCTGACAATTACTTGCCATACATTTATTGTTTTTGTAATTGTGTCCTCTTTATCTTGTTAGGATTGTTATTCCAGACTAGTTCTCAGCTGGTATAAATATATTTAGAGTGAGTAGTTAATAATGTTTTAGAATCAAGGCCCTAGTGTTTCCAAGGATCTCAAAATGATGGGAAAGTGTCTACCGGTTTTGCTGAAGAAATATTCTAAATTTTTCTAAGGTGCTGAGGTCTGAGAGTATTTGATCATCCCCTCACACAACTTCCTAAGCTAGGCAAAAAATTCACAGTTATGTCAGGTGAGTAATTTAATTAAGTATTGTCAATTGTGTATTTGAAGGGAGTAAATAATTTTGGTTTTATTATTTGCCTAATATTTAAGACTCCCCAAAATAGGAAAATATGACTTTAGAGGTCAAGTCTTAATACTTCTAGCTCAAGTCTATAAATTTCCTTCTTTTCTGCAAATGAGAACTGCTATGAGAACAAAAAATTGGCTTGAACTGACTTCTATATTCTGGCATGTGTTATGAAAGCACAGTCATATTCCATTTTGATCAACTATTTTTGGTTAAGAAGCAACTGTATTTGACTGATAATTAACACGCCTCTGTCTGTTACAGAGTCTCAGTCTTGAAGCAATATGTGAAATGTCAAGGACCTTAAGGCAAAGGTTAAAGATTCTTGGTGTCTTTCAGTTAAAACAGTGCCAGAATAAGTTTTGTATCTTTCTGAAGAGGAGGTTTCTATTTCTTTCAGTGCAGCTGTTTGATTTTCTTTTTTTTTTTTCATCATGACTCTGCATGCATTAGTCTCCTACAGGGCAAATTGCTTTATTTAACATGCCACAGAGAGCTACTGCTGTTGCATCACGGAGATGGAATGCTTCTCTTAAACTGTAATGCCAATAATTGCCTTTGGACTTCCACACAAAGAAAGTTTTGGTCTTCAACTGTCTAGAAGGGTTTGTCTGTAATTGCTGTAATGCACAATCACTCCTAGAATGAAAAGGAAAATGACATATATTTAGAAAGTTCAATAAGAACAGTGCAAACAAGCAACGCTATTATCCAAGACAGTGAATGAGCCCCATGTTCTGAGGCTGAGCCTCAGAAATTGTTTTATTGTGCATGGTGAGCAGACACACTGTTAATATAAAAGTATAATGAAAGCAGTTGGAGTAACCACAAGAACACCCTCTGAAGCATCCATGTTTGGTTAAACATATTTGTCTGAATTCATACCAGGCAGCTGGGCTGACAGATTATTTATGTCTGGGTTCTCCCCCTCCACGCTGATTCACAGCAGAATAGGTATATTCCATCTACACATGGAGAAGTTCAATGCCTTAGACTTTCTGGGCAATTAAAAAGCAAAATAATACACATTTTCTAAGTTTCAAAACTGTTAAAACTCTGGATACACTTTCTGAGAGCTACTTTGGCCAAATCTCTTAATGTTTATGAAGCTGCATCATGAATTTGACCCACTTTCCAGCACAGTCAGTCATGGCACTGCCACTGACCTGCAAACCCGAAAACCTGCTGGTTTTCAGCTGTCTGAAATGTCAGAATAAGAAAAGCAGAGAAAGCAGTTTCCGGTACGGATGCAAGACTACGGTGACCTAAAGCGCTCACTGTGGCTTAACAGGATTTATTATCCCTTCCTCCGAGCAGTGGGACGTTGGCTTGCTGGTCAGCCACAATGTGGGGTAGACCTTAGCAGGCTCAATCTGCCAGAGTTAAAGCCTGGGGAGGATGGAGACTTCTCTCTTGATACGATGTAGATGTATGAATAAATATAAGCTCCAAAAGGCAGAAGGAAAAATTCACCATTTTTTTATTAAAAACTTCACTGGCATGCAAAGAATTCTTAAAGCTCTCTGCAAAATAATCTTCTGGGCAGGGTAAAAAATTCTAGATCAGATGTTTGCAGCAACTTTTACTATTTTCTAGTCTTCTACCCACACACTGATGATTTTCTTGTCATTCTATTCATTGCTAGGAAAAAAAAATTACTGTGTTGTCATAAATGACAAGCCATCTTCAAATACAGAATAATTGAGTGAAGCATATGAATTCCAAGATAGAGATCAATCATGTCTTTTCATGAAAAATATTCTTAGTATTAAAACTAAAGAGAGAAATTATAAAAAAAAACAATCCACAACCTATTAACAAATTTCTGTCAGTGTCAAGGTACTTCTGAGTTTTTCTGCCATGCTCCCTTCCAAACCTTATTTAAGATTAAGTGTTCCTTTAAAAAATGGCTAGTGTTACCCCAATGTGTGTATAACTCAGACTAGCTGATGAACAATTCTCTGCTAAGTAAAGTTTCATTTCTGTAAATTTTCTGAGTTTGCTAAATCAAAGCACTGAAAGCAAAATATAGTCCTTAGGGATATCTAGAAACAAATCCTTCTACACAGCACTTGCATCTACAAAAGAGTATTTTTTAACTGGTCCTTCTGCAGCTGTATGGTAGAGATTTATGCTGTAAAAAAAGATTCTCAAAACCATAGTATATGATATAGCTGCACGTTCATTTGGATTATTAAAGACATCACAGTAATCTGTATAAAAGTATTTTGGCCTTCAGCTTGAGGAGGTGCTGCCCCAGTACTTTACACAGGAAAGTTACAACTCGAAATACATTTGTGGAAATGCTGTAGTTCATATCTACATGCATTCTTGAAATCATGACTTATCTAGGTCAGTTTGGGTAGTTCAGCTCTCTCTATTCCCACTTTGCAGTGCCCCTCCCCGGTCTCTGCCACTGTCTGGTCTTGTTCCCCAGCCACATCTCAGCATCCTTAACCCCACAGCCAGAGGAGTCCTTTGACCTCTGCCAGTGTTTATTGATAACAAACCAAGTGTTTTGGCAACTGATAAGGCCCATTGTGGGTTTTGTGATTCATACTGCAGGTAACTCTTGCAGTTTTGTCTTGCTAGAAATCCAGGAGGTACAGGGTCAGATAGCAAATGGTGGCTTTGAAACATATTTTCTGTTTCATCATGTCTGATGGAGGGACCATCCCAACAGCATGTGTTTGGTGTTTCATTACAGTAAGGACACTGAAATTGAAGTGTGTTGTGCTCCTTAATGATTTGAATGGTGAAAGATGCACATAGAAATGGCAGCTATGCTGCAGAAGGAAGGGTCTAAGTTGTGAATTTAACCAGAAGAGAAGGAAGGATTTTAATTTAAAATTTCCCTTGGCATGCAGAAAAAAAGATTAAAATCTGCAATTTGTTCAAACATAAAACTGAGTTTGGTTTTTTAGTTACTCGTGTTTAAAAATGTGACAAGTGTTAAAGAGTAGTTATCAATAAAAAAAATATTCTGATGTTTTTGAATTAGAGGGGAGTTTGACTGAAAAAAATAAGCAAATTTGATGGCATTTGATTGTGTCTTATCCAAGTGTACATTTTCCAGTGAAAAAATCTTTCAGACTCCAACTAGATCAGAGGGCTCAGAGGACTATTACCATATGCAATTCTTTCCAGCTCAGTTTCCTTATAAAAAATAAATCAGTACCATCTAAATTTCCCTTTTCCTCTTCCTTCATGAAAGAAAACCTACAGCATATCCATATGAATCTCTCAATTTTTGTTTCCAGTGCTCTGTTGAGCTCATCCTAGCCCTGTCACAAACCCTTTTTATATCTGTGTCCTCCCTTCCTTCCCTCAAACCACGCACCCAAATTTTCTCCAAGCCCTTCATCCCTTTTTCTAGTCACTCTGCTTCTCCATTCAAACAGGGCGTTTGGAACAGTAGAAGAACAGAAGACAGGAAGGCAAGCTTGAAAAACTCAAAATAATACACACATACAGCTGCTCCAAAAGGGCCAAATTTTCATTTGGTTTAAAGTGGGAAATGTCAGCTGACAGAATAAAATTCACACTATTTGAGAAGTTTTTCTCTCACAAGTCTAACTGGCTCCCACTTGGGAGGTGGACTGCATGTGTGCAAGAAAGAAGAAATCTGGTACAACAAAAATTGTTGGTGCTTGTCTCTTAAACACAGGAGAGTCCAGTGTTGACAGCATGAAACACTGGGTTTTATCTGAAAAAGCCACCACTTACTTTACTGTACAAAAATCCTACCCTCAAATAATTGTATTTGCCATGGAAGGGCAATACATCAAACCAGAATAGAAAGCTCAAGGCCTGATATACAGCTTTACTCAACCCCTTAAGCATGTCTTGGTGCATCCTGACTTACGGTGTTGTGACTGACTCCTGCATGACATCAACTGCTGGGCATGGGTATCTTCACCTGCCAGTTTTGCTAAATGTCTGCATCTCACATGAACTGTGATTGCCTGTATAGCTGGGTTTGCAGCATCCAGTGGAGAGGAGAGCAGGCTTGCTCCAGACTTGGCAGTCGGAATAAGCCACACTGCAGACCTGAAAACCCTTGATAAAGACCATACAGTGATGTGTGGCATGATTTCTTCAATTTGTGTGTTCCAAAACTACACACTTTCAGTCCTGCTTGCTTCTTTTGATTTGCTAAAAAATCTTAAGGCCCTTTACTTCTTTCCTACTATTTTGCTACAAAATATTCAACATTTTGCAAGACTGCACCCCTATTTGAATTTTTTCTTCCCATCAGACCCCCCCCTCCCCCATAAATTGACGCAGATCAAAGCTGATGAAAGAGTAGCAGTGGTAGTTCCACTGCTTGGTTAGGCACTCTGATCTGCTAAATTCTAGATGTAGAGCAAAGGAATCTAAAAAAAAAAAATATTCCAAGGAGTGGTTCTCAGGCAGCTCTTTTGTGTGGGGATCATATACTTGACACCATGCCTTATGTGGAATGCACATCAAATCACCTGGAGACTCCACATCAATGGTAGTTATGTGCATGCATGTACCACAAAAAGAATAGACTTTTAAACCAGTTGGGTGCATGAGACAAAAAAAAACTAAAAAAAAGGGGGGAAAAAAAAGAAAAAGAAAAAGGAAAAAGAAAAAGAAGAAAGTCTAACAAGTGTAAATCTGGAGGAGTACATCAACTACTTTGATTTATCTCTCTGCTCTGCCTTATGCCTTTTTTTGTTGTTATGTTTTAATGGACAGATTTAAAAAAACCTCAAAACTCTTTCCTAGTGCAGCCAGTGCTTTATTTTATAAGGTTCTCTCCTTAATCTAACACATTTGTGTTATCTGATCCAAGACTGCCCATAGGATAGAGGGACAGATTCTTAGCTCCCATGCACTCGTCTTGTAGACTTCAAGGGGGTTACACTAACGGCAACAAGTCGATGACTTGCTCTTGTTTGCTGTTGAACTCTTAAGTGTTACCATATTTTTCCTTTAACTGTTACTGAAGGCTATACCAAGTACCCCTCAGATAAAATTATTTCCTCTGTGCTGAGCTGATTTTCGCTCCAGGCTGGCATTTGCTAATTGCAGGGAGGTTTTCTATCACAGACAGGACCAAAACAAGCCTCTTATAGGAGTCAATGGACTTCAAGTCAATGGACTTCAATATTTAGAAAAAAGAGTTTTGTACCTCAGAACTGAGCCCCAGGTTAGGGTCCATTCGTCCCTTTCAGTCTAGAAATGGCAGGGATGTTATAATTGAAAATGAAATAAAACAAAACAAGCAAAAAAATAGGAAACTGCCCAGTTTTTATTTCAGAATGAAGTGGTAAACTCTGAGTTTACCTTCCAGTTCATGCTCCAGAGTGAAGGGCACTGTTCTTCCCTGATCCTGCATATTTCTTCAGTGATGTGCATAAGCACAATGGACCTGCCCACTAAAACCTCAGTGAAGTCAAACTTGTGCTCATGCCTTTCCTGCTGCACTTCCGCAGCTGCAACTAGCCCATTCCTGGGATTTTGCCCACCCTGCTGCCAGGCTGCCTAGCTGTTGTGGCAGTCCACCTTTAACAGAGATTTCTGACCACACTGAGGAGCAGCATTTCACAGGACCAGACTGTTGTACTGCTGAGTACAGCCATCCTCCCCTCTCAGGGAGTCCCCACCTTTTTCTCCTGATCCTCCCACCCCATATTCCTTTCTGACACTCAAAGAAATTAGGACAATAAGCAAAGACAACCAATTCCAAAAATCATGCACCAAACCCCAGTTTTCATCCCACGTACTCAGCAGAATCCGGGGCATGGCAGCCCATGTGTTCGCAGCATGCCACGATGGCTTTGTGGCTGGTTGGGACCAAATGACCAGCAAAGGACTCTGCAGACAGAGTGAGGACAAGGTCCTCTGCTGCTGCAGGACACACTCCTTCAAACAAGCCACTGCTCTCAAATGCCGGGAGAAGTAAAGCAAAAGTTATGAGGGCTGCAGTAAATGTGTTTCTGCAGAAGTGGATGATATGTGCATTGCATGTTGAATATTACAACCTGTGTAATGATTACTGTTGACCCAGGTACACCAAGCACAGAAACTGCACATAAGTGTTAAAAGAAAGAGGAAAAGTGATGGATAAGCCAGTGCAGGGTGTGAATTAGAGTGTAATAGCTGGATGTTGGCATTAACTCAGAGATCTACAAAGTCCTCTCATAGATCTGCAAGCTATGGTGCATCCCATGATTTTTTTAGGAGCATGAGGAGCAAAAGTTACTCCATATCCATATATGGGTGACAATTGCTTAAGGGTTTTCCCTTCAAGGCTGGTGTCAAGGGCAGAGGGAAGTTTCATCTGTGGAGAGCCGGCAATGCCTCTCCACCCCTCACACCCTATGGAAGACTGCAGGAAGCCCTGCAAGCTCAGCTTCTTTAGTAAATTATGAGAACACCTAAATAATTTGTAAGCACCGCCTGTATGGATGCTCCTGGGAGGTGGTTGTTGCTTTGGGCAGTAGGATGACTGCTCAGTGATAGCCCTGAAGTTCACTGGTGTTGAGACACGAGGGGCAGAAGCGTGGACAGGCTCAAGCAGCATCCGAGTGAAGTGCACTCTGTAACACCAAACCCACGCCTCATGTCTTCACTGTGAGACAGACACAGTGAGGTTGGGGTGAGAGTCAACAAGACTGACACAGATGGATCCAGAGACTGGAAACAAGGGCAGATAGATGGAGAAACAGCTCCATCCAGGTGCTTCTTTACTAAAAGGAAGCATGAGAGAGTGTTTAATTTCCTTACAGGAGGAATGATCTTGCATCACTTAATTTAGCAGTGACAATCATACAGAACAACACACAAAAGCTGAGGACAGAGAGTTATGCTGGAATTAAAACAGGCTTCTTACTGCTAATGTAATTAACTGCTAAAACAACCTCTGAATTTCAGTGATGACTTTGTCATATTTTAGTATTTCCAGCTTAAGAGCTGCTACCTTTTTGGAAGCTATCTTTTATCCAAGTACACACTTTTTTGAACTCAGTGGTATGATAACTGGATGAAATGAAATGGCCTGTAATGTATATAGGAGATCATTTTAAGGAGTCTGATTTTCCCATCGGTCCTTAAACATTATAAATGAACCCAGAAACTTCTCAGAGTGATGACAGATGCGAAGACTGCAACTCCCAGAGTACAATCCTCCATTTCAAGAAATGCAACCAGAATGCTGTGATCAAGCCTACAGTTGCATGGTTTCACTGCCTTTTGCAAGATAGCATCGTCTGCAAGATGGTCTCTTGTATGTGAATTAAGAGCAGCCCTTGGGCCCTGGAGCTTTGCCAGCTCGACCCTCCCTTAAACAAAGCCTGACTCTGGGCTGGGACAAGCACTTGGCTCTATATGGAGTGCTCTCAGTTGTTGGGTTCCCCCTGATCCAGGCAGGAGCTCAGAGTACTCTGTGTTTCAGGATTGCACCCTGCAGGAGAGTTCTTATTTTATTTTGTATTTTATGCTTCAGTAATTGAGTAGAGTATTTTCAGCAGCTCCCATAAAGACATCTGAAAGATGTCATTGCAAGCTGTTCTCTAAACAGCACCCTGCCCTTACAGCGCTGAGCCAGGGAATGCCTCCTACCTGGTTCCAACATCCTTGTGTCTGGACAAGCCTCTGACCAGTTTGGCTATTAATATCTCTGGTTCTCTAGCCATCTTCAACATGTTCACAAGCTTCTTCCTCTCTCTGTAAGAAATTTGTTTTTCTCAACCCTGCAGACTGATAGTACTGCTAAATAAAAGATTGAGCACTTCAGCTGCTTATATTTTGGCTCCTTTCAGGCATAGCTTGATTTAAAGAATCACAGAGAAGCACAATGGAAGACTTAGTCAGCGCTGTAAGTCAGTCTTCCCAAACATAATACAAACATAAACAAAACCAGATCAAAGTAACAGGACAAAATCTTTCTCTATCAAACATAATTACTAACCATAGTTTTATTTCAAGAAAAAGTAAGTTTTATTGTATCTTTACAATTGAGGGTAAAAAACGAGTAAAAAAAAGATAAAAAGAATGAAATTAGTAGAAAATATGATTTTTCAAAGGCAGTGACTTCTTGTACACATGCCTTAACAGGTAATCAATTTTGTCAAGTTACTAAAGACAGAATTACTGTAGATGCTTAGAAAGGGGAAGCATAAGAATACTTAAAATCCCCAAGATCTATTTTATGTACTCACTCTAAGTGTTATCTTTGATTTCGATGAAACCTACTACCATGACATTATCAAAAAGCTGAAAAAATCCTTTACTGGGTGGGGCAGAGGGATGTGGAGAGACCAGGCTGGGACGGGGACTTCTGTGGGGCGGGGTGGGTACCAGTTCAGGAGCAGGGTCAGTGTGGGTGGGCAGAGGTTGAGGATGTTGCAGGGAGATACCTGGCCACAGGTGCATTTCCTGGCCAGAGGGCAGAGTGCTCAGCTGCAGGGGACATCCCTTCCTCGCCCCCTCCCCGCCTTGCCTGACTGGGAGCTGGCTGGGGGTGGCCACCATCACCCATCTCGGGGCTTTCAAGTAGAAAACACTATTTGAACTCCTCCAAGATTACAGAAAAGTCTCACGGTGCCTGTTTAAACAAGTGTGTCTGAACAGGAAAATCAAACAGACAGGGAGCTACTTCAGTTTCTCCACTTATACGATATTTGAAATGATAAGCAAGGATATATTTTCACATAATTGGACTGTGTCAGGGTACCGGCCATTTGATCAGATAGGAGCTCTCTATGTAGTCTCACATCAGAGGACTAGTAAACTACAAATTAAGGCAGGCTTTAGATTTTGTCTGTGAAGTAGCCAAATAAATTGAATTTTATTTCTAAAGGTCGTAAAGGGGGCGGGGGACAATACAAAAGTAAAGGCAGAATAATGTACCAGGATAACTGAATCTGAAAGAATAAGTGAATAAAATCTTTGGAAAGGTCTCAATCATGCGTGAAAACCCATAAGTATTGGAAAGATACCAATCAGCCTCTTTGGATCTGACAGGGAGTTTTGAGAGCCCAGTTTTCATCACCCTAAAAGAGGTCTGCAGAAAGGAAGGGCTAATGGGGCAAGGGAAATGTAATGCTCCGTGGGTCCAAGGCCTTTGGTTTTGTTCTGTTTGTTGGTAATACATCATTTTATTTGGCATTTGCCTTTGCAACAATATCTTGGGGAGTGTGAGACACCCTGGGATGACTTGCACAGGCCAGCTGGGTGAGGGCCAAGAGAGCATTGCTCACTCTCCTCCATCCTGCCATCCCACCCCATTTGCTCTGGCATCTCTGGCCTGGAGACAGCCAGCCTGCATTTGCTCCTGCTCCCTAGTCCACATACCTCCCTCAAGAGTGCCTCCAAAGCAGGGAAAAGCTCCCCTGCCCACCCACCAGCCCTGCAGAAAGTCTCCCAAAGGTCTGAGGACTGCAAACCCCCTTTCCTCTATGCAGCCACTGCCTAAGCCCATCCCTCCTGCAAATACATGTCTGGTCCCCCCAGCCTTGTGCTCTAGACAGATTCCCAGGCTCCAGACAAAAAGGCCAGGGGGACTCCAGGGGACCCAGCTGGCTCTCAGCCAGCACTGCTGAAAGGGGATCACAAGAAGCCAGATTTATTCCTAAGAACAAAGCTTCCGGTGACTTTCCAAGATGCTCGTGGTACTCCTTTCTCCCTTTTTTCTTCTCCTCCTTCCCTCCCACCCTTACTTTTCAAACTCTCCACTGGAATAGAGGTGTTGCCTGTCACTACCAGTGAATGTTCTGCTTCCCTTCCTTACCACGTCTGTGTACGCTCCTGCGGCATTTCTTTTTCTGTGCCTGGATTTATACGTCACTGACATTTAGGTACTGGTGCTGGCCGGAGAGAAGGAATTGAATTTACCTGTGAGGCTGCTGCACATGTCTTTTTCTGTAAATAGCTACTGCTGGGTCGAGTGAGTTGTGATTTGCCCCCACATCCAAGCCCCAGTGACCACAGTGTGGGAGTCAGGATGCAAAGTGTGTGTGTGTGTGTGTGTGTGTGTGTGTGTCACCTACTGCCAGGGTTTCCAGCTGCACTCAGTAACTTGTAAAGAGTGGACTCTCACGGGAGACTTCTGTGTAAAAGAGGTGAAATGACTTGCAAAATAGCACCAGCAAACCTCAGGGAGATAACTAATTCCGTGTGTTGAACATGCCCCTGCTCTGCCTGCTGTCAGAGCCTCCTCCTTGTGTCTCTGTGTTATCATAAGATTGTTTCAGAAGTAAAAATCAAACGGACCTAAATCCATCCAAGGGTAATAGGACCATAAATAGCAGGGCACAGACTGAATCTGGTGCCACTCCGAACTGGCAGAGTTTGGCCCCAGTGGCAGGACATCACCCTGCTCCATAGTGTGGTCCATGCTGCTGACAGGGGAGGGGTAGGTGGGCAGCAGCCTGTGTGCCTGGTCTGGGCACCACACAGCCACCCATGGCCTGGGCTTGCCTCTGCAAGGGCTGCAGGGTGCATGGAGGGTGTTGCACCTTAAAGCCGTGGATTGCAAGCAGTCTGATGCTGTTTGAGAGGCTGAAGTAAGTCCTGCTTTGAGAGACAGAAAAACCCTCAAATCTTGAAAAGGAAAGTGACCCAACACCAAGAGAGAGCCCACACTTGCTGCATAAATAATGTCAAAACCACATACACTGAGAATAACACAGAGGCAGCAAAAGGCAGACCAAAGTCTAGAAGTGTTATCTCTCCTGTTCCAAAAGCTAATCAGCCCAGCAGTGGGCAAGCCAGGAACATTTTAAATTATGACTATGCTTGTGGTTGATGGAAAGTCTAAGAGGAACATAAGCTTTCTAAAAGACCAATTCAGTTTCCCTACAAAATAGTTGGGATTTTTTTTCTTTCCCCTCTGGCAGTGAAATTGTTTGGATATACAGATTTATTAGAATGATGCAGCTCCCATTGTCATATCTAGCCATTGGTTGCCACTGAGTAAAAGGATGTGGTGAGACCCCTTCGCCAAAATAATAAGGGACTGGGGTTCCTAAACAAGGGGTTACATATCATCAGGACAGTTTTGATATTTGCAGGAGTGTGATGATGTTTTGTTTTTCAGTTGACAGAGTCTGGAAGATACCTGACACCAGTTACTCTGCTGTTTAGCTGTAGTTTCCCTTACACAAGGAAATTAAAATCCTTCTATACGCATTTGCATGAATGTATGTTTTCCTAAGTGGCAGGTTTTGGCTTAAGACAATCTCTTTTGAAACTTCTTAGCAGATGAAGAAAAAAACCATTTTCCCCAAACCTGTTCTTTGGGAGTTTAGAGAGATACTTTTGGGACTCTGATTTTACAGATGCAAATTAAAGGCAGGGGGGAGAAGCAGTCTTGGCTGTGTGACATTAGCAGGAAGGTGAAAAAGGGGTGCTGGAAAGAGGAGGCCTGCCAAGCTCCACTGCCGTGCCGCAGGTTGAGCCGCTGTCTGCCTGTGGGGCCGTGGCTCAGGGCCCTCCTCCAGCTCTGCAGCTGGAGGCAGCAGCTGGAGGAGAAATCCTTCTGCACAGGCAACCCTGACGCACACAGGCAGTGCTTTCACTTCATTTTCCCTTCTATGGACATTCTTTCCTCAGGAGGTGATTACTATAGAGCTGAAATGTATTTCCTTCTGAAAAGGGGGTTTGTTTTGTGTTTGGTTCCCCCCTCCATTTGCACACATCCCTCTAGTGGGATCAGGCTTAGATCAGGGTTGTGGAGTTTTTTCAAAATGTGGTGACATGCGTTTCTACTGTGCTGTATGTTGTCACATGGTCCTTTCTGTCACATATTTTCCAGCAATTTAGGGAGACGTAAGAAATAGCTTTTACACAATAGGCAAAGAAGCGAGAGGATTATTTCAATAGTCTTGCAACTTTGGGGCACTTCATCTTCTTCAAAAGGCGAGGGAAAAAAACCTGTCCTTGTGAGCAAATGATTAGGAGAAGACTGGGAATACAATAATTACCCCAAATGGAAAACCAGACCTCAGTCAAACAATACAGCTTTTGTAAACTGGCTCCGCCTGTAAAAAAATCTAGGAAATCTCATAACTAGAACTGTCGAAATCTTTTTCTTATGCAACAATATATAAAAGACTCCTGAGAAATGAGGAGTAAATATGGAAATGCTGTAAAATAGCATGATAATGAACTTGCTCTGAGCATCGGAGACCGCCTTGGCAGTACTGGCGTGGATTCCTTCAACCACAAACTATTTTCTCATCTTGAAGAATTTGGGACAAATTACATTTCATGATATTCCGCCAATAAACAAGGACATGAAGACAAATAAACTGGGACTCGTCAAAATCTACCTTGATCGTTGTGGAATTTGTGGGGACCAAAGCAATTGGGAGAGAGACAGAGTGCGGTTTTGAATGAATGTCCTTTATGAGAGAGTAGAGAGAAGATAATTTATATCCTTCATATTTTATACTTTTGCCTCTAGGAAAGAAAAGGCCAGCAGAGCTCCGACTATCATTCACTCATAATGATTGCATTCAATCTAGTGATTCACAGTGAATCATGTAATAAGGTTTCCATTTTGCACATGGGGAGAAGAATGAGGGGTAGTTAAACTTTGTTTAGTTTGCATTCACGTCGCTGGCCTCCTCTTTCCCTTGAACTGCTTTATCCTGGTTTAGGGCATTCTTTTTTTTTATTTTATCTTTAATTTTTCTTCCCTTCGGTTACCCTCCAACAGTAAAAATCCCTGGAAGGAATGCTGACAGGCCAGTTGTACAGTTAATAATTTTCCTTCGGCAGCGATTCTTTCGAGCACGGCTCTACTTTCGCGGCCCCTCCGGGCCAGGCCGGGCCGTGCAGGGCCGGGCAGAGGCTCCCGGGCAGCGCGGTGCCCGAGGCGCGGCCCCGCCGAGCGCCGGGCCCGGTGCAGCCCCGCGGAGCGCCCGGGGCACGGCGCGGCTGTGGCGGGGCAGCGGGGAGCAGCTCTGCACGGCGGATGGCAGCGGCACAGGCAAACGGGGAGAACTTACCTTTCGGCATTTTGGCCTAAACCAGCACCTACAGCCGCCGCCCCTGGGCGCGGGGGAGCAACCCGCTCTGAGCACCCCTCNTGCTCCCCTCGAGGTGTCCCGCAGAGCCCCCTCACGCACGGGCAGGCTCGCAGAACCGCCGGCTCGCGGTTAGCGCACTACTCTCGGTGCTCTCGGACCTTGCCGTCTGCAAGCGCTTCAGGTAAAAGCCGAGGCGAGGGCAGGGTAAAGCTCTGGGGGCTGGGAGGAGGCGCTGACTCGGCAGGGAGGTCTGCACTGGAGCTGGGAGCCGCACATCGACCGCCGAGCCCCATCAGCGGCTGCTCCTGCGGAACTCCGTGAGATATAGCCGGAATCACCCCAAAAACCTAACAAAAGAAAGGCACCGAGTGGGGGAAAGGCTCGGAGAGCACAAGCATCCCGGACCGAGCGGGCGAGGTGAGGCAGGTCCGTGCTGGCGGGCAGAGGCAGAGGTGATGCCACACAGGCACCGGCCCCAAATGCGGCTGGAGGAGCGGTGCTCTTCTCCAACAGAGCCGACACCTCTGCAAGAGCTTTAAAAATATATATTAAATTAAATAGGCGTGTTGTCACTGAAGGGAAACCAGTGCTTTAGCCATAAGTGTTTCACCAAGGCAGCCAAGTTCCCTTTTGGGCAGAGCAGTCTCGAAGTCTGCTTGACATCTTGAAGCTTAAATAACCGTAAGGCATTGTTACTCCCTGGCAGCAAAGTGCCTCGTTACGCCTGATTGAGCTAATTGCTTTGAAATAGGATATATTATCTATAATTATAGAGATCTTGGAGGAGACGGCCAGCCTTTTCTTTCATCTTTTCCAAGTGCATCATAATGTCGCGATCAAATTAATTTAGGCCACTTGAAATAGTGCCTTCCTTTCAGCCCGGCTCCTCCGACCCTCAAAGAGCCGGGGACGCCTCGGCGACTGGAGTTTGGCCATCCAAACAGCTCCTGGTGACCTCCCGAGGACCAGTCCAGGTGCCTGAAGCCTTTAAAGCAGTTTGGGTTGTGTTTAATCCGGGCAGAAAGGGGAAGGGAGAAAGAGAGAGGGGAAAAGAAAAGAAAAAGAAAGAGGGGGAGGAAAGACAAAAAGGAAAGAACTGAGGTGTTTTCGCATTTTTCCGACACTCGGATACCAGCGACGAAAGCAGGGAGGGGTTTGAGCACTTGAAGGTCTTTGAGGGCTTGTAAAGCCCGCGGGACGTTTTTAGCACTTGCGAAAGTTCTGGCTCTTTGCCCTCAGGGCTGAGACTCTCAGAGATTAAGCAAGGCTGCTGAAGGGCGCGCAGGGAGCGCGCAGGCAGTGCGCAGGCGATGCCCGGCGCAGCAGAACTGCCCCGGAGCTGCCCGTCCCCAAAGCCGGCTCGCGTCCTGCGGGACTGTCTGGTCTCCTAAGAGCTGCTGTGTCGGGAGAAATAAAATAGAAACAAGGAAAACAACAACACCGCTCTCCTTTCTGAGTTCTGCCTTTGAGTCAAAGATAACGTTTACAAAAGGCAGACAATGCCCTGAATTGGCTTAGCGCTGCCTCCTGTCCTTTCTCCCCATCCCCCACGCACTCCTCCCAGTCCTTGTTGTATTCCCACCGAAATAAAATGCTATGGGTAATGGCTTTGCCTAGCACATTCATTATATTGAAACGGGACTGTTTAGGATGCTAATTGCCCAATATTGTTATCTGGCACAAGTGCCTTCAGGGAAACGCCACGGCTCCAAATAAAAACACCGGACTGGAACAAGCACCAATAAAGTCACCTATTTCCCTCTGCCCTTTCACTTCGATTTTCCTTACAGCCCAGGGAGGAAAATAAGAGAGGCACCTAAAAGCAATCCAGAGTATCAACAATACGAAACAGGTACTAAAAACGTTCCTAAAATCCAGTGGTGGTTTGGTCACCCAAAGCGCAGTAAGCAAGAGAGGAAGAGTTTGGATACTAAAAATTTCTCACTAAACAAGGAAATTAATCTTGGGGGAGATTTCGTTTTGCAAATTTGTTTTCTCCATTCCTAACTTAAAACTTGTCGATTTCATTAAGACAGAAGGGAAAGAAAAAAAAAAGGAGCAAAAAACTAAAGAAACTGCACTGGCATGTCGTTTTCTGCCCAAGAGATGAAAAGCCAGCATGTGAATTAGGATCAAGTCCTTGCTATGGTACAGTGATTGAAATACCAGCGAGTATGACAGAAATGTAAACACAAAGCGCTCATTGCTGGGAGATAAATAAAGAGCTAATTATCTCATTCTGTCAACTCTAAATGAGAGCGGGAGAAAAGGAAAGTGACCCAACGCACACGCATCTCTTCAAACCGCAGCAACATCCCAATGTTCAAATCATTGTACAAAAGAAAAGTGAGGAGGGGAAAGAGCCAGCAGCTCTAATTTTTATTTTCATATTTCCGTCAAACAATGAGCTCGAACTCAGCCCAGGGGCTGCCTCGAGGTCTAATAAACACATCACTTCTTCTTTTGCGTGGTAAAGTTTGGAACCAAGGAAAAAACAATAATAATTTAAAAACCTTAACAAAACAAGATCCTACCTGTAGGATCGGGTGGAGGGGACACCGTGACACTGTGAAACACGATGCATCGATAGATGTGCGTGTTTTCTTAGGCGGGGGTGGGGGTGCATCTTCGTGCCGAGTACCGGGCTTTGGGAAAATGTCGTGTGATTGGTAGAGCAAACTAATTTTGTCAGGCTGAATGTGCCGATGTCCCAGGGCTAAGGCGCCTTGCTCCCTTGATGCGGGTTAACGTCCTCAATAGTCCCCCTCCAGCTGAAGCCTTTGATCAGACCGCTGCTGGCGCCTAAAAACAACATCACTTGTCTGCCTATTAGAGGCACTGACTAATCGTGACAGATTGTTTATTCTCGCAATTAGCAATGCAGCCGCTTCTCCGAGCACCCCCAGCCCCCCGCCCCGACGCGGCCCGACCCGGCCCCCCGGCCCGATGGGGGAGGCTGCGGGCAGCGCGGGCAGCGGCACCGGCACCGACACCGACACCGGCGGGGCACGGAGCCGACCTGGGCTGGGCTGGGCTTGCGGGCGGCACCGCTGCTCCCTCCTGGCAGGAGCGCTCAGCAGGGCGGCACGGAGCAGGAGGGCAGCTGGGTGCACCGGTGTGAGTCCGAGAATACTTCTGTGCAAAGTGCATTCACCTTCATGTATAGGAATGCCGGGAGTAGTCCGCAAACCGCCTCCAAATCACCTTCACGCAGAGGGATCATCCGTGAGCACAGCACATGCGGGAGGCGGGTGTGATGTACGTGCCGGACACAGGAAGCACCCCGCAAGGGCATTTGCTCACGCGTGTGTGAGATAAGTGTGTGTGGAGCTGCGCGCAGGACAATTCATTTCTGTCAGATCCTGTTGCTTATCAGTTAATAAAATGTCTATTATATCAATTCATTTCATAATCTATATGCTCCTAATCTACCATCTTTATAGGGTCCAGTTAAAAGGAAAGGGAATTCGCCGTCCCTCCCCGTTTAGATAATTGCCCTTAAATGACTGCAAGAGGCTCTTGTGTTCCGAGGAGATTAGAGCCCTGCAGCTATCAATAAACTTTTCTCAGCGAGCGGCCAATCCCGTTATTAGAGAGCGGCTCCGTTTTACTGCACATCCGTCCTGGGCGCGGGGATAAGGGATCGTAAAACGAATTTACAAAACAAAACAGCTGGGACTTTAAGGGCTCAGGGGCTTATATGTTCCTTTTTACGTGAACGAACATTTCATTATCTGTAGACGCACACATCTATGCCATGAAAAGTAGCTCAATTTATGCGTTGCGTATGCGGGTATGTATATAAACGCAGATCTCCACAGTCACATCGAGCACACGGCAGGGCCGGCTTTCATTTAAAAACCAAACCAACCAAACAAACAAAACCCACGAAACGATTGCGGAACGGGCAGGGTCTCCTACCCCTTGAGAGGTCACATTCGGGAAAGCCTGGTATTTGCTAGTTTTGCAGAAGAGCGGGCTCGGGCTGTCTCCCTCGCGCTTTACGGGCAGAAAGGCCGGCATTTTTTCCGACGTTAATACGTTTTTTCCTCGAGTTTTGAGCCTTCCCGTCCCCACAGCGGAGCGCTGAGCCGGCAACCCGGCCTTCTTCGCTCCTGCCTAAGATGAGAGCTGGGGCGTGGAGCGGGGCTGGGGGATGCGGAGCGGGACCAGGGGAGCGGAGCGGGGCCGTGGGACATGGAGCGGGGGCGGGAGAGCGGAACGGGGCCGGGGGGAGCGGAGCGGGGCTGGAGGATGCGGAGCGGGACAGGGGGGA
>VXBT01010374.1:0-57831 GCA_013400235.1 Oriolus oriolus | reverse complement strand
GCATATCTCCACACGCACTCCTAGAGAGCCTCGGCAGACAGACGAGAGAAAGCAGAGGGGCCCCGAGCACATCCACGTCCCACCACGGTATCACAGCCGAGGCTGACTCCGCCGTGGGAAAGCGATAGCGCCTTGGTGCGACACTTTCCACGGAGCGTAGGAAATACAGCTCACAGTAGCCAGAGCACAGAGAGGAAGCAAACACGGGCAGAAACACATACAAAATAAAAGAGAAGCCATTTTTCTACTCTTATGCCCACGAAGGAGGGAAACAGCTCCGTTACCCGTACACAGGGGCAGCCCCCGGGCACATTTTCCCGGCACCGGCTCCGTGCAAGCTCGAGAGCCCTGGCCGGGAACGCCGCGGGATCGCGCCCGGCTCCGGCTGTGGCAGAGGGACACACAGCGAGGGCTGAGAGCTTAAAAAGCAAGGAAAGGCTCTCTTTCAGTTTTAGCTGCAGAGAAGGTGGCTACCGGGCAAACCTGCTGTGCAAATCGTTGGTTAAACCGTACATTTGTCATCTGCTCTGAATTTCTCGCGGTTTTGGGGTTTCTTTCCGGATTCGCTCTTTCACTTGAAACACGAATCGGTGCCCCGTTGAATACTTTATCGAACGTTTTCCGTAGTGCTCAAGCGAATTCAGAGCTTAAAAGCTTGCTTTCGAAAGTTAGGGCAGGCTAAGTTCACCAAGTGAGTTAGGCGCAGCAGCCGCCTCCTGCTGCTCAGGATTGTGCCGGAGAACAGAACCTTAAGAAATCAGAGGCAAAACAGGGAAGCTGCCTAACTTACCCATTGTAAAGGCCAGGGGAAGGGGAGGGGGTGAGTGCTCCTCAGGAGTGCTCGTAAGCTTAAATCCAGGCTCATCATCTTGTGTGAATCTCCTGACTCACATCAGATCTTCTCCCTAAAAATCTGGGAGGTGAAAAGTCTGTTGAACAAACTGGCTGGACACCTTCAGGAGGAAGTGGGATGCTTGGCAGTAACTCCTTGGTACTGCCTGAATTTAGGTAAACATTTAAACTCAGGTATTCTGTATGCAAAGTGAACATACCAATCACCAGCTTTTTAGAGACTCAGAGGTAATTGCTCTTCATCTCTTCTAATGATACATTTGATTTTATATTAGGTATGCAGGTGACCAGAGAGAGCAAGAAAAAGCAGCTGCATAAGCAGTCTTAAGACCAGGACACTCCTCAGAGCAGTCATGGGGCCGTCCAAATTAAATCCAGCAGAGTGGTGACTGGTGAGTAAGCCTCTCACTGCTTGGAATATAATACGCTGTACCCAATGAGCTCCTGGATGCAATGAGGTAGTTCACTCACTCTCTAGTTCTTCACAAAAAGCAGGCTGATTTGACTTCTGCCCTGAACTGTAAGGGAGTTTGTGGCAGAGACACCTTCCTGCCTTTCATAGTGCTGGCCCCCACTATATATCTATATCTATCTGTGTCATCTATATCTATATCTATATCTATATCTATATCTATATCTATATCTATATATCTATATCTATATCTATATCTATTTATATGTATCTATAGTAGAATATATATATATTCTAAGCCAAGGAGTATGTGCACCTCTGAAATTTTCTTTTATTAGCTTTTAACTCTCTCCACACCTTATGTGCAGCACAGTGGTGTCTGTCCCTGGCCTGAGCAATCTGTTCCACAGCAGGGAGCCTAAAAATGAGGCACTGCGATAATGGGCATTGCAACACAGCTCCTTGGGGCTGGCCCGAGGCCCCTTCTGCAACACGGACCCATTGTCTGTCCAGCTCTGTGGCAGGAGAAGCTGGAGGCAGAACCAGAAGCAGCAGCTCTGACTCATTTAACTATGAGTTGTAAATTGTAACATGCTGCACAGAGAGATGTGGTAGTGATTTGCTTACAGCAGTAAACCGATCGACATTAACTCTGCTCCATTGTACTTCATCTCAGAGATCTTTTATCCCTCCAGGCTGGATCCGGTTCCCACCCTGCAGTGATTAAAGGGAAAGCGAGGAGGCAGCTACCTGGACCCAGTCTCCGTCGTGCGACCAGGAATGTGCAATAAACCCCCCGTGCAAAGCTCTCCTTTTCATCTGGGGAAGCGGCGCGGCTGAGGATCCCACTGCGCACGGAGCCAAACTCCTCCCGGGACCAGAGCGCCTGGAGCCGGCTCACCCGTGCGCTGCTGCCCGTTGTGCGACGGAGCCCCTTCGGCCCACAGCCAGTTCTCACGGCGGTGTGAACAACACTCTGCATTTCTTCTTGCTTAGCCTGGTAGAAGAGAAACAAATCTCTTGCGTAGGTCATACAGCCATCAAAGCTACGCACTAAAATAGTACAGGTCTTGCTAGTGAGGTGCGAGACAGACCTTGGGGAGAGAGTTTTGTAGGAGCAGTGTTTAAAAATCTGAGATTGTTTCTATGTCTTTGTGCATTCTCATCGAAGCTGGGGCAGACAACGGGGCAGTGGGGTCACAGTGATAGCACTGGACAGACCCGAGGTTCAGGCACCCAGGCACAAAAAGATGCATCCCAAACTAAATATTCATTCCAGCGTAACTGAGCAATGCTTTTGTTTGGTTTTGTATCGGGCACACAGCAACAGGCAGGGTGGGGTGTGCACATGATGTATGTGCACCTTGGAGAAAGAGGTACCTTATAACGACAAACACATTCAAAACCTTCTGACTACCACTGTTGCTGCCCAGTGTAAGGGTAGAAAGAGAAAGAGCTCTCAGGTGAGGTGGTATTTAGAGGTTTTGCAATAATTCAGGCTCCATTGGCATGTCAGAGAGAAAGGAAGTGGCAGAATAAGGGAAAGAGATCTGGTAGCAAAGGATGGCAAAAATATGTTAGCTGGGAGATTGCAAGTGGTCCGGGGAAGCTCTCAGGAATGGAGGAAAAGAGAATTATTTCCATGGGACAAGCTGGAGGGAAGGAGCAACTTTCTTTTGATGCAATGTTTTGTGTGCATTGGGTATTATTATGCAAATATCAGCTAACACAAATACCGAAGTAAGGATGCTTTAAAACTCAAGGGGTGATTGACTTACATTACATTGCATTTAGATGTAAGCCAATGGCCCTGTTCCCATTTACATCAGCAAGGGGAAGGCTCGAGACTTGCCCTCCATTACGGCAAGCTTGTGTGCATTAGTCCTGGGGAGCATCTGCTCCTCACACTGTACTCACTAAAAGCCATAAATGCTTTTCTAAACCTCATAATGAGCTTTGGACTTACTGTGAAAACCGAGTCTGTGGTATACCACAAGAAGAGACAGTGGGATGTCATAGATGTTGTCAGTCTGACCAAAGATTTTTCTTTCTGTGACATTGTCAATCTTCTCATTTGGTAGGAGGCTACATAAACAATACACACTAAATTCTATTTATAAAACAAAATACTGGGTTGAAAAACACAATACGTATGGCGTGGGACTGGAATAGACATGGAGAGAAACAGGAATTCAGTGGTTTTCAAAACAATTTAGCACTTCAGACATTAATTGCCTCGAATTAAGACTGTAGGCACCCATCTGAGTGTGCAGACTGTATGTTATTGAAAAGAAATGTTCTCTATTGCCTCTTATCAGAGAGCCCAAACTTGAGTGCCCCGTGAGATGCCCATCAGCAGAGAGCCTATAGTGCCAGAAAGCAGCACAATGTCTCCACAACAGTGATTATATCAGATACCAATGATATCAATATAAATAATAATCCAAATGTGATCTTTTTTAGTGATTAGCACAGCCACATTCTTTTTAAAGACAGCTTAAGTATTAACTTTGTGTACAAAATCTACATTCAGAAATCTTAGTCATGAGTTTCTAACTCAGACTTTTAATTGAGAGGTCACTCAAAGGAGGACTGGCAGTCAAAAGACTCAGCAAGAGTACTTTCTTAAAAATGACACGACTTTAACTACATTTCTGTCAGCTACGATACCTGAATTAAGATTAACTTTATGGCCTTAATAGCTCAGAGTTCAAATGTAGATCTTCAGACAGTTCTCTCTTTAATTCAAGAAGATCAGTGCAGGCCTGCTGATTTTCCCTCCAAATAATTGTGTACTTCAAGTACATACTCTAATAAATCCATCTCAAAAAACCTGGAAAGCAAATAGAAAGCTGTACAGGGCATATAATAAAATGAGAAAGCTGAGATGGACATGTAATCCTAAATTATTCTTACTCTCTAAAACATCAGGCCAAATTTCTTCAAATGTGATTTTTTCCCCCTTCCTCAAAGATGGCTTTAATACTAGCCAAGTTTGAAGTTTCTAATGACATTTATTTCTGAGCTATGTATGCACGAGAATTTCTCTTTGCATAGTTGGAGACTGTGATCTTTTTCAAGCTTGCATAATGTTTAACATGACTGAATCAATTTTCAAAACAGAGAAACACGAAAGCATTGAAAAATGCCCAGAACAAGAATGGGCATTTTCATTCCATAAGGAATTTGTTTGGAAAAAATTATAGAGTTGTTAGAATTAGAATCTAAGTTTATCTTAAGTTTGCTGGAAGGGAAAGTTATTTTATATGAGACAATTAACCATTGGTTTCAGACGGATCCAAAGCCCAATAAAGTCAGTGGCGTCTTTCCATGGGCTAACTAAGAGGCTTTGGGACTGACTCATTTACTGCAGAGCTCCTCAGAAGATAATAGTTCTACACTGCTTATGTGAAAGTTAAATATAGCCCGATGTTTGTAACTGTGTGTATGTATTACGATTAATTTAAACCCCGGGCTAAGATTGGGTTACAGTTTCCATCTAATTCATATGCATGTGTTTGTGTTTGTATGCATGCACATGCAAAGGCAGACATCTGTGGACGTGTAAGCACACACATGCAGCGGGTGCCACAGAGATGACTGAACCAAGTAAATGCACATGATGGCAAATATCAGCCTTTGCTGCAGCAGATATCACTGCTGCCACACATACACTTCGACAGATCTGAACACACGCTTTCAAAACCGGCAGCATCTGTTTACACTGAACTGCAATAAAAACTGAAGGAGGCATCAGTTAGAATTAGAATTTTATCTTTTCAATGTCCAGAAACAGTTTCTGTGCCTTTGATGTAGGCTGTCAAGCACTACTGGAAAATTGCATCTCTCTAATTACTGCATTTAGAGCAGAGGAAAGGACATGACTGCCTTGCAGCATTTGTCAACAGAGACCCTGCAGGGGCTTGCTTTTTGGGTACTGATAAGCAAAGTTAGCTCACATTCAAAAAATAGTAAAGCAATTCTTGTGTAAAGGGGGAAAAACCACAGAAGGGCACTATTTTGGATGATCCAGTAGAAAGGTTTTCTCTGTTGCAGGTATGATTTACTGGCTTTTAACTGGCTGTTCCCTTCACATGAAATTTCCTGCATCCTGTGTGTGTGTTTAGCCTGAATATAAACTCAGTGGCGGCAGCACCACTGATTATTCAGGTATGTGCACGTTCAGGCCTGTAACGAGCACCTGATTAACCTGTGAAGTGGTTGTATTGTGCCTGAAGATGTGGCTTCACATTTTGAGGCTTTCAGAGGTGGTACTAGCTTATCTGTTCCTCATTATCCCTATTCCGTGTTTCTTCCATTGCCCATAGCCCCATTCCCCTTGGCTATGTGTCACAAAACATTTCAAGGCATTTTTAAACCTGCATCAGTTGCCTGATGAGATTTAGAGCTACGACCTTTGCTGATGGTTGCACTGGAAAAATGGGTGTGGCAAGGGAGAAGTGGTTAGAAAGTCATAGCACACTGAACTCTCGAAGGTGACAATGCCACCAAGGAAACAGTGGCACCTGCCCCATCGCAAAACTCTGTGTTGATATAAAGAGGATCTTTTATTTTAAATTCTAATTGGAAATGAAAAAGAAGGGCTCATTAAGGCTTGTTTGTGTTCTTTTCCTCCTGTGCAAACAGAAAGGAAGCGTTCATATTGTTCAGATATTATATATATATCTGAACAAAAGACCAAGTCACCAGCTGCGTGCATCCCGAGCATGCACCAGGCAGAAAGGCTGGCAAAATAACTGCATATTTTGTATGCATATACAATACATATATTATGTATTCCTACCGTACTGCGGCAGCATCCAGAGTGGAAGTACTTTCAGGAGGTGTGCAGGACGTAAGACAGCCAAGCTCAGCCAGAGAGGAGAGCAGACTTAGAGAAATAAGAATGGAAAAAACCAATGCAAAGGAAAAACAGTCAGTTAGCATGCAGTGGAACAGAAGTGGATGTCTAGTGTGTAAACAGAGCAAACACAACCTCTTCCGTGTAGGGATTGCCAAAGTACAGCTGGGGGCAGGGAGGTGGACAGGTAGAAACACACCCCTAAAAATGCATTTTACGGTGAACAGCAGCAAGAACACTGCAGAAGACATTGGGTGCATTGTATTGTGTTTGGCAGCAGCATTTATTTCATAGGCGCAAAATAAGTGCAGGAACATAAATATTTGCAAACCATCTATTTTACTGGCAATTCGTAAGGAGAACTTGCAGAGTGTTTAATGCTTCCACAGCCAGGCCCAGGGGGACTGAAGGTATTCACACACATTTTAATGAGGAGGACAGGCCAAAAAGGAAATTATCCAGTCTCTCCCAGTTGTAGGGTTTTGGCTTTGTGGGAGAGCTGATGGCCGCTTGGACTCTGCTTGTCCTGCAGCACAGGTAAACTCCAGGTGCCTACACCTTGGAGAGCAGTTTTGCATGCTTTCTGCTATCGAGAAGCAGGTGGTGCTCCTGTGTTGGAATACACAGCTTCCTGAAGGCATAACACTGCCTCCTAACAGCCAGAAACTCGGCAGCTATATGACCCTCTCCCAAGAAAGCTCAGCTCACAGTGAGGGTGTGAAGGCACTCAACCTGCACTCATTGCTGGGAAGTGCTGAATTCCACATCAGGCAGGTCAGTCAGCACCACTCTCTTAAAAATTTACAGCTGGAACAGAACACAGCAGCCCCAGCTGAGAGCAAGCAGGTTTCCCCTCCACAAAGAGCTGAAAGCCAACACACCCACCTCTCAGAGCAGCGTCTCTTCCCCCTCTGGAGCCTGAAGCATTGCCCCCTTCTCCCATGGGAGCCATGTCTCTCTGCAGCACACAGGGCACAGACCAGAGTTTCTCAGGGTGAACAAGGAACAGGAGAAACCTGGCCCTGCTTTAATGTTCTGGCTAGCAGTTACCTGATGGAAAATGCACAGGTAATTTCTGTGTCAGGGTCCCAAGGGTGGCAGAAGGTGTTTTTTAATCTTTAGAGATGTCTACTTCTCACTGACAGACCACACTGAGCATCTGTAAAGCATCTGCCTTAGGTGCTCTAAAACATATCGAGAGACCAAAATAAGTTCTCTTTAGACAACACCTTCATTCAGTGTCCCAAGATGGTAGTTAAGTGCAACCTACTTTTTTTTTGCATATTTCCTCTGTATACTTATTGCATCTACGAAACACCTAAATCAAAGAGAAACTCAGACATGAAGAGAGTTACACTGTGTTCCTTTCACTTCTCCATTTCATTCCACCTCTCCATTCATTATCCATCAATTAGGGCTAGGTCCTGAGCGTCTTTGAACCCATAATTGTGTCCATGCACTTATTGTAGAATATATAGCTGTTAGAACACTCAATAGCATGTAATTGCTTTTTACTACGTATTCATTTGCCTTTTCTTCTAGATGGGAGTTTGTATATGTGTTATACTTGGCTCCAGTCCTGCAAACAGTTGTGCCCGTGAATAACTTTACCCACACTAGGAGCTCCATGGATCACAGCTTCTCTCTCACCCACTGAATTATATGAAGTTACACATGCAGTTAAATTACTCACATGCATATATGTTTGTTGGATCAGGGCTTCTCCATATAAGACTGGTCTTTATAATTAATTTAAGACACTTATACATTTTTTTTAGATAAAGGAAGTAAATCCTTGGAAAGTGATAATAAACTTTGGGGCTGCACTTCGTGCAATAAAATGCTTCTTGATTTATTAATTATTATCTGTTTTTTTCTGATTTGACACTCTAAAACCAAAATAACTCAGACATACTACTAAACCATTTTATAAAATAATGTATTTAATACTTAATAATTTTATACAGTAAAGCAACTTGATAGGGTTTCTGTAAACAGCATAACAAGGGAAGAACATTTTCTTAAATGCTATGTCAGCAGAAGCTACCATTTTATGCTGCCTGTTAGCCTGCTCACAAGTACCTCTGGCTTTGATCCCCAAACCTTTGCAGCTGGGCACTCTGCTAAATGCCCTGGAGTGTAGAGGGCCTTAGAACAAAGAATGATCAGGACCTTGGATCTGAAGATCCACTAGGCTTAAAAGTGCTGTTTTAAAGTAATTTTCTATTTTCCTTTTCACTAAAATCTTCCCTAACTCTCTGTGGATGGAATACTAGTTCAAGCACCTGTAAAAACCTGTGACTGACACATAATTTGTTTTCTGGAAGGGAACAGCTTGCTTTTTCAAAAGAGACCTCGGATCATTTTGTTTGAACCTCTACACCATCTTCCTTTCAGGCATGAAATTGCAAGCCAAACATTTCTACACACTTCTAGCTATCAGAAGGAGCAGACCTGGAAATATCCAAGCTGTGGAGCTTTTTCCTACTGTGGGTCAAATAGTTTAGCATCCTCACAGAGGCAGATGGATATTTTACTGTGAATCACAGCCCAAGTCCAGAGGACATTTCTGGGTGATCTACCCACCACTGACCTGGGAGTTCACTCGCATCTCTCCTCTCCTAATCCTTGTCCTGACCCATGCCCTGTCTTGCTCCTCACCACTGTCTCTTCTTCTTTTTGGGCATTGCACTTGGCTGGGTGGATGTGCCAGTTTGGTTTGCTTCTCCTTGGGGAATTTTGCTGTCATAAATGGCCATGGTCCATATGTAAGTGCATGTTCCCTTCTGCAGCCCAGCTCTGGTGAGATTTCCAGAGGAGAGCAGCCATGGCACTTCTCCTGCCACCCCCTGCCTGCTCATGGCATTTCTCTGCCTGTCTGACCAGTCTTACCACATCCCTGTGCTGTGTTGTGGGCACTAACCAAGGCTGTAGCCTTGACTAGAATGCAGCTCCTGACCCTGGCTTGGTGCCCATTTTTCTCTCTAGTTCTTCCTGTTCTCACAACCTTGCTCTTCTGCTGTCTGAGTGCCCCCCCCATGCAGGTGGCATTTGCATGTATCAGGATGCAAGTAGTTGCTGCAGTGGCATGGCTGCTGCAGCTCCAGGCTTGGCCATCTGCCTCCTGCACCTGCTTGTCCTCAATCAGGGACTGCTCTGTTTTACAGCATCCCTTGCCGTGCCAGATCAGACCTCCCTTAGCCATTTCAACCCTGGTAATGCCTGTTCCCACCTCAGCTCCCTTTCCTTTCCTGGTTCCTTAAAAGTACACTTCCGTCCCCAAAACACATTCCCAGGACTAGCTGCATGACTGCTTCTTCTTTGCTGCCAGCTTGCTTGTGTCACCAGTGTCCCACACTCTCTAACACCTGACATGGATTTCACTGGGGTTGTTTGTGAAGGAAATGGGCCTAGGAGCTCTGCAGGAAAATCAGATGGAAACAAATGTTCACAGCTTTCTAGAAATTGGTGTCAGCTCCCTGATACAGAGAGTTTTACAGCTCTATAAATCAGGCTGAAAATGTAACCAGAAGCCCTGTTAGCTTTCTGTTTCTTTTAGCACATCCGTTTCTTGTAAAATTCTGATTAGAGGGACTGGTCTCTGTAGAAATCATTCACTCCAAACCCAACAGGGCTATAAATCAAAGCACTACAAATCACCACAATTTGCAGATTTTGGGTTTCATCATTTTATTGCTTTTGAAGAAGTTATGTAAATGTTCTTGGAGAATATTGACCCTTGCATCCTCTGTCATATCTGGGATGAGGAAGAAAATAAAAGCATTTTCTGAAAACTGGGTATCTCATTCATACATACTCCTAACCTATTTCTCTAAGGGATCAGGTCCAGACTGCCTTCTCATGTGAAGAATCTCACCAAAATTAGTGAGACTACTCCCATAACTTGGAGCTACAGGAATAATAATTTT
The DNA here is from genome assembly GCA_013400235.1 of Oriolus oriolus. Lineage (NCBI taxonomy): Eukaryota > Metazoa > Chordata > Aves > Passeriformes > Corvidae > Oriolus > Oriolus oriolus. The sequence goes on along the minus strand of VXBT01010374.1, from coordinate 47,777 downwards.
CTTCTGAAAAAAGCAAAAAGAGTGTAGAATTTTACAAGAGTCTCTGTGTGGAAAAAGAAAAAAAAGATTCAGTGATGATTGTGTGCATAACACCGTTTATGACTCCACTGTCCCAGCCTGGGTTTGGCTGTACAAGATGATGATTATCTGCTCCAGCAGGCAAAGATTTCATCACCTCCCAGTATGAATGATAAAACTGTTCCCAAAAAATTCTGCCCTTCCAGTGACAGTAAATCCAATCTAGGCTTGCAAACTCCAGATAGCTCTGAGCTGAGTCACACTGGTCTGCCACAATGCATCAGACCCCACAGTGACCACAGCTGGGATTTGGACAATCTGGAGAAGGGTTTTCAGACCAGATTTAGTCATGACTCAAGTTCTGTGCAGCACTTTGAGGGGCTCCTCAAAGTGGAAATCTTGTAAGGATCTCTCACTTTTACCTACCTACTTCCTGAAGTCCAGGGGCTTCAGCAGACTTGGAGCTTCTTAATATAACAGGTTCTCTTCACCACCCAGTTCACCTTATCAGTCACAAAGTGCTGGGAACTTCTGCAGATCCCAAATATCAGAGAAAAAAAATACAAGGAAAAGTATCTTTGACTGCAGACTGAAAGCATGAAATTATTCATTTAGATTTAGTATTACAGCAACAATATGTCATTTATCAGGAATAAATTGAATTCCTGTGGAGTTAAAATTGTACTGTTGGTATCTGAGAGCTACAGTAGGGATCAGAAGCCCACTGAACAAGTTGTTGTACAGATCAAGATGCTATACAGCACAGAAGTAAAAAAATAGTCCTTTCCCATGAAGGCTCATAAGTCTTTGCACTGCCTTTACTGGAAGAACGGCAAGTTTAGACTATTCATTATTATATGCAGATAACTTATACTGTAAGGAGAGCATTTTCAAAGGCACAGAAAAGTGGAGGCATTTGATCCCCTTGACACTCAGTGGGATTCTTAATAGTTATTTGCCTGTGGCACCTTTTGAAAGGACTGCTCAGGCACCTAAGTGGCATGAACACATTTTTCGAAAGTTCATTTAAGTATTGGAAAAAATTCATAGAAATGGGACATATATTTCAAAATCACTGGTTTTGACACACTAAACTTTTAAATTCAGCCTAGTGCTTAAACAGATCCATCATTTTTATTACATAGCCTATAAAGCCAATTAAAGTAATTAAATGGAAATTGGAGAGTATTTTAAAGGCTGGTTTAAGATTCCTCTTTGAGCACTAGAGCTTAGTGTTACAGTAGGACACCATCTGCTGTCCAAGCAGGGTCCGACTCCGCTGCCTCAGCAGCCATATCCCAGCTATAAAAACAACATGCCCTGTTTTATCCTAGTAATGTTTTTGCTAACCAGATTCCCCATCAGATTTGTGAGTCTGCGTTGTATTTTATTTAGGACGGCCGTTTGTATTTGGTCTTTTTTTCCCCTTATGTGGTGGGAATACATAAAATGAGGATTTCTTCACGAAAATGATGTTTGCAGTAAAAATGTTGTGCAGGTACTCGGGGTGTTGAGAAACAAATGCTGTGAAAGGAAATAAAGAATAATACTTCAGATCTCGCATTTGTAAATAAATTGTGTGGTCATTACTGGCTGCTCTGCTGTAAGACTAGCAAGGCACAGCCAGCTGGGTGCAAGCTGTTTATCAGTGACTAGACACTGAAGGTGCTCTTCCCATCCCTGCCCAGCTCTCAGGGGAGATCTGAGCCCTTGCTGGCATAGCTGCCAATTACTGTTAATTTTAATGGAGATTTCCACACTGTGTCAGGAAGCTGAGCTGAGACTGTGTACTTATTTTCACAGGTCACTCAAGTGATTGCCAGGTGGCAAAGTTTTTGGGTTGCTGTCAACATGGAGAACTTCTGAGGTGACATTGCTGTGGGAAATTCCGTATTCCTTTACAGGTCTCCTGCTTGTAGTAAATTAGTCTCAGGCTTTGAAGTTGGATTCTCAGGCCCAATTATACCTGTTGACAATCTCTATAGAAGCTGTTTCTTTGCTTACACAATCGTATGTCTTCATTTCTTCTCTACATTTCCTCCTAGAAAGAGGGAAATTTTCTTTAAAATTATTTCTATTTTCCTTTGTTTCAAAATTGTTTTTCTGTTCATGTTGCTCAAAATACCAACACTACTGTAGAAGAAAAAGCTTGGATTGGTGTATTGTATCATAAATACAATGTAGTAGAGATATCAGAGCAACTGGTAAATTGCAGCTTGAGTCAGTATAGAAAAGCTATGGCCAGGAATCAGGACAAGGTATGCAGGAAAATGTCATTGAGATCACTGTATGTAGACTAGGGGCCTCAACAGAGTCTGTAGATCATATTCCTTAAATTCCTCTCTTAGGCCTGCATAATTAGAGCTTTGGGTTGGCTGAAGTGACAAAGTTGGGAATAAAATTGCCTTTAATTCCTCAATTAAACCAATGGGCAATTAGTGAATGATTTTCCTGCATCTCTCTGGAGGGTCCCATATTTCTGTACTGCCTGTACAGGAAACTTCAGTTTGATGATTCAGTCAGAGGGGGTGAATTTAGTTCTCAGTGTGCAGTGAGACATAGACACATCTGAGACTTTAAGAAGCTATAGAAAATTAATATTTTGCCTCTTTTGAGAATCATCTGGTCATTTTCTATTTATAAAACACTCTTATGGGACAGAAGGCTTGGCCAATGTGCAAATCACCTCTTCCATTTTCACGTCTGTCTCCATCAAGAGTGGCATACGCAAAATGGGTCATGGAGCAGTAGTTTATCAGAACTAAGCATTGCCCCTCCCAGCCCCTTTAGCTGTTAGTCTGAAGTTATGGATCATACACCACTCTTTCACCAACAACAAAAAGAGAAGTTCTATAAATCAGATTAAGGCCAGTTCTGTAGCACAGAGTTCAATAAAATTATTCGATTCTTCGAATTTTTATAATTTGCTCAATTTCACCATTAAAATCATTGTTGCTAGTAAAGGGCTTCTTCCTGATGGATTATCCTGTTATACCTGTGTTACATTAACAGACTTGGATGCAATAGTCCAATACATAAGCTTTCTGTGTAAGTAATTTGCCATCTGCCTGCCATTCCCAGTCTTGAGTCAAGGACGCTTCTGGAAGATGTCCTAGAGGCCTCAAACATGTCAAATATCAGAGAGTGAGGAAGGGAAGAAGTGCTTCTCTGTCTGCTTAATAAATGATGAGCTTAAATTTCCTAGTTTAGTAGGATATTGGGGAAAAAATGTCTAATGGTAAAGACTGAAAAAAGACAGAAACAAATTACTAAGGAAATGTGCACTGTCCATAACTAGAAATTCCTTAAGGACAGGGAAACAAGCATCTATCAAGAGTTGATCTAAATTTCATCCTGCATTTGAAAGGGGGAGAGGAGGGTGAACTAAATAACTTTCTAAGTTTCTTTTAATTTTTGGTAATCCTGTAATGGTCCCTGTATGGTGACATTGTCCAAGATGAGTGGAAGGAGAGGAGGATACAGTGCAGAGGCTGCCCCTCACTCCTGCCTTTCCATGGGCCTCTCTCTCTTGGGTCTCCTTGCCTCTGCAGCCACGAGAGCTCCAGAGGGAGTGTCAAGCTGAGGGCTTGTCATCACGGGAAAGCTTCACCAGTTATTCCTGCACCATGGCTCCAGTGTAGCTGTATTGTTACACTGCTGTCTGGGGAGATGCTTGCTCTGCGATAAGAGTCAGTTTCTTTTGGCTTTAAATACATTTAGTTTCCAAAGCGACATCGGGGCGCAGTGTTGCTCTGAACACAGCCAGGGGTTTGCATTGGTCAAACAACCGCTGTGGGATTTGGTTCTCGCCACATCTTGTGGCTGTTGGCATCTTGCAGCTCTTTGCCTTTTCACTCTTGGGTCCATTCTTGGGCTTTCAGCGCAGAGCCCTGCTTTCACCCCCCAGTTCTCACAGCATAAGATAATACAGTCAGTCCTGGAAAAAAAGATCCTTCCACAATACAGCAATAGATGACATCAGATAAGGGTATGGATTTGAGTTCCTTCCTCAGCCCCCTTGTGCCAGATCATGTTGTCCTCCCTCTGCACACCCAGGCCATCATAGGGCTGTCCCAGGGTCAAAAGCCCCTCAGACACCTCCCAGCTCTCCTCTGCATCTGCAGGGGAGCACTGGGAGTGTTCACACCCTCTAGGATTCATGCAGGATGGCTGTCACTGAGCCCTGTCCAACACATTTTTACCTTGCCCCACTCTCTGATTCCTCTTGCTTCCATCCCCACAGCTTTCCTCCTGTGTTCCCTAGCCTGCAGCTTTTTTTGAAGATTTAACTGGAACTTCTGCAGTACATTCATTGCATATCAAACCTCTATGCAGGGAGGAATTTTGTCCAAGTTAGGTGATGAATTCAAATGAATTCTGTCTTTCCAGTGTTATACAGCAAATGACTTCACTGCCATCAGTGTTAGCAGCAGCCCAGTAACCTTTCTTGATGGTAAACCCCACAGATGAGGGATATTAATAACACAAAAAGCAGGAGTGGCCATGGAGTTCGAGTTCAGAAGGATGACTTTTCCTCAGTCCTCAGCAGGCATGCTTGACCACACAGTGCCTGAGCACACAGCGAGGGCCCCCCACCTGGACTTGTTACCATCAACAAGCACATGCAAAGCTCAGAACCCACAGCCTCATTCTCCACAGCATCCAGTACAGGTTATGTGAAATATTAAAATATGTAATTTTAAATGCATGCTTTTTATTGCTTTATAACTAAGAAACCAGATCTTTTCCCACTGACTCTCTCTGCAGCTTTTCCCTGTTCTCATATCCCATGTGGCCCTTAAGTGCGCAAAGGCACCAGTATTAAAGTTTATAAGATATTTATATAAATCAGATGGTTGGTGAGTATTAAATCTGATTTTTCTCAATAACCTGAGGGGGAATATTAAAATATTAAGATTGTTCGAATTTTTAAAACACAATTGAGCTTTTGAATAGTTTAGTCCAAAGCCTCAGCTCTTGTACTCAAATGTAAACTGGCTGAGGACAGAGCCCTTGAAGTTTTAATCTTGTTACTCACATCCAGTGAGACAAAAGGCAGGCTTAGTAGAAAGCCTATTCTCAAAAATCACAAACAGACTAATATGGGAAAATGAATTTTAACTTCTGTTTTCATCATGTGATTTTCATCTTGAGAAGGGCACATATCTAGTTCTAAGTAACTGATGTCAAAATACAAAAATTACCATCAAAATTGCCGCATGGCATTGCCAGCTTAGGAACCGTCTTCACTTTTGTATTCACTAACTTCAATACAATTGTGAGATTTTCCCATTTCAACAAGCCTTCTTCTCAGGCTCTTGATAAAACACTTCCAGGACCTCCTCCTGATTCCGTTTTCTGTCTTTACCTGATTGTGTTGTGAATCAACCCTTGGCATTGTGGATCAGTATAGCCAAAGCCTCCTGGTTCTTTTTTTAAATACGAAAACAGCAGTTGCTTTTGGGAGGACACGTTATTGCTTCTGACTTGTGCAAGGGTGACAGAAGACAGCTGGATGAGAGGGAGCTGTGTAGGCAAATGGAATGTTTGCTCTTTGCTTTAGGCTCTGATTAGGTCAATTCTTGTGACAGAGTTATTCCCGCAAACCCACAATTACTGCTAGGCTGAGTTTTCTGGAAAAAGAGATTTCTTTGCATGCGGTCTGACCATCCCATTGCAGGACTGATGGGTATTGGAATGGGTGTAGGCAGGTAAAGCAAGTTGCAAAAAGAATGTACTTAGATTCTATACTACTGTTTTTTCCATAGCTGAGAAATCGATCCCTAGCCCATATGTCTGTGCAAAGAAACATACCTACTGCTGTGGGAAATGAACACTGGGATCAGAAGAAGCAGGAAACTATATACTGAGAAAGGTGACATTTTTGTTATAGTTGTGTTTCTTAATCTTTGTGCTTCAGGCTTCATTTCATACTTCATTTTACAAAATGAAAACCAAACATAGTAAGGATGAAAAAGAGTTGAGTTCTCTGCCTTTTTGAACTGCTACTTAAATTAGTTCTTGTTACTGCTTTTAAGAACTATATTTTAGGAATGTAGAGAACCCTAACAAGTAAACAATACACTTGAAATCAAATCATTGCAATATTATTCCTGATATTTACAATATCTTGACTTTAAGTTTTATGCTAGAACAGCTGCAGGACTTTTGGGGGTAAAGAGTAATTCTTAGTCAGACGGCTGAACAGCTCACAAGAAGTGATTTGTCTTCTGAGATAAATTTTTAAAAATAACCTCAGAACACATGAAATAAGGCTTAAATGCCATTATGACAAAAGACACTTAAGCTACTGATAATCATCCTGTGTATATTTGCACTCCACATGTTTATATGACAGACAGATCTAGACTTGCTTCAATTACCTTTTCAGCATATTTTTGAATACTGTTAATGCTATGAAAAATGTTATATATGTAAGTAAAAAAACCCTGTAAGTGAAAAGGGTACGTCCATCATCATTACTGTTGGCCCTTGTAAAAAAAACCATCTTGTTAAAGTAGATAAGTGATTTTTAAAATTAGAGGCAAAAGAAACCTATTAAATCGTTTTGTTCACCATGATGAACTGGGCATGCTGCCATTATATTTTATCTAGAAGAAAATGTTAATTCACTGGTTCATAACAGATGCCCTTTTCAGCCTCAAATGATGTTGTTTTCTCTAATGCTTTTCTTTTTCACTAACACTGTTGAGATCGCAGCCTGATTTGATCACCTGGAAGGTGTTCTCAAGATACATTCCTAACAATACCCCTAATTATAATTATAGGTCTACCTAGATTAGTTTTTAATCAAATTCGGGTCTTCATGGTGATGAATAAGGAAGATGTTGTACAGAAGTTATCTGGCTCCCAGAAGTCTGGATTTAAGACCAGGTTTGTCTACAAGCTCTCAGTGTGACTCTGAAGAGCTCATTGAGTTTCCCTATTATATCAATAATAACTCTTACCAACCTTCACTGAAGAGTCAACAGGATTAACTCATGTGCCATGGGGGCCTTCAGAGACCTCTCTGTTGGTTATTTGGAGTCCCTAATTCTTTGTTATGTAAAACCTGGTAAAACCTGCTTCTTCATCCCCAAGAAGATAACTCCTACAATTTAAATCTGTCTGAGTACAAAAAGGCTCCTTTCCTGCCCAAGGAAAGCAGGAGAGTTTACTGATTCACAATATGGATCTCTACAGTGCTCAAACAGGAAATTAAGTGATGGGAATTACATGAATCATGTAAGTTGAGTCTAATACTTTGTTTCTAAAAACCTAGAAAAAAATTATGAAACAATGGTGTGTCCTCTGCTCACAAAGATTTATAATTCTGTTTCTTCAGAAGAGGAAATCCTATCAACACCATCCTTACATTTGTAAAGAGACACATGTGAACACCTTCTGTGATGCTTTTTGATCTGCATAGGGCTTTGAACTGCTCATAATGATCCATTCACCATCTTTTTGATGAAGAGATTCTAATTTCAGCTGAAATTCATAAAGTCCTAGAACGGTTTGAGTTGGATGGACCTTCAAGACTTTCAAGATCATCTAGTTCCAACCTCCCTGCCATGAGCAGGGACACTTTCCACTCAGTCAGGTTGCTCAGCATCTCATCCAGACTGGCCTCGAACCCTTCCGGGGATGGGGCTTTCACAACTTCTCCGGGTAATCTGTTCCAGTGCCTCACCGTCCCTGAAATAAAGAATTTCCCAGCTGTGTGTGGTAAAGAACATTAGTGGATTAAAATGTCAATTGCACACTGTTCAATGGCTCCTTCACAAACCTTACTCCTATACCACCAAACATCAATTCAGCCAAATTTTTTGTTTATTATAAAACATTAACTTATTGCCAGCTTTCCAAGACAGACAAAATGCTATCATAATGGGCACTACTACAGACACAGACTATATGGGCATGATAAAATTAAGCTGTATTAGTGTTTTATCAGTTTTCACTGGTGCTACCAGAATCTGCAGAAACTATTTTGGAAAATGAAAGACTGAATAATTTTAGGCTTTTCTGAACTTTAGGGTGTGTAAATTTTCATTTATGTCAGTGTGGCTCTTGGCTTCTCTTGATTATTATATATTCAAGCTTGTCATCACTGTCAGAGTAAACAAGTGACCCAATTCAGCTTGGTCTTCACCTTTCACCCACGTTAAATTTCAAAAGGAGACTCATTGTTTTTGCATGTGTCGTAACCCTGTAATTATGAAGAAATTCAGTAGCAAATTACTTCCATGGCTTTTCCCCTCCATTCTCAGCAGTTAAAAGCATTCCTTCAAGAGACATTAAATTGTCTCAATTTCCCTGTTCTTATGAGGATACCATACTAATGAAAATATACACTCAAAATTTTTTCTGAGAGAGAAAAACTGGTAAAGTCAGTAGAAGTAAATCATTGCCTGTTAACAGTTACACTTTGGTATACATTCCTTTTATTTCTCAGCACCTTATTAATGTTGCAAAGGTACACACTGGGGAACATCTCATAACTTTGAAGAAGATCCTGCATGCACAAAAAATGTCGAACCGTCTATTGAAATAGTATTTCCACGTTCCAAGAGCCAGATCGTCATATATTGCTGTCGCTGTCAGAGTATGGGGAAATAGTGTGGAGAAAATAGTGGATCAAATTACAGAACATGTCAACATATGTCCTGTGAAATAAGTGGTGTGATAAAATGCTGGGAACTTGATGCCAGTCTCTACCATATTTTATCAACCACCAAAAGAAATTAGCCTAAACTTAAATGTATAGGTCAGGAAATACTGTCGCTGGTGATACATATTGTGACATGGCTGTTCTGGCAAAATGTGTAGGAAAGGCTATTGTCCAGCCCTTCAAACCACAACAGCTAAAACACGTTGTGGACTCCAGCGATATTTGTTGTCTCGCTGAGCCTCAAGTAGCTGACTTGTGAATGCATAATCAGTATGACATTTTGGAAGGCTGCTTTTATTTGCAATATGTTTTCCTATGCTTGCCAGCTCTGAAGATGAAAGACAACCTGACAGTATTTTAAATAATGAGCTCTTTGATCTGAAAATATATGAAACAACCTTTTTTTCCCCGACACATTTTTGGTGAATTTGTCTGAATACCATAAACTGTGTATCTAAGAAACAGTCTTCAAGCAATTCCTTTGAGCAATTCCTGCTCTGTTAATAAAACCTACTTTTATTGACAGGGTAGAAGCAAGTTGGCCAAATGCTGGAAAGCTAGGATGACAGCTGATGTTCCTCTTTTCATAAATCCACTATTTCAAGTCATTTTGCGGTGGGACAGTCAGAATAATCTAGAGTCTGACATTGTTCATGAGTTGGTTAGGCCTAGAAATACTGGTCTAGAGACTTTGTATTAGGATTCTGTGACTTAACTGGTTTGAAGCCAAAGAAGTAACAGCAGAGGAGATAAATGACATAAACAAGGTGTGTTGCACCTTATTGAATATACTATCCATTGTATTTTGTTAAAAGTTCATATTATTGAGACTTTGCATATCTGCAGTTTTTAACAGCGCTAGGCTTTGACTTAGCTGATGTGGCTGAACTTTAAGATTTTTGTTCTACTGCTGCCAAAAATGGACTGTTTTAGAGCAAGCTATATTTCAAGTAATTGCTTTGTGATGAGGTATAATAATGGGATTATGGAACACAGGTAATTCAGATTCATGCTGATTTTATGTGTCCTAGCCGTTTAAAAACAGCCTAATTAAGCTCCATACAAAAACAGTGCCAGCAGAATTACTTGAGTTGATCTCTGTTCTCATACCTTTGATTTCTTTGCAATTAACTGTATTGTCTTCACATACTCATAGGAAAAAAAAGTGTAATTTCAAGAATTCCAGCTGATCAAGTGGTATTCTCCAGCTTCCTAAAAGTGCCAGTGGGTTCTCATTGTACCACTGACAGCAGAGAAGCACTCTGTCAGAAGTGCTGTTTTGCAAAGTTGTGAGGAAAAAGAGGGTGCAAGGAACCTTTCCTTCCTGAGAAATATTCGGCACAACGCTGATGCATGAGAAAGAAGAAATATATGGGAAATGGACAAAAGATCCAGCTCCAGGCTTTGATTGATATCCATAATTGTCTTGCTCTGTAGATCTTTCTCTGTGCTACCTGGCTTTGGCTCCTGATCCTCACCACAGCCCTGATTCAGTGACCATGGCACTGCTTACAGTGATGTACTTGCCCCGCCTGTGTCCATAATGCCACATGGACTTTCTTATATTGAAATGCAGTTATGTTCAATCCCTGCAAGACCTGGGGCTCCAGTGCTTGCTCCCAGACTGCTGCAGGGAGCACTACTGATCTGAGATATTCCCACATCAGCGCTTTATTAGCAAAACAGACAGCAGTAAACCTCCACCCAGTCACTGACCACCCTGGGGACAGGACTGTCAATGGGCTGAGCTGAAAACCATGAACTCTGGAATAATGTAAGGTTTTAGTTCAGGATTATACAGACTGTTCAATTGAAGGTCAAACTTGAAAGTCTATGATTTTGAGTAGGTGATAGTGCAAGCATGGATTTACTAAGGATGGCTAAGGGGCTTTAAAATTCCTTAGCAGGACTAGACGTAAGGTCTTCTTGTGTTTCCTCAACCTCTCCACATTCCCCACTCATGTGAAGACCACCTCTGCTCTTGTAATGTGACTCTGTCATCCCCAGAGATTAGGTTTAGGTTGTGTACTTTGTAGGCTGCAATTTCCTTGATGTCTCTGCAAAATTCAGAGCCTTGGTTGTTTATTCTTCCAAGTCAGGTGTCTTCACTCTTCCCCATTCATTTGGTTTTGCTGAGCTCAGATGCATCGAATTCAAATCAGTCATGTGTAGCATTTTTGCGTTATGAAGTTACCTAATTAACTCCAGAGAGATACTAGAATCCAAAAATGCATATTTTGGCAAGGGTTAAACCTTAATCTCAAAAGCTACATGCCAATTCAAAGTGTATTTGTGTGCAGTTTTATCTGAGAGTGGCTTGGCACTAAAGGATTTTCCACTGGCGCTAAAAGAGCCACTGCATGCCAAGAAAGTAAATATCAAACAGAAATGTGCCAGTATTTCCTGCCAGTCTCACATTTTTGAAACTTTTTCCATCCTCCATGCCACTGATTTTTGATATGCTCCCAGGCTTCCTAGGGAAAGGCTTTTGAGTTTCACCCCAGGATGCTGAAAGTCTTCTAATTTGAATACTAAAAATGTTAAATGAAAAAGGACCCCTCCCCCTTCTGACAACCCCAGGAAAAATCCCAGAATCTTTTCCTGTGAAATGCTGGAAGATGTCAACGAGTTTTTCAACCATCCAAAATACACAACAAATAGAATGTGACATTTTTTCCAACTTTTGCACAAACAAGTTGGTAAAGCCTCTCTGCCTCTTTTTGGGATCTCTCATCCATACAGTTCTAGTTGTATTTCATTACTGATTCCTGTGTCTCAGTTTCCCACAACTGGCATTTTAATTTTTTTTCTTACTCATTCCTACCCTTGGAGCTTTCTCCCTGCTCCTGCAGGCCAAATTCCACCTTTGAAACTCTGCCCCTTGAAGACTCTTTCACAAGTTGTCCTTACACCATTGACCACTCCATCCTGGGGCTGGACTGCATTTCTTTGTGCCTGTGTTGCATTCTCAGACCAGGAGTTCCCCAGTCCTGGAAGCAGATGGCACTGATCAACCTCCCAGTCACTAGACTTGTTGCAGGACACCCTTCAGTCACAATGGTATCATGTTTAACAAATGTCCTGTACCAAAACAGCAGTAATAAAAGTATCCAGACTTTACTTCTTGGCCAATTCATTGGATGAAAAGAGGAAATGTCATAACCCACAATTTAACATATTTTATAAAGCATAGACTATTTTGTTTCTAGTTTGTTTGCCAGCCATGATAACATTTTTTCACTATTGTTTATAATATTGTGCACAAAACTCCTGTATTTCTTAGTAACATTCTTGGCTTGCCTAACAACAGTGTTCAAACATCTGTCAGGTAGATCTTCGAGATTCTGGACATGGTACAACATGGAAAAATGCAGTGAAAATCAAAAATACTTTTGCCTTACTAATAAGGAACTTTAAAATGCATATTGCTTGAATTTGATGCTAGTATGAAGCGGTTTTGCCTCTTAAAAATTATTTGGCTCATTACAATTTTTTAAGTTCTCTGGAAACCAGTAGAGCCTAAAGATGGGATGTCATGAGTTTCTTAAAGTTGTGTGATGGAGGCAGAAGTAATAACTGCTGTCATCCTTTCTCACATGACATTCCTAATGCTGCAGGGAACATAATCAGAAATAATTCTCATGTGATGGAGGAAATGTTATTTAGAAGCAACTTACACATAAATAGAGCTCCAGCTCCTGAGATGCTGGAGCTGGGCAATAGGAAATGCACAGCTTGGGAACCTCAATGCAGCACAGGGCTGAATGGAGGCTCTGTGTGTGCAAATTTATCTGCACAACCCCATGCACACATTTGAATTAACTAAGAGAAAGAGACAGGAAGGGTGTTATGCTATAGAAGCTGAAAAGAATTTTTAGAATTTAAAAACCCAACCAAAACAAATGAAATTTTATGCATAAGTCTAGGTTGATACTAGGAAAGTAGTACATGCACAAACAATAAAATCAGATTGAGGGTTCACTTCGTGTATATGCTTTATAAATTAAAGACAGCCTTCTGCTCCTGGGTCTGAACTGTAGATCTTGATTGCACATTCCTTACTGGAGTGAACTCACACCACACAGGGGCAGGGGACTGCACACAGAGGTGGTGGCAGGGAAATGCCCTGCTACATCTGGGAGAAAAATGCTGCCTGAAATCCAGGGTGCTGCAGAGCTCTTCTCAGGCCGCGGCACTGCATGGTCCCAAGGTGGGGCGGGGCATGGTCCGTGTGTTCCTGGCGCTGAAGGTGTTGCTCACATCAGGCCTTGCTTCTCAGAGGGTGCATGGCCAGATGCCATGGCTTGGGGCTGTTTGGGAATGCCAAAGTGCATCACTGGGACTCCTAAAGGGCCACAATCATTGGCCTCTTTCAGTGACCACTTAACTGCTGGAATACTTGAAGGCTCTGTGCTCAGTGAAATCTGTGAAAATAAGGCAATAAATAAAAAAAAAAGAAATAAAATAAAAAAAATGAAGTAAAATAAAATATACCCCAGACTACTATTTTTACAAGCTTCTGGAGTGAGAAATGTGTAAAGTCTTTCTACTAGAACAGTCATATCTTTTTAATCTGTGCCCCTGGAAGAGGGCAAATTGAAAGACTGAAAGACCCCTTTTACCCTTATGTTCCTTGTTGACTTTTATTTAAAATTTCGCCCCAAATATTATCCGACTACAAATCAGTGTTGGTGAATTAATTTTTCTTCCTTAACTGTGTCTGCCAGGGACCGCTATCATTAGAAATCATCATCATAAAGCTACTTTGGTTCAAATCCTTACTGTAAAAAGTGCTGTAAGCCATGTTTTATATACAGCGAATCCTTAGCCTTGCCCAAAACTGGAGCGAAGAGACTCAGTGAAACACCAGGTCTTGGTGATGAATTTGACTTTTTTTTTTGAAGCTGTGTAATATGGAATAACAGCAGGGGAAGAACCCTACCAACCACCAAAAAAAAAGAACCTGTATTCACTCACTGAAGGAACAGTGCAGCAAGACCCTTGACACAGACTCACGGTGGTATCACTGCATCTCACCTGTGTGATGGAGCTGTGCTGTCAGGAAGCCCTTTCTTCTCCTGTGATGAGCTGTGTTTTTGCTGTGGGTTTTAGAATGTAGATGAGCAAAAAGACTACAGTCCGAGCTGTATCAGCTCAGGGTTTGTAGAAACCTACCCACACTGAAAGTTAATGCTGCTGACTGTGTCCATGACAAAGCCCTTGGGCAAGTTTCTTTCCTAAAGGTAGATCAGAGGAGAAAATCTGTGAGGAAACAGGCAGCTTAATCCACATATAAGCAGTGTGTTCTCTCTTTTCCAATGGATACAACAAACTGATCAGGCATAGATTAAACTTCTCCTCAACAGGAGACTATGGTAAAGGAAAGAAGAAATGTGTTTTTAAAAAACAAGTGATATTTGATATAAAAATTGCAGGAAAACAATTATGCGGGTTTATATTCTCTTGGAATAATTCACTTGATGCTATTCAGCCTGTTAGTATAATTGGGCACACTGTAACTTATGGTAGGTTTCTGCTGCCAACCTCTGTTCTGTAATTAATTAGTTTCAAGTTTCTGCCACAACATATAACTCATTAAAACTAGAGATCTTCCTAATTTTAGTGGAGAAAAAGTACCCATGCTTATGTACTGGAAAAGTTTTGAAGCCTTTATTCAAAATGGACTGAGATAAAGAGAAGTCATTACACAAGAGATGGAGATGGAAAGCAAAACCCTGTCTTGCCTTGTGTATGGGCATGGTTGCTGTGTGAGTGACAATATGTTGGTCTCAGACAGTATTTTGGTTCCAGAAATAGTGAACTCAGCCTTTCCTGCTCAAACAGCCTCAAATAGTCATTAACCACACTGCTCTTGGGTGTAAATGATTTTCACATCAGAATAGTTTCTGTGATTCAAACAGGTATAGGTAGCCCCTGCCATGGTTTTGAATGTTTATATAAGAGTCAGATAGGTTAATGCTCTATTTCCAGTCAAATGTTGTGGGACAATATCTGTCTGGGCACTAGATTATATGTTAGGATGGACCTACGAATAGCATCATGGAAAGATATTTCATTCATGCAGGTGCTCAGGATACAGTGCATGGCTGGAGCTGAGGAATGTGTCTCCAACAGCGCCTTTCAACATGGGACCCCTGGCAGCCCTGCTGGCCTCAGCCTTCTAAATCTATGCTGCTGTATCAATTACTGCTCATTAGCAGATTCTGGACTACTCTGTTCCAAGGGGAAATGGGGATACAGTGCACTGTGTGGATAGATCCCTAACCACGGGACCTCAGGGAGAAGCCAACGGCGTAAGTCCCATGCTCTGCATGTGAGAATTCACAGTTCTGATTATAGACTCTGTCTATAAGAGAGACTGCTCTGGTTAAATGCAGCTTTTCTCTTGGGCCTTGTAAATCTAGAAGTGCTGTTTCTGTTAAGAAATATTAAAGTCAGACACCTTCTCACCAGGACTGACTTGCTGGGAAAATTGTAGCTTGAGCTAGAAGGAAAGATCTTTTGTCAAAACCTGGAAGAAAATGAGAGGGAGGCTGGCAGAACGGAGCTGGTACCTAGCAAAAAAGCTATTATGTGTCAGAGTCTGGGGCCATGGGCAGCTATTCTCTGCTAACACTTTCTAGCTATGTCCTTGCTATGGAATTCAAAGGGGTAATTTTCAAAGGTTCCTTAACAGTTTCTAGTCAAGTATAAGCTGAGGCACTTTGCTTGCCCTCCCTCTCATTAGGTTACCATGCAAAGGTGATGATTTGGGGTGTTTGTATTAATTGCCATTCTGAACTCTCACCTCTCTGTCCATGGTGAGTTAGTTCCCTAATCGCAAACCAGGAGGGAAAAAAAGGCTCACTTCAACCACTGCTCACTTATATGAGCATGTCAGGAAGCAGGAGCCTGTGCCAGCTGCTGTTTTTTCCTGCAGTAGCCTTTTGGAGAGCTGTGGGAACTCCTGGGCATCTGAAGTGCTTCTCAGCACAAAGTTCTGCAATAGAACATCAAAAGGAGTTATCAATACCACAGAAGAAGAACAAATCCACTCACAAATCTGCTTCAGCACAAAGTCTAGCAACCATGGAACTAGTTTCTCCCACTAGATTTGCCCTACAACACCCACAGGTACCTCTATGCTTGATTCCTTTGACAGTTACGGTGGTGGTAACAAACAGCTGGGAAGATGGCAATACATCAATCTGACTGGTTTTGCTCCAGAATTTTCATGAGGAAGTAGGGAAAGATTCAGGTCTCTACTAATTTGCTTGTATATTCAATTTTATGGGTGCAGCTGCTAAAGTGAGATACTTCACAAGTCTGAAACCTCAGAAGCCTTAGAGATCAGACATTTCATTTGGAATCAAGCAGCTATGGAGGCAGAAATCCATATTCAAAGGTTTTAAAGCACTTTCCCTATACTGTAGCTAATGAACAGGAGAGCAAGCAGAGGGGAAATCAATCTGAGACCATGCCTATGTTAAGCCAGGTGCTGATAGGAAATCGTGTAAATTTCCCCTCATATTTCCATAGCTAAAATACAGCTTTATGTGAAAAATTGTGTATTAAATTACACCACCTTGTGTGGTCATATGGATTATTATTATTAGTGTGTCTATTATCTTGTGGGGTTGCTTCTGTTTAGGTATATTTCTTTACACAGTATATAAGAAATCTGTCTGAGAATTAGGGTCCCACTGAACAGGGTGGTGTGTCAGCAAGCAAAAACTGTGCTGGCTGGATACATCTTGTTAGCTGAGACAGCACTTGGCACATTGTGTGCTAACACCACTACAATCATGTTAACTAGTCCTATTTTAAGTCACTCAGTGAGGTCAGAACAGTTGAAGTCTGTGGACATCGAATCACAATTCAGTGTGATGCAGTAAAAATAGGTTAAAAAATGGAAGTTCATCATGGGAGCTGCTGTAGCTCAGCGGTGTTCAGTCATGTGCTGTACCCTAGTGAGTACTGTCTACATTTTTTCTTTGACTGTATTGCCTAACACCTTCCCACAGCACATGTTTAAATTCAAGACAGTCCAAGACAAACTTAGAGGTGTTGATACCTAAAAGCAAAGCAGCATAATTAAAAACAAAAAGAAGAAATCTAAACATCTTTAGCTGGATGGGAAATACATGGAACAACAGTGACTTGGACTCCCAGGAAGAAGAAAAAAGAAATCTGATTGGTCTGGAAAAAAGAGAAACTATCTGGCACTTCTTTCACATTGCACACAAAAATAAGTCACAAAACTTGAAATAACTTCAAAATATGTGAAATGTTTTATTGTGGAAAAGACAGCACCTACTTAGATGTTTCAGGAACTTTGTGTTTGGTCTTCTCTTCAGTAAAACATTGTTAGCTTTGCCCTGTAGAAAATTTGGAACCCTGTCTGTCTCTGCATAATGATCTGTTATAGAGAGTTGCAGAATGCCAGAGTGCTTCTATTTTAATACTTAATGTAAAGACTTCTCTTCCCAGCTAGAAAAGACCTTTGATTTTCTAACGAATGTCTCAGATGATCTGAGAACTAGTGGGTGTGTTAGTAATCACTTGAGTTTACAAGCGGAACAATTCTTTTAGCCAAACTGGATGAAGGATGAAGGGGAGGTGAAAAACCTTCTTAATCCCCTCACACCTATTCCCACCAAGGAAAGAGAAGGAAAATCTAATTTCCTAATCTCCCCTGCCCCAGCCCCATGGAAGAAAGACAGAGATAAAAAGGAACAGAAAGATCAAAAGTCTCTGAAAAAGTATTAAACAGTGATGCTGAAAGCTTTTACATATCTGGTTCTTTGAGTCACACCAGAAAGACAGGACCAGGCAGGTAAGTGACCACTGGATTTCAGGTATCCTTATAAGTCATAGCTCATTTTTTACTCCTCATCTCGCAGTATGGGGCAAACTTCCCTTGGCATTTCCATTCTGGCTTTGCCTTCCACATGTTCTGCCTTACTCACTGCAGGAAAGTCCATACACCAAGAAGTTTTAGTATGAAACAGAGTCTCGTAAGAAATTGTCATGAGAGATTTCTGCAGGAACAATTGTCATTACCAGCAGCAATACTGAAGACCCAAGGCAGCCTTTCTGTAACAAACAAGGGATTTAAAAAAATTCTACATTTGAAAATGTTGTGCTGTGCCTGGAAATAGCTGCTACCAAGGCTGAAAATCCAGACACTGCTGTTAATACACTTTTAAGATTAGAAGTCCAAGAAGAGCACACACAAGATTAGACAACAAAGAAATATAGATCTAATTTTAACTTTTCAGATACCAAAAGCAATTCTAAAAATGTTATTTCACGAGGAAAGAATGATCATTAATCACTTTGGCATTATCCAGACAGTAATTACACCCTAGCTATGCAAGGTAATTGTAATTACAGCAGGGGAAAGGTCTCTGACAAAGCCATAATAACTGGCTCTCTTACACAGCTGCCCATCTCCATAAAACATAGTAGAAAGTACAAACACTGTTGTCCAGCTGATTTCTCTCTGTGGGGAAAGTGGAACAGCAAGAGGCAAGTCCTCACTGCAAAGGGGATAGAAAAAGCCCCATGCGATGCCTGCCTGGAGCAAACCAGTCACTTTGATGCCCAGATTGCTGAGTTTTAGAACATAATAGGAAACAGCAGATTTTGAGGGTGCAGTCATGGCTCAGGAGCACTTCTCTTGCTCAGATGTTTTCAAGCTTTTTCTCAGTCAGAAAGCAGAGCCACACACATTTTTAAGGATGGAAAGCTGAAACTGAAGAACGCATTTTTATGACAAAAGGTGGTTACATGTCAAATCCCCAGGCCCTCAGAGCACAGGGGGCCCTGCTTCTGTGTTTTAAAATACTACCCTAAGGTGGCTCTGGTGCAATGTGTCCTCTGTGAGATCTGGACAGATCTTCCAGGAAGCCTGGCTGCAGCACCCCTGTGGCACTGCAGGAATTATTGTCACACTCTTGCATGCCACAAACATCTCTCTGCAAGGTGGCCCATCAGTTTCTGGTTGCCTAAAAGCTGAGATTCTTTTCTGAACTTACAAGGTCAGCCTTGTGCTACCTTACAGTCATTAAACAGGACATCACTGGCTAAAGGTAAATAAATACACCATATTTTAGAGAAAACACAGTTCTTAGTGGTTTCTCTGGAGCTGACTTTTTTCTCCCACTCTGGGAGCCCTCCTTTGCCTCTTCCTCCGCTGAAATCTGTTTTGGGGTGTGCCCTGAAATTGTATAATAAAAACATGTATTATTACTGGCAAATTCCCTGTGAAAAATCACAACAGTGGATGATTTTAGGCTTGCCTTAGCAATGGGAGCTACCAGCAGAATTCAGTAACTGTTGAACTGTTCAAGCTGCTTCACTATTTGCTGACCTGAATACATTTCTTTCTAAGCAATTAAAATTCTGCTGTAGAAATGCTTTCAAGTACCCCATTTCACTGTGATTTTTATTTGAATGATCATGTATGTGAAATACAAATGAAAACAGATATATATATATAGCATATATAATATATAGCACCCTTTGTAAAATCATTCAGAAAAAATATTACACAAGTGTTAGGCATTTTCAGTTGAGGAATATATCAGATCCACAGCAGAAGGAATCTTCTAGACAAGGTGTAATTATTTGAATTTGTGATGCCACATTGACTTAGCTTGTTCTGTTGCCTCTTGCTGTTTGTTTTCCATTTATCTTAAGAGTTTTGGTTTACAGCAATACTGGCACAAGTAAAGAAAAACTTAAAAATTCCTATGAGTGGATGTTTCTAACAAGCTCTGCAGCAGACACATTTCTGTGGCCACGATGAAATTTCTCTGCAGTCTCTGCTCCTGTGTATGGGTGTTCAGACACCTGATTCAGGAGGGGTAATTTTGCCAAATTTCTTGAGCACTGTTTCTAAAGCTGATGGTATTGGGAATTTTTTCTAAGTTCATAAAAACTGGAGAAATATTACAGCAGATTTGCAGCTTCTCTAAAGTAAGTGGTTAACTCATGGTTCTATTACCAATATAAACCTAAAAATGTGTTCCTTGACATTACAGAAATCTAAGGACCAGCTAAAACCTCTAAACATATTCATCTTTAAATCACAGATTAACCTATTTTTTCTTTACCTATGAATATTTGAGTACTCGAGGCTGACCCTGTAACCTAAGTTACCACAGGGAGAGTGGTAGTATCTGGGGAGTATCTGGGGGACCAAATTAAGCTAACAATAGTTTGGAGACAAACCACAATTTAAGATATATTCGCACCAAGGGTTCTGCATAAAGCAGCTGTTGAGCTGGGGAAACATCTATTTCTCCCCGAGGAAGAACACCTCTCAGGGTTTCCCCAAGACCACGTGGCTCTGTGAGCCCTTGAAGATGAGGGTGGAGAGCTGGGGACAGCAACACTGATCGCCTTCCTGTCCCGTGATTTGGACTTGGTCAGTGCCTCCAGCGTTTCCCAGTTCTCCATAACAACAGTAACAGCAATGACAGAGGCTGCCCCTTTAGCAACTTCTGGAGAAGGAAAGACATTTCTCTCTTTTGCTTCTGCACAGTGATAATTCTTTTTCATTTCTAATATATTCCTCTTCGTGTTATTATTTTGAATAATGAGTGACAAACAGTGGTAGACACATCTACTACGGAGATTAATAACATCATTAATAGTTTTTAGAATGACACCTTTGCATTCAAAATAATTTATTATGCTAACGTTCCATGTCATGTTTCTTTCACTATTGTGCTCATCCTTTCTTTCTCTTTATCTCTGAGTGTTTTTCACAAGGTGTGAATTGCCCTAAGTAAGGCTTTGATCTTGCAAATGTGTGCAGACTATTCACCTAACACGAGCCATCCTCTTACATCCAATTAGACTATTGCTTGCAGAAATTCTCGCCTAAGTATTTGCTGATCAAAGTTTTAAATTTGCATTGGAGGAAGGACAATGTCTCACTCTGTGTTTGCAAACCCACGGTACAGCTGGATCCAGTTTCTGATTCAGTGTGCTAGCTACATATGCACAAGGTTGAACCCACAATGGTATATACTAATGATAAAATATTTACCCATCTAATTGGTAGACATTCTGAAGTACAATTTTTTAAAGAAAGGTTTTATGTAATCATGGAACACACCTGATGTTTGCATGAACAATATTAAGCATTAGCATATATCAAATAAATAGTTAAATTGGTCATAAAATCAAATGTATAGATTCTTCGAGGGATTTTAGGTGGGCCTGATTCATTGTGAGCAAGCATCCACAGTTGGTTTTCACCACAGTTTTCCTTTGCTGGCAAATATGCAGGATTTTCTTTGTCTCTATGTCTCAAAGTTCACCATTTCCACTATTTATTGCTCATGTCTGACATACTGTCTCTCAACTCTAGTACACAAGGTCTCTTACCTTTTTTTTTTTCCTCTTTCCATTGCAACTAGTGACACCCCCCAGGGGAAGACCATTAGGAGGTAGAAGCCTGAGAAATATGTGTATTTACTTGGTGCCTTTATGGGGGCTGAAAGTGTAGCCGGAATTATGTACCTCCTTTGATGCTGTACCTTTGTACCCTTGCTAGAGGTTTTGTGGGCACAGCAAAAGCAGCTGATGGGGACACAGTAAATTTGTGTTTGGAAGAACAAAACTGCGAGCAACAAAGCTTTGGTTCACAGATCTGCCTTCAGTTCTGTGACTAAGTGGAAATCCAGCAATCATGGAGGTGCCTAGCAATATGTCTAAATTTACTAAGAAGCAATTTTTTTTCGGTGTTGCTGGCCTGTGCAATGGGTTGTGTGAAGGAAGGATAAGAATGATCCTAGACACATTTCCGTCGTGTTTGTTTTAGGTGGTTGTGACTCACAGGATGAGCACAGGTGATGCAGTTGTGCCTGCTCAGTCAGCTTTGGAAACAACCACTGTTATTTACTTGAATGATGGAAGTGCCCTGCTTTCCCTGTCATGGATTAACACTCCACTGTGCTGGCTGCTACGCAAATACCAAAGAAAGACTTGTTCCTTGCCTCAGGAGCTTCTTCCACAAAAAATAATGCATAGTTATGTTATCTCCCTTACTATTTAAGACAATTCCACCTTTCACCAGCTCTCTCCCCTCACACACATTTGCTGGGGCCCCCATGGACCTACAAACACTGGATCTTTGGAAAATTCTCTAAGCATGCACAGTATCTAAATAACTGAATTTCTTTGCAGACAGCTAATCTCAGCTGTAGACAGCCTCTAGAAAATATTCACCAAGGCTGCAGACCAGGTGCTGTGTGCAGGTACAGGCACCCAGTTCATCCTTTCTGGGAGCTGTGGGTGTGAGCTGAAGTTCATGGCACTTCCTGAAGAATTTCAAGGGGGAATATAACAAACAGTCCAAGTATTCATACCAAGAGCTTTGTTTTCAGTTTCACCGCAATAACAATTAGCAACTAGTTGGCTTTTGGCCACTGAAAATTACATAGCCAACTGGCAAAAAGTACTATTTTTTCCTGGCTTTATGCTTGCAAGCTGGGTGGCATAGGAGGACTTTGGGAGTGTATATAACATTAACCTCTGCAGAATAATGCAAGAACTAGTCAAAAGTGCTTTCTTCACACAGCCAAAGGCTAATTGCCAACCAGCTTCACTGACCTTCATCAAAACTGAGCTTTGTTAAACAGTGACATTTGCCACTGTCTTTCTCTTTTTGCCTGTTTTTCTCATGTTGTCTTACTTTCTCCCTTTCTCAATTTTGTTTTTATTTTGTTTTGTACCATGTCTATGCACAAAACTCTTCCTAGTCTGAGAAAATTTGCAGATAGATGCAAACCCCCAGCACCAAGGAACATTTTAACAGCAGTACAGGATGTGTTCATGATATCCATGACCAGTGCTCTGGGAGATACAGTAACTCACTGGACCCCACAGCTGCCCTGTACTGACTACACAAAGCTGAGAAGTGCTCACAGCTGGGTACTTCCACCCCCAGGACTGCCAGGTCCTCAGAGAAGATGCTTTCATTGCGGCTGTCTCCTTTTGCAGTTGTACCTGTTTGCCCAGATTTCCCCCCTCCCCGAGGCGAAGCTGCCTCATTAGCAAGCTGGCAGGTTTCAATCCATCATCCTCAGTTCCAGGCTGAGAGCTGAAAACATGTAACAAGCAAATAGAAGTTTACGACATTATAATTGCAAATATTTCTGCTTTGTTTTCATCTCAAGGAGGAGAATTTTGGAATGAAAGGAGATCAGAGGCTTGCCAACGCGTGAAGTTTTATGGGCTTATGTCCCAAAATTACAGCACCAGTCAGTTAGGAGCTACACCAGTGCTTTGAATGCTGCTTAAAACCAAAGCAAACTCCAAATAAAAATAATTGGTTTCTTTAGCAAATAACTAGTACTAGAATATATAATATCAAAATTGCCATAATTAACATCCTTGTAAAATGAAAAAGTGACAGAAACGAAAATTATATGAAATCTACACTTTTGTAGAATTGTGAGCATTTACTTATGTGCCTAAAATAACAAATCAAAAATTTGTTAAGTCAAACACTCAAAAATGAAGAAAGTCAGGGTGCCCATGACCTTCTAAGTATTCTCTAACTTTTTCTATTCACTCACTTTTCACTAGCTCAGAACTAGTTTCAGCAACCCCTGAGGCAGACTGAGTAGCAAGCTCCCCGGCTTTTGTCACAATCTTTTCTTTTTCCTTTGAATTCCACGGCTCACATATTCAAGTACTGCATGAGTACTTCAGCTGTCTTTTTTATCCTCCTGTTGAATATGGATAAAATTTTTGGAGTTTGAACCCAAAAATCTTTAAAAAACTTTAAAATGCCCAGGTTCATTACTTCAAACCATGTTCTTACTTATAAGCCAGCAATTTGAGGCACAGCTTGTACCTTTTTAACATGAATATCACCTTAAGCACTGTGAAAATTAGACAGTAAATCCAGCAGGCACTATGTAGGCACCAGAATAAAAGTGCTGGTTTTCACACCAGTTTTTCAGTATGGTGAGAATTTGTAACTTCCATTAACTCAGTAAGCTTGTAAAGGAAGCCTGAAGCCATGTTTTTGTTTTAATGGAATACAGGTTAGTATCTTTATGTAGCAAGGCACATTAAATCTTTTTAATACTGAGACTTTTTTAATACTGAGATATCAAGATAGCTAACTGGAGAGCAGTAACTTTGTGAAAATACACCCAATATTTGCAGCAAGGGCATATACAGTGAGGTCAAGATGGGAACTCAAATCCTCTGAGGCAGTAAACAAGACTGCTTGCTATCAATTCAAGCTAAAACTTCTATGTTTTTGGCACTAGTCCATGAGATGAAGCTTTGCAAACTGCCAAGTCAAATCTTTACAAACAAGAAACAGGTCAAGTTCAGAGGAACACAAATGATCTTTATTTTAAGTGTCTGATAGCTTCAGTAACCTCAGAATAACTTAGCTTGCATTCTGGGATCACTTTTCTGCAAGGGGGCAAAGTTGCAAACAGTATAAATTAAAAGCGGTAAAAATATTTATTGGCAACCTAAGTTTTTAGGAGCACGATTTTATATGTCTCTGTTTGCATAGCTTCAGCATAAATGGGGCAATATTAATACCACAAGAAGGTCTGTTTGCATGCTGCTCCAAGAATTTTCATGCAAAGGAAAAAACGCTTGCCTTTGCCATTATTCTTTATGACTAGAAATCCTGGTTAGTTTAAAAAAAGAAAGGGTTTTTTCAATTTTTTTTTTTTTTGTGATCATGGAAAGAAAAGATAATTACTGGGAACATCTGATAAAGCTTCATATTAGCATAATCACATCACTGTTTTTGTCTATAAAGGACATCTTACCTCGGCTCCTTGTCTGTGTGGAACAGCACTTACCATGTGCTACCATAGGGCCACTGTAGGGCTCCTCTGCGCAGAACAGAGACGGGGGTGTCCCCAGCTTGGACACAAAAGTTACATTTGTTCTTGACTAGCTGGAAACAGTCTATACACCTCAGACAGTCCCTGTCTTGCATCTTTGTCCCAGATCCATTTTTCCTCGATGGTGTTCACACCTTCAGCCAAACTCAGCTGGCAGAAAGGAGCACTCACCAGGCCGCTGCCACCCTGTACCATGCCAGGCACAGGGAATGCTTGCACTGAGCCAGTTTCCACTCCCAACTCTGCAGCAACACATAAGTTCAGATTAATGTGAAAGCAAGGCAGAGATATCTGCAAACTTTTAGTGAGAGTCCTCCTTCCTGTGCAGTACCAGTACACAGAAATGTACAACCAAATAGGGCTGCTGGGTCAGGAAATTATATTTTTTGCCCCTCCACATTGGCATCTGTTCAGAAGTTGAAAGGATGGAGGAAGACTTACTGGCCCCTCTAATAGGCATGGTATTATCCCCTCCCACAGGTGCTACCCAGTTTCCTCCCAAGGCTGTCACCACTTAGATGGAAAATAAACATGGTTTGACTTAGCTAAGTGCTGAGAACATGTCTCTCACTGATGCATCCAGGTGAGCCTATTGCAGTGCTGATAATGGCACACAGGTCTGCTGCACTGACTGCTTTCAAACTTTCACCTTGCCCATTTCACTGGCACTAGAGAAAAATGCTATCTTCAGAACAAACAATCATGTGACCTGAAAATAAAACCGTTGAGTTAAATGACATTAGGATGTACTTGGGATAAAAGGTACACACCTGAGAGAGAGAAGGCAGAGAGAACATCTAATGGCAGGAAGAAAAAATTGGCATGAATGCAGAAAGGAAGAACAGAAGCTTATGAAATTCTGGAGCAAACCTGATACAACACCAGCGGCTGAGAAACATAAGCTAGAAAGGTCTTTGGATGAAATGTCTTTGAGATCAGCCCTGCTTTGAGTTCATACAGTGTGTACAGTGGGGTGATAGAGCCACAGGTAGGCTGTGGTATTGCCACTGTGCCAATGGATTCAGAAAAGATTAGAAACTGGGGCTGTATTGTCAGAGTAGATCTGCCATAAAGTCTCAGCCAACCACAAATCCATCACTCCTTGTCCTCTATATCTCATGGTGAACCAGGGAAGAAACACAAATGGCCTAGATACTTTCTTGGCTTTTGGAGACCCTGTGTCAGTGAAACAAGGACAGGGAAAGGGGTGCTAATTAAGAAACTAAAATAAAAAAAACGCATCTGACTGGAAGCTTGTCTGCTTTTTGGACTAGGTAAGATTTGTAAATGGCCACCGTTCCAAAGCAATTCAGCCTGTAGGTGGAGGGCTGATGCTTTGCTTGTCCTCTTGCCTGTGTCATGGCCAAGAAGTGAGGCTGTGAGAGACTGGACTACTAAAGACTAATGGCTCAAAACATTTAACCATTTGTGGAAGTTCCAAGGTGCTTAACTGAGGCCAGGTTTGCATCCCTCGAAGGAGGAGGTGCGTTTTTGGGTGTGTAATGGCTGGTCTGCATAAGGCAGAGGGGTGAACTGTCACTGCCTGAAGGCTACAAACCTCCTTGGGCTTTGAGGCCGCTAAGGGGCAAGGCGGGAAGGTGCTTCTTATCATGTTAATTGCTCTGCCTTGCACAACTTGAACCGTTGTAAAACTCCCCCCCAAACCCCGGGGATATTACTGGCTCAACTGTGCTGAAGTGAGGGGCAGCTGAGAAGGTGTCATAAACCATCAAAGAGCCCCCAAGCACTCCCTGACTCATTTCTAGAGCCCTCCACCACAGGACTGAAAGCTCCCCTCCAGGGGAGACACCTGGGGGTTCCCACCGAGCCTGAGCACATTTTAACCCATGGACTTCGTGTTTTGGGGTCTTCTTCCCCTAATTCTGACAGATCAAGGTGGATCAAGACCATCACTCTTACTAATGAACATCTAAACTGCAACAATCAAGCCTTATCGAAGATCCACAGGTGGTGATTATGTATCTTTCTACTCTTATCCTTTCTTTCTCTTTTTTTCTTTTCCCTATCTTAAGTAATATTTTTATGTTTTCATGTAGCTATATTACTACAGATAATACAACCAAAACAGCTACGTTCCTGCATTCCATTGCAACCAAATCGTTCTAAACGAAACCCTACATGTATATATTTACAAACACCGATCATCCAGTGTCGTTTCTCTCTAATCCACCCCAAGGGATCTATTAACAAGAATTTGGGTTATTCTCACCTCCGTAGGGGCGAGTGGTAACAAGGCCAATGCTGTCCAGGGCTGGGCTGATGGATACAGGACAATGCCATTATCCTGCCACTGTGGATGTCTGGTAGGGGAGGTGGTAGGAAACTCAAGCCTCTGATCAGGATGATGAAAAGCCTTAAGTTTCCTCTGACCTGGCTGCCAGGACCTTTGCTCGGGAAAACAGAGCTCAGGTGTTCAAGAAATCCTGCTGTGTGTCCATCCAGCTGTTTCTGTGTTATAACAGCCATTTAATTCACTTCAGTTTTAAGGTTTTTAGGAGTGAAATTGCACAGCAAAAAATGGCATGGGAAGGATTATAGTTCTGACCAGTGAAGTTAACCTGTCATTACTCAAACCCAAATAAATCAGAATGTTTTTCTATTGGTCACAAAAAGAGATGTATTTATGATGCAGTTAATTTAGTTTTCTTAATGTGATCTGTGTGGACTTTTCTCAGCATTTAGGAAGAAAAAGTGACCCTGTTTTGCTTTGGTCAAGATAAATCAATAGCCTTGAAATTTGGAAACAATATATATTCGACCACACAAACCAATAAGGCACCAGTGTTTTAGCAGACATTATAAAACATAAAATTAGATGGAAAATTGCCTTAAGCCCCTGTAAATTAAAATTGCTCTTTTTATAGCAAAAATGAGCCTTATATAGCAACAAACAATTTTGTGATCTTCACTTAACTAGCCAATTTCATATGGCAAAGAGTATTTATTCATCCTGCTCCAGTGACCTAACCAGCAATTTACAATGTGATGCCTTGCATATTTTCACAGCATTGTAAAAAAATGAGGTCCTGTAGATTTATTTGATCCCTGTTGAAAAATCATTTTTCTACCTTCTCCTAACCAGTGTAAACTGGAAATTGTTCTTAATGTAATTCTTTTGCTTACCAAGCACTCATTAATCAGGAAACTAATTAGAGCCAGTTTGCTTACTCTAATTTGAAAAAGTGAAAGTAACATATGTTGACAGTTAATTTGGATTTTTTTTTGTTAACAGGCACACAAGTTTTTATAATGAAATAATACTTGATACTGATACAGAAGAACATGGGCTAATAAATTGCAACAGGCTGGGAAAATGCAGTATGTTAATCACTATGGGAATAATAACATAGATCATTTAGTGCTCTAGTTTTTCTGTTGATGATTTTCCATTTTAGCTATTTTTTACAGTATTACAGTGACTTGATTTGGAACTTCTCAAACACACGTTAATACAAGTTTTCAGCATTTTGCAAGTTTGTACAGGCCCAGTGCAATTTCTGAGACGGATTTACAAGAAAAATATTATGCATCTAGGCTCTATTTCAAAAAATTCTGTTGTCTTGGCTTTTTAAGAATGTCAATATGAATAAAAGGGTGCCAGCTGACAGCCTGCAAGATTCTCGGTTTAAGCTCAGTCTGAAGCCCACCCAGGCAATTTGCAGACTTTGCCCTGAGCTGCTCTATCACCAGGGCAAGTGACTGTCGGCAGCAGCATGAGCACCTCCATCAGAGCCGCCTGTGAGCCAGACACTGACCTTGACCCAGCTCTGTGGGAGTTTGGTTGTAGCACAGATGTCCCAACATGTGCAATCTTCAGCCCAGTGACAACAGCACTGGTGACTTCACCCAGAGACACCAGCGATCTCTCTGGAGGTCCCAAGATAGGAATTATACACTTTATTCACAGCTCCCTGCCAGAGCCCAGAAAAAATAAACCAAGTAGGGGAAGGTATGCTACAATGCCAAGTGGTATAGCTGGAAGAAGCAGAGACACTCCTGAGTGCTCCAGCTCCTCAGCTGCTTGAATAACAGTTATTACCTTTCCCCAAAGGACATTGCTTATATCCTTAGACCATCACAGCCACACCTCTGTGCTGATTGGTGGTATGGTTTCTGGAAAAATTAAGTGTAAAAATACAGAATCTCTAAGGTCAACCTTTATTTGGACAAGACATTAAATTGTCTTTTCACTGTAGAAGACTATTATTTCAATGCAGAATTTTCTCTGGTTATTTACACTGAAGCTATTGCTCCCTGTTGCCTTTGTGTGAGCAGAGGGGTCCCACCCCAGAAGTGGACACAGAGCTGAATAATCACCCTCTGGTCCAGCTGAGTATCAGAGCAGGCTGAACACAGGCAGATCCCGTGGTTTGAAGTGCTTCTCCAAGCTGACCCAGCCTTTGGTCTCCTGCCCACAGCACACTGGAAAATGTGCACGTGGAAGGGCTCTCCATGGCCAGGCTCGCTCCTCTCTTGTGCCCAGCACTCCCACTCATCACTCTGACACGCTGCAGAAGTGATGGGAGCCACGGGCCCTGCTGAAGTACAAAAGACAGACTGACCAAAAGCTCTCCACACAAGTATTTTCCAGAAAACAAAGCAAGTTTTTTTCAAGTTTTATGAAGAAACGCATCTCATCTGCAGCAAGAATAAAAAACCCCAAATCCTGAAGCACTTGAGACATCCTCCATCAAATGTCGGGTGGATAACGTGCTCACGGCAGTCTCTTCAGCCCGGATGTGATGTGAAGGGTAAGAGGAATGAGGCTGTGGAGGAGGGATCCCAGAGGCTCTGACACTGTGGGCATCACACCAGCGCTGCCCAGCAGGCACGTGGTGGGGAGCAAGAAAGGAGGAGGTACAAGAGCCACTTCTGGCCTCACTTGGGTAAGAGACTAAGCTGTTCCCAAGGCAATAAGGCAACTGGGGTTCCTCCTGAAGCAAAGCAGCTGTGAGTTGCTGTTCACATCATGCCCTTCCAGCCCTGCCCAGGGCACATGTACGGACTTAACAGGCTGGAATATGGGATGGCCACTTAAAAACTTATAACTCTACTTCACTGTATATCAAAAAATGGAGCTGTACCCACCTGATCCAATAGGCCTCGGATAACACATGAGGTAGAAATATCAATGTATTACCAAATTAATAAATTATTCAGCACAGTTACTTTTAAAAGTATGTTTAAAAATATTTTAAAATTTGGAAAAAGGGAAACTTGCAGTTAAAAATTGCTTGAAAGCAACAAATATTTGAGTTTATCTTTTTTATCTTTCTTGCAAAACTCTAAGATACTATCTGGAGGAGGCCTGGGATTGGCAAAGAAACGTGTCAGGAAAAGAGATATTTCCTAGAGAAAGGGAGGAAAAGAGACTCTGAATCCATACTGAAGACTTCATCAGAAAAATGTGGTGGGTTTTTTTTCCTCTTGGAGTATTTCAACAACTTTAATTTTGACAAGCAGCCACTAGAGGTCAGTTGTGGTTTTATTTTAACAAAATTATTTCTGTGTTCCATTCTGTTTTATTCTATATTGGTGTCTTTTTTTTTTTTTTGGTCAAAGTTAAACTCACAAACAAAATAATTGCTGGTCTTTGCATTTGTAAATAAATCCAAGAGCCTACCATGTGAAGGAAATGATAGCAGGAGAATGTTGTAGCCAAACGGGTTACTTTTACAGAGGTAGTTTTCAACATTATAGTAGAAAATCTTCACAGCTGTATGGTACACTGACATAACTATTGATCAGCTGGCAGATGTCAGCATAGATCCATTCACTTCAAATACATGACAGTGGTTTAAACTAAAAAATGCTGCACTAGTTTACTCTCTGCCAAGGATTTAAGTCTCTTTGAAAGTCACCTGAATCTGTGACAAATCTCCAAATTTCAAATCTTTACATTCTTCCTTTAATTTTGTTTTATTTTAGATTTGATGTTTTGAATAACCAGGTTTGAACTTTTTAGGGCTTTCAGTTTAAGCAAGATAAATTAATCCTCTTGTCTGCATTTCAAAGTCCAAGTGACTTCTCAGCTGTTCCACATGAATCCACAAACTGCCCATGCTTCTTCCTTCTTCACAAAGTCTCCCTTGCATTCAAAAGGACTTGAAGATTCCTTTCTTCCTGACTGGGAAATCAGGAACTGGGAGTGCTATCTACGCAATTCCCTCCACTATTGCTTGTAAAGATTTATCTTTTTAACTGTCCACTATGAAATCTCTTTTGAGTGTGTGCAGGCAGGGAAGCCAGTCAGGAGTTTCTAATGAGCTGGCATGTTTTTCAAAGGATGAAAATTCTGCCTCCTCTCTAGCTGTGAAATGTGGATTTTAACTTCAGAGCAGCATCAGAGTGACCACACACTGTACAATGTAACACTACTGTAGATGAAAACAGAATTTTGACCAAACCCTGTAAAACAAATTTTTACTATAATGTTCTTTAATCCTGAACTCTTCAGTCTTAACCACAGCACGGCAATGACTCAGCAAGGATTTAATGACTGCCCCTATGGGAAGGGCAGGCAGGCAGGCCTGATACTCATTCATTTCTATTGGACATTGCTGTGTAACATCTTACAGACAAAACTTGGATGAATTACTGTACCTTAAGATGGTTTATGTAATTTATTCATTGCTCAGATGCTTTACTCTGAATCTGTTCCCTGGCAGGTTTCCCAGTGAATTGGGCATGGCAGTAATTAGGATAACAACACGTGCTCTCCTGCCTGCTTAGGCCAGAGGATTACCTGCCATTGCTGCCTTAATCCTCTGCTTTCCTACACTAGACGACAGATCCACGTTTCACAACGTACACATGTAATTTAGTGGCTCCAAAGGATAAGTGTTCAGCAGGACAAATATCTGTAACATCCCAGGAAATGGAGCGATGGCACCATTTATGCACTTTCCATTTTGAATAATTCAGCTGTGGAGTGCTGTGATGAAGGTTTTGGTCCCCAAAGCTTGTACTGCTCAGCATTTGGGGCCAGTGTTGATTAACTTGTTCATCAATGACTTGGACGAAGGGACAAATGCCTCCTCAGCAAGTTCACTGATGACACAAAGCTGGGAGGAGCTTTGGGCTGATCGTCGTGGGGGCTGTGCAGCCCTTCAGAAGGCCCTGGACAGGTTGGAAAAGTAGGCAGAGGTAAACAGTCTGAAATTCAACAAAAGCAAATGCAGGGTCCTGCACCTGGGGAAGAGTAACCCTGGGCACCAGCACAGGCTGGGGCTGACCTGCTGGGTAGCAGCTCTGCCAAGATGAACCTGGGGGACCTGGTGGGTGACAAGCTGCCCATGAGCCAGCAGTGCCCTGGTGTCCAAGAGGGCCAAAGGAGTCCTGGGGTGCATTAGGGAGGGGATCCTGCCCCTCTACTCAGACCCAGTGAGGCCACATCTGGTGTGCTGTGTCCAGTTCTGGGCTCCTCAGTACAAGGGAGACATGGAGCTCCTGGAGGAGGTACAGGGGAGGGCTACAGAGATGATGAAGAGACTGGAGCATCTCTCTTACGAGGAAAGGCTGAGGAACTTGGGCTCCTTTTTGAGAAGTCTTGAGAAGAGACAACTGAGAGGGAACGTCATCAATGAGTGGTTGATGAAAGAATGAAAGGCTGGTAACCCCTAAGAAAGGCTGGTTACCTACTACTGTGAACAAAAACTTCAATTGCAATTAAAGTCACATTCCAAGAACGGTGTGTTTGCATCAGCTGGAAGCACATTTGGATTTGGGGCAAGCTGGGGAGATCCTTTCATCTTCTGCCCCAAGCCACAGAGGTGTCGGCACAATCCTGGGCAATGTGCTCCAGGATGACTCTGCTTGAGCGGGGAGGTTGGACCAGATAACACACTGTGGTCCCTTCTAACCTGACCCATTCTGTGATTTTGTGATTCTATGACCTGAGATTTTGGGGCAAAGCAAGCTCTCACCTGCCCCTGTTCAGTGAAGCAGGACTGTGCATATTATTTTTATATTAAATTACTGTATTAACCCACATATCTATAGTCCCTAATTTCTTACCCTGATCAAAACTTCTTTATGAGATCTCAGATTCTGGCTCAGTGAGTGGGAGAGGGAAAACAACAATACAACACTAATGACCATGAAATTAAAAGTTTGTCAGTAGGAACAATCCTGCACCAGTGTTTTGAGCAAAGTGTTCAATCTAAGAAGTGTAATTAAAAGCACAGTTGATTTTTTTTTTTTTGTCTCAAAATCCTGAAGGGAGAACCTAGAAGTTCTGGGAAAGCAGAAGAAAGAAAATTAACCATTCAATTTTCTGCCTCCTCTGTGCTTCTATGTGCAATGCTGCATCCAAAGGCAAGGCACTAAACCAGATCCAAGATCTTTTAACTCCTTCATGAAATTATCTTGTGACAAAAATTCAGGCCTGAGATTGGTGGTGTTTCAAGTGTGTGCTGACACATCCCTGGGATTCATATTGAGTCTTAAGAATGTGGAATATGGGGTTGTACTGTTAAAATGGTTGAGGCTTACACTCACCAGAAGGCCCCATGGGAAAGGCACCGCTGTGGGCTGGAAGGTTGGAAGTTGGCTGAGGGGTGAGAGGCAGCTGAGTGACAGCTGGAAGTGAGATTGTGATTGGCTGGAGGGACGCGTGGACAGCACATGACTGAGGAGCTGATTGGGTGATAGGATGCATGGACAGCACACGAATGAGAAGCTGATTGGGTGATAGGACGCGTGGATAGCACATGACTGAGGAGCTGATTGGGTGATAGGATGCATGGACAGCACACGAATGAGAAGCTGATTGGGTGATAGGACGCGTGGATAGCACATGACTGAGGAGCTGATTGGGTGATAGGATGCATGGACAGCACACGAATGAGAAGCTGATTGGGTGATAGGACACATGGACTGCAGCACTGCAGCTGTGCCAGCCAATGGGTGCCCTTCTGCTGTTAAGTTCTGTTAGGCTTGGGTTTGGTTTCAGTTGTGTTTGGTTGAGATTAAGGGTATAAAAAGGGGGCGATTTTTGGCAATAAAGGGATCTTCGTTGGACTTAGAAGGGGCTCTGTCGTCCTCGTTCCCCATTGCTACAAAAGAAGAAATGGGGCTCTGTTCACTCCAGATGTACTGGAAGTACTATGGTAAAATCATATGGCATGGAGTGTGTTAATGTGGTATGGTCAGCAGCAGCTTCACCTGATAGAAGCCCATGGACTAGGTTGTTTCTAGTTAAAGAGTGTCTGATCAAAGGGATCCTGACGGAATCACTCAGTGCCACTGCAGCAGGGGTTGGAAAAGTGTGAGTTGGAGGAAGAAGGAAGATATAGGTGGTCTTTTACCTGATAAGTTTGATAGGACCTACAGTATCATCCACTGTAGCGAATATGTTTTCATCAACTCCTGCCTGAGCTTTTCTGGAACCTTTTTTCAAACTTCAAGGAGCTGAGCTTTCCCAGCCAGAGCTGCTCTCCACTCATACTGTCCCCTCCAATCTTGGCTCTGCTCTGAGCTGCCTTCCCATTTCCACTGGACCCAGCTGTGATGTAAGGTGAAGGGATTGTAATTTATTTTCCTCCAGAACAATCACTCTGCTGCTTATTATCTCAGGAGATGTTCATCCTAGACCTCAAATGTTTTTCTTCTGCTTAATTATATCTCATGGCAGATCCAGTACTACAGAGCAGGTCATCTTCAGATGCACATTTTTAGCAGACAGAAAAAGACGTACTAGATTTCCAAACTATTTTCCTAGTGTTGAAGCAATGCAAAGGAAAACAGCTTGTTTAATTTCCTGGTGAAGCTACCAAGGGCAGCTTGGGTTACTCTCAGTTCACACCTCCCCTCTTCTTTTGCCATTCATTAAATTTTTTGTTTCATTTTGTTTTGAAGAGATGGTGGTGGGTGCACTACAGATACCTGGCACCCAGAAAGTGGAGGGAGTTTTATGGAGAAGTTCAGAGGAACTGAGGATATCGAGAGACCAACAGTTGATTAAACAGGATTAGGCTCCACAAATTCAATTGTTTCATGAAACTATTTCTAAGCAAATATTACATCCTCATCATTTAACTGCTACAGAGCAGGAGAAAGAAGCGCTTGTACAGAGCGATGGCTCATGCAGTATATTTAATACCCAAGAAAAAAGCAGAAGTCTATACTGACAGGTTGTAGGATAATGTCTCGCTGGTGATTAGTGGATGTTACAGTAATACAGATCGAGAGTCTGAACCCGTGTTTGAGAAATAACAGCGATCCAAATTTATGACAGATAATTCAGTTTAAGAAATCCTCATTTTTAAGATCTGACTACTAACTGAGTTCAATTAATGTCTGGTGCTTTTCACATTATATATGTGTGGGATGACTTGTACACAGGCGACATGATTATTCTTTTCAGTGCGATAAAGATGAGAACCTCAAACTGTATGACTTCCTGATTATAAGCCATTGTTCTCTCCCTCTCTGAACTAGAGCCCAGAAGGGCTGTTTAGACACTCTTGCTGCTGGCAATGGTTGGGCCATGCAGTCACAGAGCAGAAACCATCTAATCTGACACCAGTTTTTCTACTCTGATAGTGACTGAGCACTGGCATAGGTTACCTAGAGTTGTTGTGGGATTCCCATCCTTATTCAAAAGCCAAGACCTGGTCCTGGGCAGTTGATTCTAGGTGGCCCTGCTTGAGCAGAGGGTTTGAACATGGTTCTTTCTAACCTCAGCCACTCTTTTATTCTTATCCTATGACACAGGTGCTCCTTCAGGGAGCAATAACTAAGAAAGAGAGCTCTGTAACTTCTCTTCTCCGGTGTTACCTTCTCTATCCTTCCTAAGGAAGGTAATTGATCTTTCAAATCAGCCTCTTGTTTCATCTTCCATAATCATATGGGGCTAGACTCACACATTGGTCCAAAAGAAAATAAATTCCTTCCTGAAAAGTGAAATGTACAGTACATGAAGTACACTTCAGAATGGGTCTATTTCACTGAACACATTCTTTTCATGTATGCTGGCTATTTAAGGGGTATGCATATTTATAGAGTCACAGATTCTCTTGTCATAACAGAGATGTTAAGAGTATAAAAGCAGTGGCACCTGGGACGAGATCTGCTAACCCTTCCTTCCCGCCGACCATCTGCAGTTGTACCACTAGATAGCAGTGTGCAGCAATGCTGGTTCCAAAGGGGCCTTGAAATACTCGCTAACCAAACACAGCACTTACTCCCAAACTGAGAGCAGACAGGGGAAAAATGGCAGAAGGAGAAAGTCGAGAAAATAATTCCCTATTGTTTTTAAACCTCAGATGCTTCTCTCCTGTCTCAGTTTTTGGTTCATAAAAGCACAGTTCCCATCACTCGCTGAGAAGCAAAGTGCTCTCAAAATCACCCCACAAGATTAAGGTAAAACAGGGTGTCTTTTGTTCTTTGCTTTTTCTTTTGGTGTAGAAAGGCTGCTCAGGGTATGTCAGTACTTGCCCGAAGGACACATGAGAGTTAACACTGGATGCTGAATCCTGCACTACTTTACTGAAAGGTGTTGATGCTGGAGATGGCAGAAACTTCAAAGACTGCTGGTGGTGGTGCTGGCCCTGTAGGCTGTGGCCATTGCCAACATTGCTGTTATGTCCTGACATCTGCTGTGGCCCTACTTCGCTGTTTCCTCTATGATAATCCCTTAAAAACCTGATCCCTAGTGGAGAGAGCGAAGCTGGCTTTTTTTAGAGAAATACAGTGACTTGCATCAGATGTGCATCTGTCTTAATTTACATGTGACTAATTCATCTCACCTTGGCTAGGGACCAGGTTAGATTGATTGGTGAAACTTATTTGTGTAGTGAAAACTGAGTGAGGATTTGAATTCAAAATGAAGTCAGTCTGGCAAGGGCTGCCAGACAGGGCAGCAACTAGTAAACAGCAGGACGGGTGAGTTGAAAAGCATGTCTTAAATCTAAGGAGGGAGAGAAAGCATGGTGCCTGTAAGCTGATTATGTCTCTTTTTACAGAGGAAAGAATTCTTATGTGTGATGGTTGGAGGAAGTAATTCAGAACTGTACGTGTGTTTTAAGTGCTCTTCCTGAGAGTAACCTCATATAATAGCTGGTATTTACTCCCTTGCTGTCAACTTATAAACAAAAAATGTAGTTCACATATTTTTTCTTAAATGCCCTCTTTCTTTTCAGAAATTTTGTATTTGTGCAGAGCTCTCCACCCTGTAGGTCGTGTTTAGAGAGGTGTTAAAATTAAGAAGGATCAAAACCCATGTAAGATGTGGGAATAAGTTGGGATATGGCACTGCTTTGGATGTGTAGTGACATTGCAATGACCACCACTGAATTTCCTGAGAGGGGGCCTTTTCCCCCTACTCCCTTTTCTGGGGGAATCCCTGTGTGCTTCCCATGTCCTTCCAGACATCCCAGTGACTGCAGCACGTTCCTGTTCCTATTCCAGCCTTTTGTTGTGGCTGATCCTGGCAGGCCATGAAGCGGCAGGGCTGGATGTGACACAGATCTGGTGTTACAGTTTTACATCTCCTGCTTTTCTGTCAGTGTGTCTTGAGGTACTTACCTCTGTAAGGTGCCAGAGTGAATAACCCTGCTCGCTCACAGCACACGAGTGCACTGCTGCTGTTTTTCCCCTGCCACAATGACATAAGTACGTCCATCATACCGAGGCTGTGTGGATGCTGTAGTCCTTCACTAAAAATGCATTGCTCCGTTCTTTTTCATAAGATTTTACATCATGGTTATGATGCCAAAATGATTTTTGCCTTTTTGCCTTTACATATTCTGTATATATATTTGTAGCTCTGTAGCCTTTTTTTGTATAACTACATAGATTTTTACCTAGCATTTCACCTACTCTATTAGACAGAGAGACAAAATACATTCCCTAGAGGCTCCAAGCCCCTGGGGACCAAGGTTAAGTTTTCTGGGAACCCAGATTAAAACCAGCTTCTTGAGACACTTCTTCATAAGCAAAATTTAGTTACTATTTAAAGGGGGGGTTTCAGAAGAGGGTCAAACCAAACTACCTCATCACCTATGCCGCTAACTAGGGATTCTTGTCAGTTATGTTATTTTGCTAAACATATAAAATTGTGCCCACTTTATGTCATGCTGTGCATCTTCGGCGCTCTTCCGGCGTGTATTCCAGCGTGTTGTGCACCATAAGGATCCTTATAAAGATAACTGCATTTTGTCACCTAACTATGTCTGGTTCATGACTTTTAAGACCAGGGAAAAATCATCAGTTATAAGAAATATTTTCTTCTTTTATTTCCCCTCACTTTAAGTGAAAAAGCTTTGGTGGAAAAGATGCAGTTTTTTAGCATTTCTAGCATGTTTTACAGAATATGTAGATCCCACATGGATTATATTGTTAATTTCTCTAAGTATCTGGAAATCTGGCAGTGAGTTTAATAATTTTGTGAATGGAGGTTTTGCAGACTTTTTGGAGGAGGGGACCATCAGGCTACCCTGAGCTGGACTTAGACCCACATCACACAGTTCACGCTGTTTTATCTCTGCATGAACACGTCCAAACTGTTGCTAGATGCTGTTTTAAAAGATGGCAATCAGTGTCCTGGCCCTGACAAGATTTTGGCAGCCATCATGTAAGAGTCTTCCTTGTTGCTTGCTGTTTGCAGGGTGAGAGAGGACAGCCAAGCTGCTCCCCAAAACGCACACTAAGGGTGACTGGTCAGGGCTCCTGGGTCCAGCAGGTGTTGCTCAGCGGTGGACACTACAAATCCTCCTTGCCTGAGGGACACCAAAATTTGTGGCTTGTAGAAGACACCTTCTGTTCAAAGGAGGAAGGTGGTAGGAGTTGCAGGGAGAGGATGTAACTCTCCATAGATAGGCCAGATAGAAACAGATAGAAACCCTTATGGTGGGGAAGTCCTGATTAATCCTTCTTTTCTTGCATAGTTCTGAGCTTACCATCACAGGGAAGCAGGGAGAGTTTCCAGTTCCTAAAGGTATCATCTCACGTTATCTGCAAACTTAAGGAGATCTCTTGGTTTTGCTTAGCCTTTTACATTTTTACTGGGTACTCAGATCTGGGACCTTGAGCCTGTGTCTGTATTGCTTATGCTTCAACGTGTGTATGAATTGCTGTATTACCATGTTTTCAGTCTGGTCATAGTAATTTGATCTATTTCTAGCTAAGCAAGGATGAAGGTGGGTCATCTTCTCATATTTTAACTTGAATTAAGGGGAAAAATAAGTAGGAACACTGCAAATTCCCACAGTGCCCTCAGATCTATGGCTGTTGGACATCCTGGTCTTGCTTTGGTTTGTTGGAGATCCTGGCTAGCAGGAGGAAGGGGTAGCAGCTGGTGACAGGCAAAGCAGAAGTCAGATGAGGGTTCATGCTATGACCCTGGTGTATTTTTAAAAAACAAAGATTTAATCTCTGTGCAGGCAGGAAAATTGAACCCTTATGGAAAAAAGGTCTTGTCCTCACATGGAAAACTATCAGGATGCCTTTCTGTTTTCTGCATTAAAGTATGACTTGTAAAACAGGTACATTTCACTGGTGGGACTGCTGTGAATCAAAGTGGTTGCTTGTTTCTGTAAAAGGGAGGAGAGGGATTGCAGGTCTGAATGAAGAGGCTTTGAGAAGAAATATTCCTCATAAATATTTCTATGAGATAGATTTCTCTCCTACCCCACAGACAAAGGACACCTGGGTGCTGCAGGATTCGCTAACTGCACTGACTCAGCTGTGTTGAAAACTGGGGATAGGGGCAGAGTCTCACTCAGCTGTTACCTGTGGTCACCCTCCTGCCTGGGAAAGGAATTAATGACAGACCTTCTGTTTAGCACGGCCAAGCTCTCAGTAACAGGAGCTTTTTTATTTCACTTTATGTTCCTTTTAGCCTTATGTAGTTTATGCCTGTCAGTTACTGTCATTTTGGGATAAATCTGAAGTGCTGTTCAAGGTCATTTAATACCAAAGACATAAGATATACTTGTGTTTGGACAGGGTAGGACAACTTTGTGAATTGAGGTCGACTCTTCTCAGGAGCATCTGTCTTCTTAGATTGCTGCTGCCACAACGCATCAAGGAAGAGGAATTTCCTTAATAACTGAAGCACAACTGTGTCACTGCTTTGTGGAGAGCACTTGCTGCTCTCAGCCCTGCTATGGGCTCCTGATAGCTCTGGGGGCAGGCAAGTGTGTAGTTATGATACAGAAGCAGCAGAAAAATCCTGCAGTTTTTAATTTATGTCTTTCATCTTTTTTCTTCTTCTCATTTCTGAATAATCTCTATGGATTACAAAGGATTTGCTGTAGTGCCGATCCTAGCGCTTGACAGAAGTACAAGGTGTTAATGATCCCTGCCACCTTTCTGGACAGGGCCAGGTTATCCAGCCCCTCCAGCCATGTCCTGGGGGTGCAGGCAGTCCTGTCAATACTGCCCACCATGGTAAGAAGTGGGGCATTCCCTGCTTCCATAACCTTTCGGTCATGGAGTTCACTTCTGTTGTGCTTGTATAGACAGGTGTGATGTTTAAACTGAGCTTTGAATATTTGAACGAAAGTACAGAGTAAAAGCCTCGAGTCAGACATTTTCTTCTATAGGCAAAGGAATGAACTTTGTGTCCAGCTGCCTTTGTGAGCCCTGACATCTGACCTGACTCCTACGATGGGAGCAGTTTGTATTATCAAATGCAATGCCATTAATGCCAAAAGAAATAAGGAATGATAGACACTGGCTCTAAGACAACAAAAGCCATTTTATGTCTAGGTGTCTGCCACACTAAAATCAACAGACATTTAAGTGTCAATAGGAGAAACACCAGAGTGTTTGAACATAAACTGATTGTTTTTATGTCTCAAACATCTGGAGGTCCCTTCTATTTACAGCACTGTGGATGGCAGTTCCTCTAAAGCACAGGTTTAGAATTACCACCAAATGTAAGAGACAAGATCAAGCAGATTGAAAGTTAAATCCAGTGTTTTAAATGTTTTGGTTGAGGTTTCCTAGGGTTGCTAATAAACATTAGCTGTAACAGTGACTGTGTTACTTAAGAACTCTACACTAGTGTTTAATTTGGGCCTCAAATATGTATCTGCTTTTCTACTGACATATTATCCTCAAACAAATTTGTAGACTATGTTTGATGAGGTGAATTCCACTTCTCATTACTGGCAGTCTGCATGTAGTACACATGGTAGCAAAGCTAATATGCTGGCTGGACTACTATTTTAAGTAGTTCTGTGGGGTTTTTTCCTGGCTTGGCTTGATGAATGAGCTATTGAGGAGAAAGGAAGTGAAAAACATGGGCAGACAAAACAAATTTTTTTGACTGTTTACTAGCTTTCAGTAGTGAGTTCATCACAGTTCAAGTGATATGGAAGGGAGGACATCCTTGGGGGAAAATATAGTCATAGCTATCAGGAATTTAGGTGGGCTTCATGCAGATATAATCCCATCCACATCTTCTGCCTCAGGGGCTGCACAACTGCAGAAGTATCTAAATTCATACCTTCCTGGCCTGGTTAATTTAGCTACTCTCTGGAAATTCTCTTTCACGGGCAAGAGCCACTCTCAAAACAAAACCAAACCCTGCTAAGGGATGAGAAGGCCAAGACTAAGAATTCTTCCTAAACAAGAGATGTCAGACACCTAGAATGTTGAGCAGTTAATGATTCAGTGACTTAAATGACAGATGCTATTTTCCAGGCATTGGTTCCATTTCAAAGAGCAAGAAATGGGGTTCTGAATGCAGAATTTCTTTAAAATGTCACAAAAAGATTGGTTGATTTGTTTCTTTAGGGAGTTTCCAGTTATTATGTAAGGCTTCTAAGTCTTCAGCTCAAGAAGAAGTTCTGAAAAGCTGAACTATGGACGGTTTGTTGCATGTACCAGAGGGAATAACCCCTACCCTTTTGGAAAATGCCTTCTGCTCCTGTAGAGGCAGGATGAAGATGAGTGGTCTGTTACTTATCCCTCCATCTCATGGATTTCTCCGTACAACCCTGATAGGGTCTGTCTTTAGGTCTTGTTTTTCTCAGGGGTGCTGTGCCCTCAGGATGTGTCTGGGCAGGATGGAGGCATGACAGTGGCTTTTCTGTCAGACTGACCTGCTGAGTGGGTGTAGTTTGGACACATAAAGCTGAGACATGAAAGTGCTTGAAGAGCACAAGATGTGCTGTAAAAGGAAGCTGCACTATGGGTATGTCTGCCCCAGCTTTGGCAAAGAGCCCAACAGTGCTCTGCCAGGGTGGACACAATTGCCCTGACTGCAAGTAGCCAGGTATCCCCATTCACTCAACCTCAGTCAAGTCCCAGTCTATTTTACTCACTGAGGCTTGCTGCTTCCTCCTAAATGCAGCTCCACATTTCCTGGGTTGAGGCAGCTTGTTGCAGAGGCAACATCATGATTCCCCAGCAGCTCATCCCAGTTTAAGTTGGACTCTCCTCCCTCCACAGCCGTGTGATTCTGCCTCCTACCCTGCCAGCAGGACACAGGCAGTTGTGGGGTGAGACAGCACTGTAAAGGAGTTGTCTGAAAATCAACTCAGCATGGGGTGGGTGTGTGTCTCCAAGCAGAAATAAGGAGTACAGCAGCCCCACAAAATCAGCTGAGATTTTGAAACCTCTCACTTGTCTGAAATAGATGGAGGACATGGCTGCAGGGTATTTCTGCCTGCTCTGGCATGGATGCAGGAGGAGTTGTGCACACCAGCGTCTGACACCCCAGGACCTAACCCTGGGGTGAGGAAGGTAAGGATCATGTCTGTAGGACAGATATGTAAGGTGAGACAGATGCCTTACCTGAGATACTGCTTTTTCAATGCTTGACTTACTGCATCAGCCTCTAAAGCATATGATAGGGAGGGGAAAATGACCTAGGGAGCCTGGCAGCTAGCTGCTAGCCAGGAGGGCAGCCCCTGAATGAATAAAATATGCTTCAGCTTCCTGTTAAACACTGACCAGATGGTTCTAACTGCTGGCCTATAAATCCTTTCCCACAACAAAATACACTGCAAGTGGAAATACTTGTTTGTGAAAGGGGAGAATTTACAGGTCTGTGGCGCTCAGCTCCTGGGCTGATGGGAAACATAGGAGGTGAGGCATTAACACGTGGCTGTGTCAGCACCCACAGCGCTGCTGTCAATGAACCATGAGTGAAATGATGTGCTCCACCTGGTACCAGCAAGTAACCAGCCACTAGTCATACTCACCTCATATACACTTCTATTTTAATTGCCCAGCATCTGTGCTGTCACCTTATTCCCCACAGCCTGACAAGGAGTTAAATTAGTACACGTCGTAAAATGAGGCAAGGCATCACATCTGAAGTTAATATAGCGTTCTTGCTTTAAGGTCTCAGAGTGGGCTCACATCCCTGTGGGGAACGTACTCCATAAATGCTTCCAGAAAGCTTTTCTCAGCTGTAAGGCTGTGAATCAGTCTGTGCATCCTGTGGGTAAGGAAGCAGCTTCTCTCGGATGGCTACCTTGCATCTCTGTGGAGGATTTTAGGAGTGTGATTTGCCACACTTCACGAAGTGGGGGAGTGTGGACATGAACAGCACCTGCCTCTATCCCATCTAGGAAATCCTCATTGCTGAGTTGCTTATCAAACAGATCAGATACCTCAGCTTTCCAAAACTGAAAAGCCAGCTGCCCACATGAGCATCAAGGAGACATTAAATCCTGCCAAGAAGCTGAGAGTCTTGCACCTGAAATGATGTATCCATCCCTTGTGATAGCATTTAATTTCCTTTTGTCCCCCACAGAAGGAAGAATAATTTTTCAGCTGCTAAAGCTTTAACAAGCAGATATCTTGAGAAAAGAGGACAATTCTAGAGTCCCCACATAAACACTCCCATTGCCCACCCGAATTTTCTTGTTGGGGCAAAACTCAGCAAAGATCCTTGAGGGAGGGAAAGGAAACAGCAG
This sequence comes from Oriolus oriolus, assembly GCA_013400235.1. Classification (NCBI taxonomy): domain Eukaryota; kingdom Metazoa; phylum Chordata; class Aves; order Passeriformes; family Corvidae; genus Oriolus; species Oriolus oriolus. The sequence continues at coordinate 4,284 of VXBT01010374.1, read as the reverse complement.
AAAGCCAAATGATAGGTGCTTCACTTGTGTCTGGCTGCCTGTGCTGCAACAAGATGGAATGAGTCACGGAGTTAAAATGAAAGGCTGGAGCTTCTTATTTAAGAATCTCAAGTTTTCAATGGTGTATGCTGCCGGTTAATATGAAGGGCTGAAATCCTAATTCCATGGGAGCAGAAATAAGTGATCTCTTTTACTTCACTAAGGCCTAAATATCACCCCAACATTCACAAAAATTGGAGAACTACATTATTGTGAAGACACTGCCCTCTTTCCATACATTTCAAATGGAATGGCTGAGGGGTTTTTCTTGAAGTTAAAGGTCTGCATGGCACTGATTTCCCTTGAATCCTGATAACTGAAATTGGCCAGATAGAAAGTTTCTAACACAGCTTGAGTATTAAAAAGCAGGAATTGTTTATTGCAGCATGCTGGTCACTCAGAGGATCTTTCCTCTAACTGAGTGCCCCAAGCATCAGGTAAACGGAGTTTTGATCATACACACTGATTACATATTGATTGGCTATCCACACTTAATCGATGCTTATGTGTTACTTTATTTTACACAGTTGTATCCCTTATTGGATGTCCTTACTTGGTTCTTTGGGGTCTGTCTTCAATGCCTGGTGTTCTTTTTAGGTGGCTGTTCCTCAACTCCCACTTTTGAGTAAGCACAATATCGTTGTTTTGCATAACTTCTGCTTTGTCAGCCTTGCAGAGCTGATCTTGCAGAGCCTGCTTGCGTTTTGCATGACTCCTCTTTGCCTAAGTTACTTCCTTTATCTACTGCTCCAAGGCTGTGCTGTTCTGTTCTACTGTCCTTATCACCCTGCTCCAAACAAAGAAGTTCAGGGAAAGCTCAAATCCTTGCAATTTCAAAGAATTTTCTTCATCAATTTAAAAGTTAAGCTGTAAGAGGTGTGGGTGAAGTACTGAGAACAGAGAACTCTGAGCATCTTCAGAGATCAATTCCATAGGATGTATTCATCAAAAGGAAAAAATAAACACTCTTATGACTGAGAATGAAATAGAATTTGCCTTTTTTAAAAAATAATCTGAAGACATCTTATTAATTGTATAGTGCAGAAAGAACTGGATGTTCTTTGCAAGAGCTGGGTTAAACCTCAAAACCAGACTGGCTTGTGAATACAGCTAAAACAACTATTTCAGGTTTAATAGGATTCATTGCATGTTTCCACATTTCTTTCTGGCCTGAATCCATTTTGAGAAAATGCAGTCTGAACCTAGTGATAACAGAAGGAAACAAATCTATTTTAATTAAAAATAGAATCATAATCCCCTAAAGCAAGACAATGAGCTATTCTCTTGCACCGAAAATAAGCTGACCAGATTTCTGAATGACAAATCTAGGGTATTGTGAAGCAGGTGCTATGATGTCTTATCAGAAATTGAAGGAAGAATGTTACACTGAGAAAAAGAATTTTTATGGTTTTACATACAAGTAAGTACTAATATCTGAACACAGCATGGCTGTATGGTAAATAATTACACGTTTCTCTGATTGTAAAATCTAAGGAGAATAATAAGAAATTCCAGTTTCCACAGAAGTCTATCTGAACAGCAATAGAAGCATAGCTTTTTTAGAGATCTACTATTATTAATGTGCTTGATATAATATGCCAAATAAAAATCGCTGTGAAAGTGATTTACCATGGTGTTAGGTAATTTGGTGTGGTGGGAGTGTTGACAATGTGTCCCAAGATAGAATCCCTCCAGTCTTAAAACTCCATTAACCAGGAAGGGATGTGGCTATTGCCAAGGGTGGCTGTGTCCAGATCTGATTTATTGATAGTGTTTTCTTGTAAATCATCCTACTTGTAGCTCAAATATGTCTGTGTCTGCACAGGATACTTCTGTGGGGAATACTCTTTTCAGAAAACTGTGGTGTGTGCTGATTTTGGTTGGGATAGAATTAATTTTCTTCACAGCAGCTAGTGTGTGGCTGTGTTTTGGATTTGTGATGGAAAGAGTGTTGGAAACACAGGGATGTTTTACCTACTGCTGGGCACTGCTTACACACACAGAGCCAGGTCCTTTCTTAATCTGCATCCTACCCCACCAGTGAGGAGGCTGGGGGTGCAAAGGGAAATAGGAGGGGACACAACCAGGATAGTTAACCCCAACTGACCCAAAGGATTTCCCAGACCATATGGTATCATGGTCAGCAATAAACTGGGGGATGAAGGGGAAGAGGGGTTGGTCAGGGTGATAAGTTTTGTCTTCCCAAGTCATTGCTATGTGTGATGGAGCCCTGCTTTCCTGGGGATAGCTGAACACCTGCCTGCCCTTGGGACCAGAGAATGAATTCATTGTTTTGCTTTGCTTGCATGCACAACTTTTGCTTTCCTATTAAACTGCCTTTATCTCAACCCACAAGTTTTGTCACTTTTCCTCTGCTGATTCTCTCCTGCATCCCACCGGGGGGAAGTCAGTGAGTGGAGCTTTGTTGCTGGTTGGGGCTAAATCATGACGATGCGTATGAAAAAGGACAGGGAAAACTTGCAAACTCACATGTGGAATAGGCGTGTATGTGTAGGGAGAGCTGTTCAACGTCCTTCCTGCCTACTTACTGCTGGTGTTGTCACAACAGAACAAAGTCACTGCATGGTTTTATTCTTTCCACCCTCAAACTCTGCCAACTTGTACTGGAGCCAGAGTTGCTCCTTAGCTGTCTTCAGCAGCTGGTGGAAGTGGGAGTTCAGCTGGGTCAGGGCTGTTTGTGTTTGCTCTGGATCCAGTGGGCATTTGCACATGTACTGAAGTATGGCTGGTGGAAAATCCCACCAAAATCATTTGGATGCACATGATTAAAGTCCATCACAAGCACAAATGCTCTTCCTTGGGACTGACACCTGCTGATAAGTGAAATGCATCAGTTCCATTACTACTAAATATCAGCATACAGAAGTTCTCCTTCTGGCATTCTTGGAGAGCTGGAGAAAATCTTTGTATTTGTTATCATTGTCCCTTGAATATGATTTCTCCTGCAGCGGCCTGCATGAGTTGTGCTGCACAGGGTTACAGTGCAAAGAGAAGAAGCATAAGGGATGGGATGGGATGGGATGGGATGGGGGGTGCAGGACAGCTTGCACAGAATGCTTTTCCCACCATCCTTGGAAGGAGAGAGAAAGAATAGCTTCAGGCCCTACAAGACCTGAGTGACAGCTGAGCATCCTGAACACTTATAAACACGTGTGTCCTGCCTCTCCTCTCTGTAGGGGTAGTGGGAAATTTTGGTTCTCTATATGTGTTGGTTTAACACAGCCTGATTTTTTTGGTGGGGGTGGGGAAGCCACATTAGTGGCTTCTGTGAGAAGCTGCCAGAAGTTTCCACTGTGTCCAGCAGAGCCAGTCTCTGACGGCTCTGAAGAGGGACATGCTGCTAGCCCAATCAGAGAAGTTGGTAACGCCTCTGTGATGACATATTTAAGAAGGAAATCCAAACCGCGCAGCTGCAGTTTTTTTCCCAGGAGTGGCGAGGTGCTGCTGCCAGGACCGTCCCGGTGCCGTGTGGCCATGCGGCCGCTGAGCCGTCGCCATCTGGGCACGGCCCGCGGCGAGCTTTGCCTGCCTGGCTGCCCCTAGCCAGCCGTGCTGCGGGTGGAAGGGCAGGGGTGGCGGCGGCTTCTCCTCTTCGGCGCCCCGTGTGAAGAGAGGTGTTGAATGGCACTGGTGCCACGGTGGCCAGCAGCAGAAACATGGTGAGCAATCCCCCCATGCAGAACCTAGACAAAATCAACTTCTCAGAGCTATGAAATCCTGCAGAAGTCTTTGAACTGGTGGAATTCGTTGGCAATGGTACTTAGGAGCAGCAGTTTTTTTCCTCTTAGTTGGAAAAAGAGGAAGAAGTGAGGACATGTGGAAAAAGACAAATTGACGACATCAAGGTCAGTGGAGAGAAAGAGGGGGAGGAGGTGCTCCAAGCGTCAGAGTCGAGATCTCTCTGCAAGCCGTGGTGAGGACTATAATGAAACAAACTCTCTCCCTGTAATCCATGAAGTCCATGGGGGAATACAGAGATCCACTCGCAGCCTGTGGGAAAAGTGCTCACACCAGAGCGGGTGGATGCTAGAAAAAGCTGTAATCCCATGAGAGACCTGAACAGAGAGAGAACACCCTTGCTTCTAGAGACAGAAAAAGAGAGCCCTTCCTTCCAAACCAGAGCAATTTATCCTTAAAAGACTACACCCCATGGACTAAGGTGAACCACGCCATGGCAGTTTTCAGAAGACTGTTTTGCCCCTGGGAGGGCCTCACGTTGCAGCA
>VXBT01010372.1:113944-161115 GCA_013400235.1 Oriolus oriolus | reverse complement strand
GGTTCCCTCTATCACAATATGAAGGTGATCTATTTAACCTCTGCATTTCTATCCTTGCAAAGCTTTTAATTCAACAGGAAGTGGGGAAAGACAGCATATATATTTGTACTTTTGAAAGGGTAGGAAAGGCAGTGGAAGATTTTGTTATATTGTGACTTACAGTGCTCCTCATACTGAAGAGAACCTCAGTGGAGCAAAGGACTTCTGAGCCACACATGACAATAGAAATAAAAACAACTAAATAAATACATATGTGTGGAAGGAATAATGAGAAATCATTTTTCCACTGTAAAATGTGTGTATGTGTGTGTGTGTAGCTTCAATATTTTTTAGCAGAACTGCAGCTAGTGGGGATGAGTATGAAATCTACAGCTTTCCTTGGATATTAACCTCACTGAGGAATTTTCTTTGTGGACAAGAGCTTGAGTTCCTAGAACATACAGACTGTATGCTGGGTATTTTATTAACAACGTACCACAGGCATGGTTTTATACTGATGTGTGTATTATTGAAATAGAGAACCTGACAAGATCTTCTAATGCAACTAAACACCAGTATCCCAAACCCACAATTTTTTCCCTTTTTGTTTAAATTCTTTGGAAACAATGCCATTAAATCAAAAGAAAGAAGGCAGAATTAGCAATGCAGTAAGGAGAAGATAATTTAAAACAGAGTTCTGCATATATTCGTTCTATAACCAGTTTCTGTTTACATTTGGAATTTCATAAAATTCTGTTATTGTATTCCCAGGCAATAAAATCCCCACAAAAAATTTTGCCAAAACACAGGTATTTTCCTCATTTACAATATGACAGAGTTATTGCTACTCTTGGAAATTTAACTTTTTCTGTTTACTTTTAGATTACAACTTCAACATTTTAGATAAAACAAAAGAAGCAACTGGTGTTAAGAATTATGGGCCAAAGCCTAATCAAAAAACTCCTGTCTTTAGCATTGGTAACAGCCAAAGGACTGTGATGTTTAAGGCTTTAAAGTTAGCCTTCCTACTACCTACAATAAACTCTATGGTGTTTATTTTGTTTATTTAGTGGTATATAAGGTTGGGGTGACTTGTGGGACAACTTGAAGCCTACTGCTTTTTCAGCTTTCATTAGCATTAGTGGGAATCACATACATGCATCAGTGTCAGGATAAACTCTAGAAGAATTCATCTTTTAATAAGAAGGCACATTTAAAGACAGATTTCTATCAGTGCATTTTACATGACTATGAAAGATTTTGATTTGATCCACACTCGGTGGGGGTACCCATTATTCAAACCATGTGGTATCTGCTTGGTATGCAGGGCATAAATACTGCTGCTGTCAGCATTTGCTTTAAAATCTGATGCAATATATTACAAAGAAGATTTGAGCAATCATAACTAAAATTTGTTGGGAAGACTTGAAACAAAGGTTTGAATGGAGTTGAAAACTTATGGAAACAATAAAATCTGAAATGTTATAAAAAGAAACTTAGTATCCACATGGGAACTATTCTACAACCTTCTTAGCAAATTTTAATCAGACATGCCTAACAAAAGTAATACAACCAACTTCTATATAAACAAAAACATGCATACCTTCCAACAAAGGGATTATATATTGCAGTTTACATTTTTTAGAACTACCATGTATAGGAATACTTCATGCAATCTGATGGCACTGAACTTAAAGAAAAATGCATAGCCAATTAGCAAAATAGTTTCCAATACATATCTGTTTATCAGGTCATTTTTCACTATTTTCCACTGTGAAATCTATATTTACATTAACATTGTACATAACACAATGTAATTCTAACAGTTTTATGCCATTTATCTTTATCTAGTCTTCTTAAACCTTGCAAGAAACTCTTCTGTCCAAAACACATACACTGATAACCATAACCACCACAACCTACCATATTTAAATTTATTTGAAGTTTTACTATCAATGTTGCTGTAATTTGATATTTAGACAGATCTGTCAGAAGTTATGAAGGAGTTCAGATGAAACAATTCTTTCCAAAAGAGATCTAAAGATGTACTATAAATTACACAGCCGACACAAGACTTGAAAATACAGATCTGTGTCATAATAAATACTTTGTACTACATAACTTATTGGTGCAGAGGTTTTCAAAGTCTTATGAAAACATTAATATATGCAAGTTGAAATTAAAGAAGCTGTGTTAACAACTTTTTAGAGATGAAGAATCCATGGGGATGTTGATCAAAATTTTATAGAAATTGTGACAGTAATAGAAATAAAACCTTCATGTCTGATCAGGATATTAAAACTCATACCACTTTGACATTCAATCTCTGCTTCAGAAGACTGGTCTTCATCTACACAAAAACAAATCCTTTTCCACTAAAGTAGTGAAGTCTTCTCTGCCAAGCTTTAGTTGCATTAATTCTAACATAATGAGAGCTAAAAAGTAATGTGGAAGCATAAGGGAACACGTAAATATACAGTATGCAATGTTTCCAAACACGGAAAGAACTACAAGAAGGATACTTCAAGCAGGAAAATGTATTTTGCATTATTTATAGTGATATTAAGTAAAGGAAATGAGATCAGCACTGCAGGATTTTACTAACAAAAATGTCCTTTTGCACGTTTAAGATTATCAAGGTCTTAAGAAGCAGAAAGGATGCCCTTAACCAAGGTAAAGTCATCATTCTTATAGGTGTTCCTTAGTCTGCTGTAGACAGCGATCTGATAACAAGTTCATAGGCAGACAGACTTGGATCCAGTATGATTAGTCTTTAATTAACTGTGTTCAGCAGAAGTGTTCCAGTATCAGATTAAGACTAGATTTTACCACCAGCTATTGATATATGCTTGATTCTGCTTCAAAACAGATTACAGAGCCTTTTGAGATCCTTTCCAAGGTAATTTTTATAAAAACAGCAAGATGGGTCTTATTGTTAATACATAAAATAATACTAAATCACTCTGTGACCACATTGAAATGCTGAATTGTACCACCAGAAAGTGTTTTTCACTGACATGAACAAACACTGAAGACTCAAAGTTTGTTTATGAAGATGAATACAACTAAGCTGAGTCTGAACTGAGGACAATCACCATTACTTACATTTTATATCATTACATAATCACCATCACATATAGATTCTATCTCAAATCATGAAAATAACTTTTAAGGGACATGTTAGTATTAACCAAGGATAAGAGTTCTGGTGACAGGATGCCCAATTGTTCTGATGGCAGAAGAAAAATGTATCTGAATTGCGCTTTAGTCACTTTTTCACTTCTTTTTTTTTTTGCTTCAACACAGCCAATGGTATGTGCCAATTCTGTGACATATCTCTATGGAGATGTACACAAAAGGAATACCTCGAAATAGGAAACTCAAATATTTTCCTCAGTTTAACCAATGACAAAAATTCTACAGAAACTTGTCAGTTTCAGTTCTCAACTCTTTCCCTTCCATTTGTATGGATTATTTATTATTTTTGAAAGAAAAAGATGGTTTATTAAAAAGTAATGATTGTGCAATAATAAGAAAACAACTGTGTATTAACCATAAAGTCAACTGTGCTTTATTCACTGCTTCATTCTCAACATAGGAAGCCAGCTTCCATAACATAAAAGGACCATCCAGGTGTGGGGATTTGGGGCTTTCTTTTAAGGATTATTTTCCCTGCCTACTGTATATCTAGACCACTGATGTAATATAGCAAACATTTATTTTTGTGTTAGACAGATAAATGATGGTATTAGAGCACAAAGTTTCTTAAAAAGCAATGTTGTAGGGACTTCATTGACCACAAAGCACAGAACTATCCATCAGACATGGTTCCAGAATGCATAGGCCATCCATGTTTCTTTCTATTCTTTTTGACTGCCTATCAACACACCACCATATGGTAAGAAAGATATCCAAACTCTTCTTTCTGTAAGACAATATGTGCAAAAGCAGTCAGGCAATTTGATCATATAGTCTCCATAAGCAGCAATTATTATCTAAAACTACAATCCAGTCAAACCTACAGACAATTAAAATTTTTATTATATGAACACAATATTCCTAAAAATGTTAATCCTACCTCATCACAGTTACCCATTTTGCACCACTAACACACTTCCTCTCATTTCCTTGCTTTGATGGACCTATGCCATCAGTTTTATCCCTAATACATGACACCTTGTATGTCAGTACCTCGTTCCTTAGTCTGATGGCCACAATAAATCACCTAGGGCTAACTATTTTACTGATAAGGGGAAAAAATTTGAGATGCTGTTTCAAAGTCTATTAAGGATTTCAGAATAATAGTTTGATGAGCCTGAGCAGAAAGTTCAGACAGGAAAGATTTATATCCAGAGGGATTCTGAGGGTACATGAATAGACTGGTTAAATCTCCAGATTTCCAGTACTCCACACTCAGATAATACTCATTTCCAAACACTACCATCCAACACAAACCCCTAAGCAGAGTATTAGGCACATATCGGCTAATGATGTGATCTGCATATTCCTCATTGCTGCCATAATTTCCTATTTACAATTTCAGATCTTGTTTCAAATCAGGGCCCTCAGAAGCTGGGACAATGGTGGTAGGAGTTGTTCTTTAGGTTTTTTTAAATCACAAGAACTGTGAAAAAACTGCAATTGAAGCCATAGTTTGGGTATAAATAATGACTCAGACAACTGGTTTTTATTTTCATTTTTGTTTTCACTGACTGAGAATGTAAATTGAACTTTAGTGCTATTGTGCTTTGTTCTCCCTCTCTGTGAAAAAATGTGTTCTGCATTAAATTGCATGGATAAACTCAAACAGCTCCAAATATCACCCTTCAGCTTTTGTATAACACAAGAGCCAAGAAAAGATAGAGAATGTGGTTTTATGACCAACAGATGGTGTAATTGGTATCATAGATGTTTTTATGTCAGGGGGTTGTAGGTTCAGTCTCCATCTGGAGCCTTCTCAGATCTGCTGTGTAGCTAAATGATTAAAGAAGCTATATTGGGTCAAAGACACAACCACCTGCCTGAGGGTAAAAGAATTGCTTTCTTCATCTAGCTGTTTTACTACAGTTGCCTCCCATATTACAGTTTTCAAGCCAACCAGTGCAGCAGTTAATAACAACAGGACTGCACAAAATATTCAACACCAATTTGCTCATATCCTTCGAGTTTCTCAGGAACTTTTGACAAATCTCATAAAAGTAAGTCTTGTCTTGCTTACATGAGTGAAAAGCTATTCTAACGCAGACTGATAAATAATTGCAAAAGGCCAAAACCCAAGGAAAACTAAACAAGTAGGCTGGATAGACCTTGAGAGATTCAGCATTGTTCAGTTGGCCAAGAGGGCTCACACCTCCCAGTCAGAATTAGACACTCTTGTACTCTGATAGTAAAACGCAACACCAATGCTCAGCACAATTAGTCTTAGCTACAGTTTATGGATTAGGATCAGAATATTGAAAAATGCTTTAATCCTACAGTATTAGGTTTGTATATGGTTTACCTGGCTAAAAGGGTGTACAGACAGGTCAAACAGTAATTTATGTACACATTGAGATCATGAGTTTACTTCCCTTATGGGGTGAGTATCAGCAGTAATAAACGCACAAAACCAGTGAAACTGTAGGTTCACTGGGAACCAATACTGTCACTTCCATGAAGCAGGAATTCTACATGCTCAGAATTATCATTACACAGTGCACCAAACTTGCCTGGCATACCTCATGGTTTAGTTGCTCTCTATAGAACTGGTGCCAGACACCTTACCTGGCTAATACTGGAAATGAGCAAAATATTTCTGTCTAATTTAAAAACACCTTGCAAATTACTGGCTTCATGAAGTTCTGCCACAAAGAATCCTATTGCTCTCCACAAACTCTGGATAGCAGTAACCCTGTGCCAGATAGGAACCCAATCCAGGATCTAAATTTTAAAGATAATGACACATGCATGAGTAAAATTATTTCATGTATCACATTTCATGTATCACATTTCATGTGCTTATATGTAAAGGAACAGTACAGTCAAACTCTTTCAGAATGTTAAAGTATTTCCTTATATTCTCTTTTAAGGATTGTCCCATGCTAATAATAAACTTGGTATATATTACTACTTTAAAATAAGCTTTAATACAAATTAAAAGCTAATATTAAATAGACACGTATATTTTCAAATTTTAAACACAATACATAGTATTTTAACTGATCATAAATACAAAGAAAACGTGATCTCATTACAAGCTTTAAAAGTTTCTCTTTCCCTGTATGACTGAACTGACAGCTTGCTAGATCACTGTAGTCACTTGATGAAGACTTCTGTCACAAAGATTATGTGCTTCTTTTTGCAGATCCCTAAACAAAATATATTGTGTATATATATATGTCTTCAAAAAAGTAATTGCAGGTGAAGTTTAACTGTGTTTGCTTCAGTGCTATATATGTTTTTGCATGGGGTGTCATTCACATGATTCATCTTGCCTGGTATAAGAAACACTCGAGATGCAGTAAGAGGGGGGAAAAAAAGGTGTATTTTCTCCCTCATATCACAAAAACATGCATTTTTATTTATTTTTACTTACCACAAGTGGTGAAATATTTTCCTTAAACACAAAATTATATTCTTTCTATTGCACAGCACTTTTCCTTATAGGCTATGCTATGGGAAGGATAAGTTGCCACTTCAAAGCAATAATGTATTTCCATTCTAGTCATCTCTATGTAGCTGAGACATTTCAAGTAGAGGCAGGATTTATAAAAACAAGTAAATTTAACTGACCAAAATATCTGTACTAGCTACTGAGCATATTGCTTAGACATTTGAGTGCAGACATGCAGGAAACATCACCAACATAACCATTCAGCACCCAAAAAACCAAGCCTGTTAATTTAAGTACTTCTTTGTGAATTCATGTAGCCTGCTTTCATGGGTACATTATGCCCTCTTCCTCCACTTGTCTCCTCAAATCCATCAATACTCTCTTTAAGAGGTGACAGACAAACACACAACGTTGTGTATTAGCAGTCTAAGATTCTTCTGAGACTACTCTTGTTTAATGGAAGTAGAGGGCTGTGTCTGTCAGCCCCTTCAGTCACCAAGTAAGATATTCAAATGTTAAACAGCTTGGGCATTGTGCGAGTTTCGTGCTGCCTAAGAACAGTTCCACAGCAAACTACACCAAAGGCAAATGCTTTGCTGCCATTTTATCATGTGTTACAACAAAAATTCCTTCATCCATGAGCTGGCTCACTAAATATTTCTTCTGTCCTGCTAGCTGCACAAAGAATCTTTGGCTAAAGCAGTACACATATGCTGAACTTTTAGGGTTTTTTCATTTTAAGGCTTGGAGTGGCCAAAACTTGTTCAAACATTGCCATTTGATACCAGGCTTTATCTCTGGTCAAAACTATTAGGAGGTTGTGGAGAGGTTTTTTGCCTGTTTTCAACAGCTTATGTGGGGTTACACCAGGCTGATAACTGTTAAGTACTGGGGTTCCAAGGCCCCACCTTAGGCCCAGCTCTCTTCAATATCTCCATAAACAGCTTGCATTCAGGACTCAAAAATATACTAAGTCTGCTAGTGGAAGGAGCTGTCAACTCCCTCAAAGGTAGAGAGGCCCTGCAGAGACCTTGATAAATCAGAGAACTGGGCAGTCACCAACTGTATGGCATTTAACAAGGAAAAGTTCTGGATTCTGCTCCAGGGACAGGTCAGCCCTGGGTGTACAGACAAACTGGGGAACAAGATGCTGGAAAGCAGTGCCCCAGGCACCTGGGGTTTCTTGTTGAAGGCAAGTTGAACATGAGTCAGCAGTGCCCTGGCAGCCAGGAGGGCCAACTGTGTCTGGCGGGGCATCAGGCACAGCATCACCAGCCAGGCAAGGGAGGGGATTGTCCTGCTCTGCTCTGACATGGGGTGGCCTCACCCCCAGTGCTGGGGGCAGTTTTGGGTGCCACAATACAAAAAGAATACAAAGTTATTAGAGAATGTCCAAAGGAGAGTAATGGAGAAGGTGAAGAGTCTAGAGCAGAAGCCATACGAGGAGCAGCTGAGGTCACTTGGTCTGTTCAGCCTGGAGAAAAGGACACTGAGGGGAGACCTCATTGCAGTCTAAGACTTCCTTGTGAGTGGAAGAGCAGGGGCAGGCACTGATCTCTTCTCTGTAGTGACCAGTACCAGGACCTAAGGGAATGGCCTGAAGTTGTGTCAGAGGAGGTTTAAGTTGGATATTAGGAAAAGGTTCTGCCCCCAGAGGGTGGTTGGGCACTGGAACAGGCTCCCCAGGGAAGTGGTCACAGCACAAGCCTGACAGTTCAAGAAGTGTTTGGGCAATGCTCTCAAGCCCATGGTGTGATTCTTGGGGCTGTCCTGTGCAGGTCAAGGAGTTGGACTTAGATGATCTTTGTAGGTCTCGTACAACTCAGGATATTGTGTGATTCTGTGACGTCTTTTCTTAGCCCAGCTTAAAAAATGTATTTATAGAAAGATGTGTGAATACTTAATAAATTCCCTTTGGTATCACACACCAAATTCTTCCCCCAGGTTGCAAAAAGTATATATAACTTCACTCACTTGCTAGTTTTTCTGTGATGCAGTTGCATCTAATTTTGCTGTGAGGTAAGACACTATTTTATCCTGCCAACAGTTTCTGATTATGCGACGAATCGCAGTACAAGTTCACCATTCTCCAATGTACATTGTTACTTTGAAGGCACCAGCAATGGGTGAACATTTCTGGAGTCAGAACTGTTAACTTCTAATTAGTCTCATTACTAATGATAGCAAGGATCCTGCTATTGTCTTCACTGCAGCTCCACTGTATTACCATGCAGCAACTAATGAGCACTTGTGTTTTCTGTTCAAATTGAAGGCTTCTCAAATACTACCAAATTCCACCTTTGTAAAAAACATCACTATCTTCCACTGTCTTAACTTCATAGTATTCAAAAAATTTTGAATTTTCATTTTTCACCTGTAACTCCAGGATGTCTGACAATGCAGCTGTGATATTTTACCCACATTTAAACTCCATGGTTTCAAATTGGAAAAACTATTAAAATGGAAAGACTGGTCTTCTGTACCTAGAGGTGATCACTGACACCCTGACTATTTATGTGTTTCCACAGACCTCAACTTATACTTAGCATTCACCAGCACTATGCACCAAGGAACTAGGTCATTACATTTTCATAGTCATCATCAAATAAATCAAATTCATTTGTATCATCATATTAAAGCAAACACTCACTGCTCATGTAATTTTCAAGCATCTAACAATGCATATAGTTTTGGTGTCAGTCCTGAAAAATGAAGGAAAAAAAGCAGGAAGATGACTGGAAAACAAAAATGCAGGAAATAACAAAAGATTCAAGAAACAAGAAAGCAGCCTATTTAAAAGTTCTAGTATTTTAAAATCCTTAAACATTTTAAAATTCTTATTCTCAAAACAGCGATCAAGGTTAAGCAGTTTTTAAAGTTGATCAGTTAACATACTTAAAATTTGTTTATTAAAAAATGCTAATAAGAAAATTTAGTAAAACAATCATGCCTAGTTCTTTTATCCATGAAGAAGTCAGGAAATTTGTTCTTGAAAATGCTGATTACTGTTTGCTAGCAATTCTTTGTATGTAGCCTGTCTTTGAAAATCTAAAGATGGATAAAAAGTAGATCTATAGTATTTCACAAATAAAATATTCTATCAGAACCGTCATAGATAGGAATTTCATTACCATTGAGTATTCCTTACTATCAGCTACTTTAAAGGCCACTTAAATACTCCCATATTTTAAGCCTAAAGGTTGCATACAAAGGTAAAGGGGTATTGTAGTCTGTTTAGATTCTGTAACTAAAGTTCACATTCACTATTGACACTAAGGCAAAACTTTACTCCGTACAAATGTGATACACAGAAATGAAGGTAGCTTATTAAAAAATATCATCCTGGACAAAGTGAAAACAACAAAAAAAATCGTATTTGATGAATTCACCGTTGAGAACAGCCATTTCTTCACTTCATTATGTGAAAGAACAGAAAAAGTCCAAACCACTAAATATGACAAAAGGAATTCAAAGTCACCACTCAGGTTAACACGAAGTGCTGTTCCATTACCTTTTTTTATCCTCTCAATCATCAGTCTAACTTGTACTTATGGTAATGCACAGAGTTTAAATTCTTGCTCATACATTCTCTCAACACCTACTGTGACATTGGTAATCAAAATGGGCTTGCTCCAAACAAAATCCAATTTTAGTTAGACCACACGCAAAAAATTATTTCCACTTCCTGTTCCGAATTATAGTCACAGAACAGGCCAGTCTGGAAAGGGCCTCAGAAGATCATCTGGTCCAACCTTTTGTGAGAAAGGGAGCCTAGATGAAATTATACAGTACTCTGCCCGCCCACATCTTGAAAATCTCCCATAATCCCTGAGGAGGTTGCTTTCCAATGATTGACCATTCTCCTCAATATCAAGATGAAACCTTTCCCATGTAACTTGTACATATCAGGTTCCATGTGACTCACCTTGAGAAACCAGGTCTACTGGGGGCTGATGGGGTCCATCTGTCAGACAAGGGGAAGAGCATATTTGCTCATTAGCTTGCCAAGCTGGTGCACAGCTGTGCCAGGGGAGGTTCAGGTTGGATATCAAGATGAATTTCTTCATGAAAAGGGTTGCCAAACATTAGAACAGACTGCTCAGGGAAGTGGTGGAGTCACCATTCCTGGAGTTGTTCAAGAAATGACTGGACATGGCTCTTAATACCATGGTCTAGTTGACATGGTGGTGTTTGGTCAAAGGAGGTACTTGATCTCAGAGGTCCTTTTCCAACCTTAATGATTCTATTGTACTGCCTGTGTAAGCTGTGGATGACCCATCCCTGGCACTTCTCAAGGCCAGGCTGGATGGGGGTTGGAGCAACCTGGTCTAGTGGAAGGTACCCCTGCTCACGGCAGTTGGTACTAAATGATCTTCAAGCTCCCTTTCAACCCAACCCATTATTTATGTTTCTATTGCCCCTTCTATTCTCCATGTGGCTTACTGTGAAGAGAGCTTCTGCCATCTTTGTAGACACTGTGTAAGAACTATACAGTGGAAAATTGTCCTCCAGTCTTTCTTTCTTCGTAGGGCAGGTTCTCCAGCCCTTTGGCCATCTTCATGATCCTCCTTTGGACTTTCTCCAATCTGTCCTTGTCCTCCTTAAATTTTGGAGACCAGAACAGGAGCACAGTCTGACAAATGCTGATTACAGTGAGAAAAACACTTATTTTTGGCCTACACAAAATGTAGGTTAAACACTGGATTACACATTTCCAATTCTATTTAAGGTGTTCCTTCAACTTCACTACTTACTGGTTTTTGCCAGCTCTCAATCCTCTGTTGGAAAATGCAACTCAGTTATACAAACAGCATGCAGAGCTAAGCGGTAACACCTCTAATAGCAAGGGAAGATAGAGAAATCTTATCCATAAAACATGGTAGGCAAAATTGCAGTATTTTTTTCTATAAAAGTGTCTCAAAGCTGGGGCGTATGTCATCTGGACTTACGTTTGTTGATACCCCAGAAATGCTATTCTGAGTCACAACAAAACAGTATCTGGCCCACTGTCTAGCTTCCAACAGCAGTTTTCAGCAAGTGTGTGCTACATAACTATTACAAACTGGACATGTAGAAACTGTCCTTCCCTCATAGGTACTCTTCAGCATTTAGTAGTTTCTGTGACTTCTACTACGCATGTTTTGCAATTACCTAGTACACAATGGACAGGAAACTAAAATCTGGAAAATCTATCAATAGCGAGACAGAGTAAGTCCAATACCTTATCACCATGAAAACTGCCAAAGAATATAAAAACACAAAAAGAAATGTTATCCAGAGACTTCCTTTTATTAGGACACTGAAACAGTTTAGTGTACAAATGCTTTGTGTTAGTTGTAAATATTTCCTCAGTTTAAGCAGCATTTACAGCTTTGTACATTTACATGTGCACTTCTCTAGTCATCTTAAGATGCAAGACACTTTTGCAGTAGCAACTTCATAGATCAGTGAATGCCAACACTCCACAACCCTGTTTAAAATAATAAAGTCCAGATGGAGTGACAGAAAGGAGACAGTACACCATTCAGTGCATTGACTGGGTTCATATTTCAAAAGTGAAAAGAAATAAAATCAAAGTTATTCAGCCATACGTCTCTTTCTTTCTTAATATCCTCCTTATGCATTTCACCTCCTATCCAAAAATAATGATTACTATAATAAACAGAAAAGGCATCTGTAGCTTTTCCTATAAAAACCACGAAACTACACAAATAGCAATCATTTATTTTTAAATATTCAAGGAAAATAAATCTCTTTGTTTAAAATAAGAATATATATATCATGTAGACATGTTTCTTCAAGCTAAAATACCTTCGAAGTATAAATTCTTTCCAGTCCCCAAATATTGCAAAAAGTTGCTTTCATCAAGACAGTTTCAATGAATGGCCAACTTTTTACAGCTAAAATGCCCTCCTCCCTCAACTACCAGATATTGATCTTCAATTAAAAAAAACCTTACAACACTTATTTTTGATCACGATTTAAAATACTGGATTCATTATCCACTTAGTTGAAACTCTGTTCCAAATATCTGATACATAAACTGATTGAAATAAAATTAATTTTCAAAAGATACTTTGAAGTTTGGGATAAGGTCTTTGTGTTTGATTCATCTCACAATATCCTACTTAATAGCTTTCCACTCAACTCCAGTCTCATGCCCACATCTGAAGAAATGGATGGAAAAATCCCACTTCATCCAAACATAACTACAAAGCAACTAACAGATTTGTACATATATTTATCAGCCAAGAGCACTGGGCAGTTAAGCACCTTAACAGGCTTCTGATTGTTCAAATGTCAGAAGTTTAATCAGAATCACCTGCTGTCTCCCTAACCCCAATCAACATTTTTCCCCAGAGCCACCCATTTCTTCATCTGCTTGCCATGTCAGAGACATTTTTCAAAAAAGTCAAAGTGAAGAGGAGCCAGACATGCTTAAACTGACCAGGAATACCCCTCTCCACCAGTTACATCTCATAAGTGTCTTAATTTCTGACAGAGACCATGCATATAACCTGTCAGTAAAACACACACTACAACAGCACTTCAACTGCTATCAACCAAGGCATTCACTTTACTGTGATCTAAATGTTTCTTTCCTACACACTGGTAAACAATAAAAATGGACAAAGGCAGTTTTACCAATGTTTTAATGGTGGGTATGTGTGTATCAAATGATCAGACTGTAGCATCTCTTAGCAACATTTTTGAACTTTTATTTCATCAGAACCACTTAGTCACAGCTTTGAAACTGCTAGATATTTCACTCTGCTTCCTGCTACTTTTATTGTCATCACTGCATTTAAAAGCAAAAATACCCAACAAACCAAGAACAAAAATAACAACACAAATCCATGTATCTAAAAATGATTGCTAGTTCTCTAATCACAACAAAAATTCTACCCCATTTGCAGACAAACTAAAATAAAAGGCAAGAATTAAATACAGATTCTGCGACCTAGGATTTCAGTGCCAATTGTTATTTGCTTACCCTCCCAGGTTTATCTTAACTCCAAAACCATTTATTATGCTGCACTGGAATCAAAGTGCCTCATTTGCTCCAAGTTTATACATCAAAGGCTTGACTTTACTTGAATATGCAGGTTTCAATTATCAAGCCAAAAATGGCTCAAAAGCTCAAAGTAGAGTGATAACATTTCACTTCCATTTCTCACAGTCTCAGAGGGTCTTCAAGATGACTGTTCTGCACTTCAGCTCCAGTCTGTAAAACGGGAGTCACTTTCATTCTGCACATTTTTTTCTCTTTTAAATTGTTGGCTTCTCACTGGCTTTTACTCACAGTTAGCAGAGAAAACATAAATGTCGGTGAAATAGGGATATTCTTTCACATTGGGATGAAGGTAATTCACTACATTGCACAGATAATGATTTGACTATTTCAAATGTCAAGCAACAATCACAGAAGTGCCCCAACACAATTTAGACATTCTGTCTGAATGTGCACAGCTGAAAAGTTCTGAAAGCCAGCAACTGGAGGCAACACAGACTACGCTCACCTAATGTAGAATATTCAACAATATATGGTCAACCATATATTGCATTGCTACCAAATCCAATTGTATAAGTAAAAATCTGACTCAAACATGATTAACTTTATATTTAACAATGATGTTTCTCAAAAATAGTCCTGTAATCCTTGTAGTAGCAACCAAAAAGGCACATAAGTACAAAACAACTCAACATGTATTAAGCAGAATACAAAATTTTTAGACAGGCATTCTTCAAGCAAAATCTTGGGAAAAAAAAAGCTATATTTTTTGTTTTATAAAAAGGTACATACTTCCTTACCAGTTTCCTGATTGAAGTAAAGTGTCTGTATATGTAATGTCCATCTGTGCTTACTTAAAATCCTGACAGCACAACTTCCAAATACTGCTATCAAGTTACTTGGGAATTTCATGTGCACAGATTGAGCTGTGTTTCAGTAGTATTTGTACCATCTAAACTCTTAGTAGCCATCTGCGAGTCTTCCCTTCTAAGGTATAGATGTTTAGAGATAAAATTAAGTATACATCATTATTGTGCTTAAAAGCAGTTTGACTAGGCTAGTATTTAGCTGCTGTTTCAAAACCTTGGTTCAATTTCCATCTTGCCTATTACTCCTCTTCAAGACTGGTACAAAGCTCACCTATCTGAACATACTATATTGGATTACCTAAGTTTCACAATTCAGAAGTTTGAATTTAAATATTTTAAAGTTAACAATATGAAAAACCTCACCCATAATATCAAACATGCATATAATTACATATGGAATGCAGGAAGAAGATAGTATTTGATATTAATTTACTGGTTAGACAATAGAATTCTCTGGCCAGGCTTTCTTAAAACCTGGCTGCCAAAAATGGTCAGAGAAAGATATATAAACAAAAAGAATTGAAGTCCTCCCTCCTATAATTCAATAATAAATGACATAATACAGCACAAAATTATATCTTAATGTGTTATTTTCCTCCTTTTGGAAGAAGTATTAGGAACAGCATATTTTCATCTGGAAGGTGGGGACAGATAAGTCCTTGAAACTTATCTGAAGTTCCCACATTCTGAGAAAATGCAGAGAAAACAATACATTTTACATGGTTTAGGGTGAAACAATCTTCATACACATTTAAGGGTTTGAGGAAATAAATTTAAAACGTTTTATATTAAACATATGAAAGAGTCATGAATGCAATAGCAATATCCCCTTTTAAGTAATGCTAATAAATGGTAGAGCTTGAACTGGAACAACACTGTGTCATTCACCAACTTCAAAATTCAGCGTTCTTCCCCTCACTGCATTTGTACCACTCTAGAACAATTTTGCTAGTCAGGTTTCAATGCCATCAGTGGAAGAATCTGGAAGTCACTATACAGTGTAAAACACTTATCCTGATAATGTGGGGAAAGAGGAATCCAAAACCAGCAGTCTAATTCAACACAGACTGCGCAGCTTCCTTAAGAAGTGATGCAGCTTTGTCCAGTTCTTGTTCTGTTTGTTCCACTGTTATCACTACTCGAATACTAGAAAAAGAAAACCAGAACATACACAGTAAACTTTACTCCTAGCCTTCAGCTTTAGAACTGTCTCGTACTAATTTCAACACATTAAGATGACTATCTGTAGGGAAATTATCAAAATTCAAATTCAACCAGAAACAAGACGTATGACTAAACAGATGTGGTCAAACTACTTTTTTGCCCCTGCTCTGCCGCCCCACCATACATATTGCAGAAATCTGTTATCATTTTATCTACAGAGGTGCAGCTCATGGAAGTGTGCCCGCTAACAGGCTACATGCTGATCCCCAAGAAACAGGTAGTTTTGATACAGTTATTTCAAGGTACTAGCAACCTGTAACAATCACTGAATATATATCTCAAAAACGGAGCTTCTCCCATTTTTTCAAGCCAGTCCGCTGAACAAAACTCCATCATTGTATAAAAAGAGATGGAGAGCCATACCCAATAAAAATCAAGTAACACATTAACTTTCTGCTAACCTGGGTGGAGGAAGACATTTTTCTTCTTTCTCCAGATAGCAAGCCTGTGTTAACGCAATACCACTATTCATGCACTACAAATAAAAGAAAATACAGCAGTCAACCTGGGAATTTCTGATGGCTTATCCTTTTGATCACCAAATACATATAACTAGCTTTTATTAATCTGGTGTCAAGATAAATGCAAATTCTTTCCCAAATGGAGGTTGGGAAGGTTGTGCAAAATAATTTCTAATTTCAATACAGCTTTAACACATAAAACAGTTTAGGGTGCAGTGTCTTTAGGTTTCACCTCCATGTAATCAGGCAAACATACTGTATTTATCAGGCAATTAAATCATATTTAAGCATATTTACAAGGCGATTAATTTCAGAATTTCTTTTTGTTGTGTAGTCTTGTTTACCCACCACCTGATATATAAAGCTTTCCATCAACCCTCACCTCCTCATGTGGGACAAAGAGAACCAATATGTATTGAAGAAGGGAAAAATATTACATATAGAATATGAGATCGTTCACACACAAAAAACACAAGTTCACGAACTCAAAGAAGCAAAGGTTGACCTTAAATGACTAAAGTGCACCTCCAGAACACTGTTCTTATTAACATTATAGAAGTTGCCTAAGCAGCAGTTTTATATGAGGATTTGAGCACTAAAATAGATAACAGGAAATAACTATTTCCTGAAGTAAAAGGTCTAATATATATTTTTTAATCCAGAGCTACAGACCTAACTATTGGCAGCAAGAAATGGTTAGAAGATGGCCTTTAATAGAGCATTATAATCAGCATAGAAACTGAGTTTCTTGCAGCATTCCTGCAAGATATTTCAACAAGTTACCCAACAAGCCTCCCTACCTCTCCTTCATTATTAACATTCAAAGTCAATGACATATTTTAATTACTATGGGGACACTTACATAATCCACAACTCTTTTGAGTAGCTTCACATCATTCTCTCGAGATCCACAGCTCTCCTCCAACTGTAAGTGCAATGCTGGAGAAAAAGATTCTCCCACTACTTTTAAACCAGAAATCCTAAAACAAATAAAAAGCCTTTGGTGTACAGCCTACTTGAAGACATGTGTTGAAATTCTAGATAACAAGTGTTTCCCTTTTCTACGTGGTGAGAGAGAAAAGATGGATATTTCACTTTACTGATACTAATGCAGACAAAATATATGTGGATTTCAGATTGCATTACATAAAGATAACAGAATTTATCAAGCAAATGTCTTTTCTAAGGAGTTTCAGTAATTTTGTGTAACAATAGTTACTCATCCTTTTGCAAAAAGGATTAATCATTCAAAAATTCTTGAGGAATCCTTACAAAGATGCAAGAGAAATGTCTGTGTTAGGCCTGTAAGTTGCTGATAAAAACCCAGCTAGCTAGGTCAAATCTTTCAAGTCTCCATTAATAAAAATAATAAACGTTTTTATCACTTAAGGGATAAGAAGGAACAAAGGTTTTGCCGGGAGGTTTTGCAGGATTTGGCAAGATTTATGATTTTAAATTATTTCCTGTAGAAAATCTTTACAGCATCATCTTAGTCAGAAGCTCCTCTAAAATTAGCTATATGACTATAGATGTTTCCTCATCTGTACATAGAAACAGTTGTTGTTTGGGTTTCTAGAATATGACAGAATGACTGACATTTAATAGTCATTGTCCTGACACATCACACACATTCAGGACTGAGTTATTCCCATCCAAAAATCTCTATCCAATATCCAAGCAAGACCTCTGGTCCCCAAATGCATATCAATTATCAGATGTAATTTTGATTTCTGGACTTTGGTAAGCTTGCCTAACACACATTTGAAGAAGATTCGGCTCATTTCATGGTAGTGTCATTCCAAAGAAGTTAGTATAATCAATCATGCGTTAGAGATTTTGTATGAGTGTTTTTAAAGGTTACAAATTTCTGTAATATGCAACAGAAAATTGTTGAGGAAGAAGAGTTGTAAAATACAATTGCACAATTACTGCACATTAAATGACTGTTGAATATCACAGCAATTTCTGTATCTTTTTAGTATCAATACCTGACAGAAAAAAAAAGCAGTTAGTCAGTATAGCCACCCTTTAAAACAGCGTAGTGTTAGGAAATTTTAAACCTTATTTTTCAGATAAATTCTAGCAATTTTCTACGTGCCTCCAGAACAATGGGTACTTTATTACTATTTTAACATTCAAGTCAAATATGTAGGAATAATATTGTATTCCAGGTGACTGAAAGGTGCATTGGGTTGTCTGAAAGAGTATCTGCTAAGCTTCATCCAAAATGCTTTTATTTAGACAATTTTCAAAATGCTTATCAACACTTTGTGTCATTGAGAGCTATCACACCCTCCTAAACATTTTAATGTGTAAGAGATTGCAGACTTCCTCACTAGCCTTAAAGTATAATCTCATTTAAAAACCTGTGAGGGATTTAAAAAACTTGGACTCTTTTCAGTAGCGTAACACAGACAGTTGGGAAAGAATAATTTTCCTCCTTTAATACATACATAATTGAGTGTACATATCCCATCTGTAAAACCAGAAACAGATTTGGGCAAGAAGAGTTCTTTAAAGTTGGCATTACAAAGGCATAGCCAAATAAAACCCAAAAGAGCACCAAACCCCACACTTACCCCTGTAAAGCTTTGTGAATTCGTTCACATTTAGCCCGGAGAGTCTGAAAAATGTCTACACACAAAAAACAACAAAAAAACAAAACAACACAAAAAAATCCAAAACAAAACAGAAAAAGAAAAGCCTTAGATTTCCTGTTTCTACTTTATATTTCTTTAAGATTTCAAATAATAGCATTTGGAATCAAAGGTATGTATATCAATTGAACTACTAAGTCTCTTTACTACTCTTCTTAATGTTCCCAATTCCCACTTCTGCCAGGAAATAACAAGCTTTTAAGTCCTGACAAATGCACTACTTCCCTTTATCTCACTACTCCAGCTGCATATGGAGCTGCTGCTGTTCATGACCATATGGAAATGATGACATAAACGCTTTGTAATGGGACTGAAATGGCAGGTCCAATTTATAAATATCCATAAATATCTATTGCCATGCAGATGCTGCTCGTTGATCCTATCCCCAGTTCACTGCAGATTCTTAAAGAGGAAACTGACTCCTGGATCTGCAAACCATGGCTCTTTTCCTTGGTGAAGGCTAACCCTACACTACACCTAACACTCCTGTAACTTACTCTTAATTTTTTCTTGATTCTGTATCACTTCAGAGGACTGGGCATGGGCTAACCAGTAATTTTCATTTATTTGTCACAAATTAAATACTGCATCTCTGCAGATGTCCTCCAATATGTTGATGAAAATGAACGTTAAAACCAAATATACATAATTTGGCCAATTTTGTCGTCATGTGCCTCTCAGCCCCTCCACTTCCTAAAAAAAATAAAATAAAAGTAAAATTCTTTCCCAGGTCTTCTAGTGGCTGGGATTTGGCACTGCCGTGGCCTGGGCTCAACTCCCCGTCAGGAAAAAGATTTTCCAAGGCCAGGTTGGATGGGGCTCCTTGTCTAGGTGTCCCTGCCGATGGAACTAGATTATCTTTAACGGCTTTTCTAGTTGACTCCTAGAGCAGGAAATTTCTGTCTGCCAACTTTATACAAATGCCCTGTGTTTGGTCCTGCTAAATCGCAGGCAGTTTGCACCCCGATCATTCCTGAGATTCTTGCCTGAATGCATAACTAGAGAAGGAAAAAAAATAATTATATAGTGTAAGTGGAAAGGAGAGGGTTGTTCAGTCCTGAGAAAATATATTACCATTTGTTTCTATTTAGCCTTCTCTTCCTTCATTTGTGGTGAAGGAATGTTTTTAAGCAAGAGGCATATCACTGATCTAAACAGCAGAATAAAAAGTTTCTTACTTGCTTTTTAAAAACCATCTGTGTCCCTCTTAGCCTCAAATAACTTGCTTATTTTCAGCTGTAAGAAGGAAAGGGAAGGAAACACTGAAGAAGAAAAGCAGAGTGGGAAATACCATGAAGAAAAAAACATGCATACAAAATTAATTAGCAAAAAAATAAAGAGGGCATCAGAGTAAAAAGGTGAGGAATCAAAGTAGGGAGAAGTTCAAGTTATTAGTTTGGAATGAAGAAAGACTGAAGGATAACGTTTTCCTGAATTAAGTACCTGGATTATCTTCCATAATATTCAGAGCCTCAATAGCAGCAGCAGCTAACAAAGGAGGTAGGGAGGCAGAAAAGCAATAGCCTTGACCAGACAATCGCTATGGGAGAAAACAAAAAAAAAGAATTTTTTTTTACAATAATGTAGGCAACGTTTTTAAAGTTAATTAATGTAAATATAAACAACCTCTCCTCCCCACCTACAGGTATGTGTAAGAATTTAAAAGAAAGTCTCCATTTAATCTACAATATTTCTTAGAACCAGACAGTTTCTGTATAGAATAAAATACTCCATAATCATCTATATCATACTCTCATATATAAGTAACTAGTAGTGCCAGACTATTTAAAAAGAGATCTGTCTTACCTGATGGTCAATAATAAAAGATCTTCCACAGCAAAATCCACCAATAGAAGCCAGTGAATTTTCCATGTTTGCAGTAATAAGATCAATATCATCAATCTGTCAGTTAAATCAACAAATTATTAAAAGATGTTTTTGATTGCATTAAGACCATTTATAAGTTAATCTATTAAAAATATATCTTGGTTCATATTACCGTGAATACTAGAGAAAATCCACCAAACTATGACATAATAAAATTAAAGTACAACTGAAATAATAATTTTAAGCAATAGAGAAAGGACTTTGGGAAATTGAGATTTATGGATCTGTAAATAAATTGCATATGATCTCTCTCTTCCAGGCATTGCAACGTTAAGGAAACAGATAAAACAAACTATTTAGATACTGGTGACAATTCCACAACACACTCAGTGTGGCAGTGTCCTTTAAGAGTATAATTAGACTCACTGTAGTCAGTAGGAGGTAGAATGCTATTAAAATTAAGCATAAACCTGATTAAAATAGTCTGAACATTAGAGACACAATTGTCTTATTTCACTTGTTAGTTGCAAATATTTTCTTTTGCCAGGCTCTGAAAGATTTTGTCTCTAAATTAATTTAATGTAAAAGTCAATTAACTGGAAAGGAATTTAACATAGAAGCTAGTTAATTAGATGGCAGTTGGCATGTATCACAGTAACACTGTTTCCTTTTCTAAATTAATTTTCCCTTTTTCATGTTTGGTATTAAGTGAAAACAACAGGACAAAGGGGAAGACAGAATGAATTCCCAGAATTTTTTATTTCACTTCCAAGCTGAATTCAGATACTGTCAGAATGTAACAAGAGATGCTCCACACTGGCAAACAAAAAGCACTTCTTCCTTTACCTCACCTCAGGGGACTGTGGCAGTAGGCAACTGCAAGGATTTGCAACCATTTTGAATTTCCAAAGTACTCCTCAGCTGCATAAACACCATGAAAAGTAGACTCTTGGAAAAATAGCTTGGCTTAATCTGCTGGTAAAGTACTACAATAACACCTTTGAAAGAACCATTGAAAATTTTATCCTATTTTTCCCCACTGGAGTAAAAGGCAATAGAGTAAAATAGGATAGCTATATACTGCGAAGATTTTTCTTATTTACTCCAAGACCTCAAATATTTCTGTGTCAGAGTGACACTTTTAAGTGCATGTGGCTGGGAAAGACAGTACTCATTATCTCATTGAGTGTCCAAAGAAAGGATAGAATTATGCATTGTAAAAATTCCTTGGTTATCTTCGTCACTAAAGATAAGTAAAAGTATTTCAAGTAAGCACATGAAAGACTGCCAAGATCTGAAAGCTTTAGGACTGCTAAGAAAAAAACTGTATTTAAAAAAACCCCATATTTTAAAACCTCCTATATTAAAATGTCTACTATACATTACAAAACTATCTGTTAATGCCACAGGTATTAGAAAACAATTGCACAACTTGCTTCTGTACAAATCTATCATTCACAACAAAAAGTACATACATTTATTCCAAAGTGTTCAGTAATTCCTCTTCCATGTTCTCCAAGGACTCCAAAGGAAAGGCTCTCCTCCAGAAATATTCTAACTTTGTATTTATACTTCAATTTTATCTAAAACAAAGAAAATTATATAAAGTACAAGTCAGAATTTGGTGACAAAATGCATGGGAGAGATAAGGTAAAGAAAGACAAGGACAGTATTCTGAATACTGCATAGAAGTCAGTTCTAGAATTCTGTTCTGCCATTAAAACATTTTAAAAGCCTTCAAAGTTATTCCTCCATGTAATACTAGAACAAATTTCACAAATGTTCACATATAAAAAAATCCCTTTTTTTAATACGTTCTCAAGTACTTTCAAGACGACACATTTGCACACCATTTCCTCCATCACCTACAAGAATAGAGCCTGCACAAAAAGCCATTTTATGCTGAACAGCAAATGTTCTCCTTGGAGTCACTATTTCTGACATTTGTATCAAGGTTTATTTGAAACTTTTTTTTCTTTTTTTTAGATATAACCTAGTTTAACGATCTACTGTCATACAGTGTAGCTGAAAATACAGTACATTTTACAGGATAAAAACTAAGACCACAGTTAGTTACTCATTTCTAAATCTCAATAGCTTCTGAATCCTAATCAGAAGTTTCAAAACAAGGTTAAGATTTGGAATCATCATTTCATGAACATGTGAGAAAGCAGGAAGGTAAACAAAAAAACTGCACACAGAGCTTTTCTATGTAGGCTTAATAACACAACACTATCATTTCATTAGACACACACTTTCACAGGCAGTTCAAAACGCAAACTAAAACCACTTACCAACTCTGGAAGAGGGCAAATGTCTCCTGTGTTCATATACAATCCTTCCACTACAATAAACCTTCGAGTTACACGGGCCTTGCGAGGATTCTTCAGAGAAAGATATGGTTTTAGTTTGTATCAATTGTTACTAAACAAGCAAAGCTCTATATTTTTTTTTATAGGGAATATTTTTTTGAAGGGAATGGCCTCTTTTTCAAATAAGCTGTTACTTAAGTTTAAACTTATTATTTTTCACCTTTAACAAAAGCTGAAATGCCTCACTGGACTACTTTCATCTTTTATTTATTTTGTAATAATTTCAAAACTTTTGACTTCTACATATGATTTAAGATGCCTTGTTTTACAACAAATAACCAATCCATTTGAACTTTATGAATAAAATACAACCAATGTAACTACAGAACAAACACTACAAATCTTGGTCTCTATTATACTCATCATTAGTCTAAGCATTAAGAAGACTTTTCAACAAGTGTTTTGAGGACCAGGATTCACAGTGCAGCACAAACTTCTTACAAGTACTGTAAAACATTTGTAAAACACAATGCACAAGTATTCATAACACTCAAATTACAAATCCCGTCTGATCCCTGGATACAATACAGACCATTAAAATCTCTGTCTCACTTGTTTGTGCTAAATTTCAATTGGTATAATTTCAGTTTTGCTGTTTTAAAGTGACATTTCTCTGTTATTTACTTTGAACCTTATTGCTATTTTCTGAACAAGGATATTTAGTCACACTTCTTTCATTTTTCAGTTCTTGTAAAAAGATTCAGAAACATCTATTTGACTTTTCTGTGTGGTAGGTACCAAACTAGTCACAGTCTGCTCTACAGGCTTAACCAACTCTAATGATATGACCTACCCTTTTCTAGTCAGCACGTCTTACACACATGGTCTATATTAAGCTCTTGCCCACCAACTTTATGTTCACATTCAGCTAATTACAGTAAGAAACTTTAACCATGTAGCTAATTCAAAGCACTCTGCTCTAACAAACCAAACGTGTTACACAAATTAGTCTAAAAACCACATCCAAAAACTCATGTAAAGATTATCTGACAATATGTATCTTCCATGAAGGCATGTTAACTAGTATGTTATCCATAAATTTGCTATTAATCAGATCCATTACTGATTTACACTGATGTTAAGCTGATTGACAGCTTAACAGTTAAAGTTTATCTACTTTACTTTTTCTAAGTCTTATCACAAAACCAGCTTTCTTTCAATTGTCTGTAACTTGCCAGCATTCTGCGAACAAACCACACAATCACGACAGCTACTCAGTTAATTCTTTTAAAACTAATTTAATCAAGTTATCTGTACTTTCTGATCCTGATCCTAGTAACTGCTTTTGGGCATCCTTTTGTATTACTGTCAGAATGAGAAGCAAGCCATCCAACTGACTCAAATTTTTTAAGAGAGAGAACATCTTAAGAGTTGAACGCATGATAGGGGAAAACTAAGAAAAAAAATCAACCATATTGACAAAGGACTAGCCATTTTTGTGCTGGTTTTATAGTGTGGCATTCAAAGTGATAATTAACTTGCATTATTTATTAGGTAAATACAGTTACATAAATTTCTTAGAGATCTGAAAAAAAAGCAGTTCTGTAATAGTATTTAAAGAAAAGAAAAACATTATCTCACTTCAGTCATCTGCCTGTAAAGATATTCCCCTGCTACTAATGCCGGTGAGCTCAGTTCTAGGGGTTAAGAAGACAGATGCAAATAATTTTTTTTTTTAAATTATCTTAATTAAATAAGCAACATTAACAGCTCAATAGAGAGTTATGAAAACCAAGTAACTGCCTTTGAGCACTGCATCCATTCAATTACACGACTCAGTAAAAAAATGCGGGGGAGGTGGCACAAAAGAGTACAAATATTTCTTCAAAGGAATGGTACCTTTTGATCTTCAGTCTCTTGCTCTTTCAACAGTCGTTCAAGGTCAGCCATATCATTATGCTTAAATAACTTGATGTTACTACGAGATGCTTGTAATCCCTTCTGAATAGCAAAGCAGGCAGCTTCATCTCTGTAAATACAGCAAACCCTTCTAAGTTTGTTAAATGTGGTGCAATTATTCAAAGAAAGCTGGCTATTAGAACTGTCTTTCTTTAGAGCAGATACTTGTACTTAGGTGTAGACAAAACCAGATGTTTTAAAGCATTGTATATTTTATTTACATTTTGAAAACTCATTTCAAAGCTTCTCAATTTTACGTGTTACAGACACTAAAAGCAGGCAAGCAGGTTTTTTCTTGAAATCCACACTCATCTTTTTGTTTGTATGAGACAGCAGTTTGAGCACAGCATTCCATGGGCCAGGTACAATACCACAGTAATCATCCCAGAAACCTCTCACTCCATTTGCTCTGGGTCTTAGAAAAAAAAGTGCAAAGATGTGCCTGTAATGTTTATTGTAGTCCTCCAAATACTCAAAACCTCCTTTTTAATACCCTTTGAGAATAATATCTCCATGTCCAAAGAACTATCTCTCCATTTTTAAGTGTTGGAACAGCATGTTTCCAACTGTGATGGGCTATTCTATGAATTGCCTAAGCAATTCTATTCTATGATACTATGAATTGCCTAAGCAATTTCACAGCTGCTTAGGTCAACTAATCTTGTAAAAGTGGCAGCTAAAGCAAATCTGCACATGTTAAATGCAATAATTTCAACCAAGCTGCTTTCAAATACAGTGAGATCTTTTGTCAATGAGAAGGTGAAACTGTATGAGATAACTAAATCCAGGGAACACTGACATTCTTGGCATTGCGTGCACAATCCTGGTCATTTGTCTCAAAAATGCTGATCCAGAAGATAATCAAAGACAACCAAAAAACGTGATTAATTTAGGAAAGAACTTCTGTAAAGAGGTCAAGGAGGCTGCAAGCCTTACACTTAGAAAAGTGAGAACCAAAGAGAGATTTTGGCAGATAAATACAAAAGTATCACTGTGTTGTAGTTTAACCACAGCAGGCAGCTGAGCCCCACATTAACACTCACTCCCTACTTCCATGAGGAAAATGCATGGGGAAAATCCCTGTCTAAAAATCAAATGCATCCATAGAAATTAGTACGTATTATATTTGAAACAGGTATTTCTTCATATTTGTCATAAAATGTTCGAGTTAACTATTTGCATGTCATAGAAACACTGTGGATATTAAAGATCTACGGTACTAAAAGAATCAGAGTATTTAAGAAAAATCTATCAACTCTTACTTAATCCAAACCCTCTTGTTTTGCCCTGTAAATTGAGTATTGTTACACTGTTTCTCCCAGTTCTTCAATCTTCCCTAGACAAATCATGACTGTCTATTCTCAGGGACCAGATACTGGGCCTGCCAAATCCTTTATTTGTTTCTGTGTAGCTATTCTTCTGTTATTTTAATATGTATCAATATTTATCCAGCTAATCCATTGCAAATAGGCATGAGGGGAACAACTGTCCTGGAAGAAAGGTGAAAAGCCAGCAGTAAACAGGAGAAAAGCAAGTATTACTGTAGCGTTTATTAAGAAGAAAATTAGGTATCAGAATTACGTTAGTATTTGAATGCACAAGTTATTTTACTTTTTATGCAGCTGAGTGCCAACGTCTGTACTTTCATGATGAAAGAAGTAACTGATCTGTGATATTTGGCAAAGAAAAAAACATTTGAACTTTGTACTACATAATAGCTGATCAAAACCAGCAATATTTTTAAATGTTCAACAATATGATTAGCAATCATGAAAAATAAAAATTGAAAGGAAAACTATTTAATCTGATATTTCCCAAGTAGAAAACAATACTTACACAAACACAATGTCCCCTCTCTTTGAATATGCAGGGATAGCACTGGCAATTGTTGCAAATCCATATGAGTATATAATAGCTTCCTCTGTCCTCATGAATTTTGCTAGCCGTTCTTCTAATTCTAAGTGCACATCTATTTGAGAGAAAAATAAAAAAATATCTTAGATAGCTAGCTTGTTTTCATATCAAAAAGACTATCATTACTTTTAGAAATAATCTAATTGAAGCAGACAGAGCATATATTTGTGGGAAGAATATTAAAACAAGCAACTTCCCAAAACTCACTTGCAACCAATCCAGCTTCACTTAAACTGACAAGTAACTAATCACAAGTTTTGACAGATCTGAAAATACCTATGCAACATGTTTCTCTAACATTCTTATGCAAAAGCTGTTAAAATCTACTTGTGATTAGGCCACAAATGATGCAGCCTTCTTGGACTGTGACTAGAGAGCACAGTTACTACAGGCAGAAAACAAATTATGTAATTTATAGCAATTAATGAGGTCCTGTTGGCAGACTGTCAGTTCTTCCAAGCTGACGCTTACACTACATAAGCACAGCTATCATTATAACAGAAAATTGCTCTGGTCAGACTACAAGTCACAAATGATCTCCTGAACACACTTTAGCCCATTGAAAAGGTCACATCTCCAAGCCAGAGATTATTCACCCTTAAGATATATTGACCCAATCACACAGCATTTCCCAAGCTTATTAGGTCAAAGTGACCCATGTCAGAAATCAAAATATTAAAAATTGTAATACCGCATGGTGAGTGGATTGTCGCTGCAGAAAGGTAACCACATCATTAAGTATTCTGCCTAAGCAAAATAACCTGTATCAGACAAACTGTTATTTTGATTGTCTAACTCTCTTGGCACTGTCTGTTTCTGCTAGTAATAGTCAGAGAATTATGCCTTTTATCAACTGGAAATAAGTAAGATTAAAAGGCAAATAGAGATCATTACTGTGTGACTTGAAAGACCACCACTGGCCAAGTGCTATCTTTTTGCAATTCCTGGAAGTTCACTGAAACTAAAATCAAATAAAGCAACATCAGTCATACGTACAGATTCTTCCAATAGTCTGTGGGGCATGATTATGTCAGTGTTGCTCATTCTGACCAGACACCAACAAAAAAGGTGCAGAAAGAAAGGGTATCGTAAAAATCCCAACTTTGCCATACTAAACATATCTAGCCTAATCTTTCCCCAAAAGGACACTGCCATCTGACACATTCATTAATAAAAGCAAAGGGTATTTATTCAAACAACAGTCTCCCAATCACAGTAAAGAGGAATTTTATCCATAGCCTGCAAAATATAAATCCTCAACAATCCTTTCCTAATGTTTACCTCATCATCAAAAAATAGATAAGAAAGGAATTGGTTTTCCCACTGTTGTTAAATAAAAACAAACAATTAATCATTGTTAATCACAGTGATTTGGAAGTTTTCTTTGGCACCCTATCATTTTGATCCAGCTGCACTAGATATACCAAACATTCAGGGATATATAGAATATCCTTTCCTCTCCAAAGGCTTCAGAAGGAAGGATACTGACTGGAATTATCTCATCTACTTTCTCATTGACATTGTAAGTAGTCCATTTCCAGAATCTTTGTGTATTTTTCTTGTGTCATTGCTTGGACTTCAGGATCAATAAACAGTCTTCAATCAGGCTTCCAAACAGGTAGGATGACCTTTGATTTACTGAACGAAAAGCCCAACAAAGATCAGCAATAACAAAAAAAATTAAAAAACAGACTGGCCACATAGCATTTAAAACATGCAATATAAACAACATTCAGTCCAAAAATGTTTCTTTCTGAAGCTCTGTCAGTAGAGAACAACAAATTAGGAGAAATAAGGACTGAACTACTATTTTTGAGTGGTCAGCTATTGATACTGAATGAGGAAAACATTTTGAGTGACCACTTACACAATTTAACTGAAAAAGATGACAAGACCATCACTGTGCAAAATCAGAACTTGCACCCTTCTCATTGAGCTTTATTCAGCAACAACTACCATTACACTAAGCAAGGTCTAGGTAAAAAGCAGTGGTCAAAACAAGTACTGACAGCAAGGGCAGCTAACAAATATATTCAGATTCGTGCTATGGAAAGAAGTTTTGTAAGCCTAAGTAAACTTTGCCAAGGGCAAGAACACGTAAGTTCAAAATGACACACACTTGGTGTATCATTACATAAGGGTATGAATGCTTTGTTTAACCATGAGGTTGAAAAGCGTTAAGGCAATATTAAGTTTTCATTGTGAGCAAATCTGAATACTATCTGACTCTCCTCCATTGCAATGATTTGCTTTAGTCTGGTTACACCACTTGGATTAGCCTATCTTAACTGAAAACTGCAAACACCACCTGGAATACATTTGCACAGAGGAAGACAAGACTGGAACAGACTTCTATGTAATTATGAAACATTAATAAAGCTAATATTGTTAATAACTATTATGAAATACCTGTTCAGTGCATATGCTCACATGGGAGTCAAAAACAGAAGAAATGAGAGTTACAGAGAAAATACCCACAAATATTCAGGTATGTGTAAATATACAAGTATTTCATGCTCATTATAGGATAAAGGCACAGATACATTTTTCAGGGATACAAGACAAAGTAAAAATTTCTTAAAAGGGACTCATTAAATCTAGTAATTACCTTCAAAGTGGCACAGATATGAAGAACCAAGTCTCCATTCAAAATAAATTATAACACAGTATCTACATTTCAAATAGAGACCTCTAATACTGATATGAAATGTCAGCTCCTAAGAAGGGATAAATCTGAGCAGTAACAATCACCAATCATCAGTTAAATTCTACACAGGCATGTAAGAGGAAATTGTGTATAGTTCTGCACAGAACATGACCCATTTACCGAAGTCACAGCATGTGAAAATTTGTCTGAAAAGCTTGAGGCACACAGTGATGCACGACGCATTTCCTCTCACAGATTCATAAACCTGCCACACTCAAATGTTTAAAGTTAGGTGAAAATGGGAAGACAATTTCAGACTGAACAAGTAGAGCTGGAGTTTGTCTACCATTTAAAATGAAGCCTCCATTACTTTGTGTATAAAAGATGATTCCTCAAATGGGCAAGTATAACATCACTTCCTCTCTAGTGATGTCAAGTAGCAATGCCACAGATTAGATTCCTTGCCTTGTGAAATGGAGCACTTACTCAAAAAATTCAGGAGCCAATGAATAGCAAAAGCTATGGTTTATACATTAGGATTAGCCCCCTCAAAGAGGGCAGGAAACAATCCGAAGAATCTCTCACTTACCAGAAGTAAACAAATTTAACCTGTTTCAAACAATTACTAGAAACAAAGTGAAAGACTTCACAAAATTTAAAATCAGCTTGGATTCAAAAGCTTATTATTCTCCCACAAGTTTTTTTTAGCATTTCAGTGTTTTGGAAGGGAGGGGAAGAACCCTGTATGAATTCCAACAGACCACTGCTGAACTGTGATCACTGAGGGAATCTAGCTTCCTATAAGCTCTCTCCGTACTAATCAGTGAGCTACCAGTACATTCCTTAGAAACACATTATGGTTCTAAGCTAATGAACAATCTCTAAGACTGATATCAAGACTCAACCCTGTTCTGATAGATAGACTTCTATCAAATCAAATCAGGTATAGCAACTAGTTGATCACTTACAGGACTAGTTTGATTAACTACGAAAAGCTCGAGTTTGTCTTGAATTCAAGTCAAGGCCACAGGAAGCTAACTCTACGAAATAATTTCAGTATAGACACCCTCAGAATTCCATCATTTCTGGGAAGAGACTGGAAAGTTCACAAAATAAGTTGATGGTTTTAGCCTTTAACTGTGCAGCTATTCATGTCTAACTCTTTGGTCTATATGCAATATTTCAAAATATGAATGCCTGTAAAGAACTATTTCCAGAGCCTGACATTTAACCACTTACTACTTCTTAAAAAGAATTTTAAAAACCCCTTACCTTAGTAACATCTGCTCCAGTTATAAAACCTCTCAATTACAACACTGAAGTTATAAGTAGTGGAAAACTTCATTCTGACTACAGTATTAGATAAATGTAGCTAATAATTGTTATCACAGAAATCAGACTGCCCCCTTGTGGTCCCCTTAGACAGTTTAATTCACACTTACGTGTACACTTGCAGATACCACGCATTATTACATTCTCATAGGTTTATTTTCTATTTCTACTGTGGTTACCAGAACTAAAACAGATTATAAACTTTGCAACTCTCCTCCAAGACCGGCATTAGAAAGAGTAAGAAAATAGATAAAATAATAAGAAACAAAGCTAGGAACAATAAATACTACCAATCCTCAACAACTACAGCAAAATGTGCATTAGAGGATAACTGCTCTTCAGAGCAATAGAAATAACTTTTTGCTTATATATTGGGCTATTTTGGCTGGCTTACCAAACTAGTCTGAGCACCTTCAAAGGCAGATCAAAGAAAGTTACTCACCAAAAGTACCATAGAATCCTCTGGGTCCACAAGTGCCAACACCGTATTTCTTCAGAGAAGCCTGGGCTGCGCTCTTTAATAGGAAAGAATTACGTGAAATATTCCTACAGTAGCTCTCTCTTCACTTCACACTGACAATTCTACACCAATGTACACAGATCAGTTTTTGTATCATGTAACATAGCCTGCTTCACAGAAAGTGTAATAATGTACTGAATTCTATGAACTAATTTCACCACAAAACTATTTTAGACAAGTGTTTAAGCATCATTCATTTTATTCTAATATTTAAGGACATTAAATACTAATCTAACTTGATAACCAACTAGGTATGCAGTAAGTACACCAGATTAAACTTTAGTAAAAACACAAACTTGAATAGCACAACATTACAAGGTTTATAATCTTCCTTCCTGCTTCAGCAGTATGCGTTATTGATGAAGTTCATGCTTTCTATAGTTATTCTTTATGCCAAGATAACATACAAAGTAAAAGAGGAATAATCACACAAAGAGAATAACTGGAAGAACTCACCTTAACCTTTTCATTATTCAAAAGTCCAAGGAAGTTAAATGATGCAAAGTTTATACATTCCTTCCCATTGACAGTGATTATATGGGTGGGAGGACTGAAAAAAAATTACACACCTATTGTTATAAATGAACAGTTGTCATTTTCATAAATAGGTAAACAACACAGGAGTTCTGGTTTTCAATAACAGAAGGCACACAGCTTTTTCAAGGTTCCCTCTTTCTACTTCTTCCATTGCAGCTGCCCATCAATATTTAAGTTCACTGTCAAGTTACAAATATACTGTACTCGACAAAACCTATATGCCTGTAATTTAATAAAGAAACTGTAAGTAGTTGCTTGAGATATTTAATAATTCCCTGTTGAAAGCTTAATTCATAGAAGGATGATCCCTGAAGAGATAAAGTTTCTCCTCTAAAAGCAAGGTGATATCTATTTTCAACAAGAAATACTAAAAATAAAAAGGAAACTTCATTGCTCTTACTTCCAAGAGAAAAATTAATTCAAAATCAATGTTTTTGTCATAAAGCAACCCCAGAATACCTATCTTGTACTGATCAGGCTATTGAAATATAGGTACTAGCAGTAAGTGGACAAAACTATTGCATTAGCTATCATCTCAAGTTTCCAATTGAGTTTAATCTGTAACGATTTGAGTAATTTATGTAATCAGAAACCAGAGAAAGTGTGAAAATGCACACTGTTAGCAAATGAGCAAGAGCATAATATATATGAATCAAGGGGAAAAAAAAAATTTCTGGCCTAAAAAATTATGATTTAGGTAAAAAAATCAAAAAATTTGAGATAAGTAAAATATTATCCCTTTAAGTACAAGCATCATGTCTATGTACGGTGTTCTATAAGCAAACTTATTTTGGCAATTAAACACATCAATGCAACAAATTCAAAAGTTTAAAATAATCACTCAGAGCGTAAGAAGTCTCAAACTTAAGCCAAATACAAAACCCAGTGTCTGTCCATTTCTGTATCTGCTGTCAAATACTACAGTTGAGATCCTATGCTATTCCTCAGACACAGTAATTTCCACAAGCTTTTCCCATGTGGAAAACTAGTACTGAGTCATTTTCTCCATCAAAATTAAACAGGGCTGCTCAAATGTCAAATGCCTGTGCACAGCTGTTCCAAATCTGGTGGCTGACAATATTTCAATGGGTACATTGGGTGTGCAAAGCAAATAAACTTTTTAAGTCCAAGCTATTCACTGCAAGTTAAGAAAAACACTGAATTGCCTGAACTTCATTTTTAAAAACTCCATGATTTCATGTTATCTTTCTCCACTTGAAAAAAATTGAGCACATATTGCTTCAACTAAGCAATTACAGAAGTTTACTAAGCAGCTTTGGAAAGCTTTCTACTAACACAGTGCATGTGCATCTTTTGAATGCTGAACCTATCCTCACAAAGGAGCTGTCCTGCATTACTGCGGTGCATCTTCTGCACTGTAGCAGCATTACAGAAATGTGCAGCAATCTGTCTTGGGGAACTCACTGCCATTAAAAATACGTCTGGATTTGTTCTTCTGTTCAGCTCATCAATGAGCTGTACCAAAGTCTGGATGTTTCACTTCTACTAAGCGAAATAGCTACTTAAGTTTCACAGATACTCATCAGAGCAGACCTATATCTATGCATTTTGTCACTAACATGAGATTCAGTATATTCCCAGCATACTATCAAATCTGATAAATTTACAACAATTTGCCTCACAGCTCCACCTCTCAAACCTAGAAAATACACTAATGTTCAACAACAACTTGGCCCTTATAAAACTGTAGCCCTCATGAAAACTTGGCCACATTTTGCTACCAGAATTTTACCCAAACTTCTAAAGAAACAATCGTGATTAGGTAGAAAACATAAATGAAAAAGGTTATTTCAGCAAATAATTCTATCCAAAACATGGATGGTGACCGCATCATAAACCCTGCCTTGCAACAATAAAAACAGTAAGTCTTTGCAAAAGGAAAACCCTGAAACATCTGATTTTTTTATCTTTTCATGTATCTCCCTTCCCCTAGTATAACAGCTCCTTAGGTATCATGGTTAGGAACAACAGTTATGAGATACTAAGTGATCCAGCTTAAACAGTAAATAAAAATATAATTTCAAGTTATATTCAAAGAACTTGCAAGCAAATCCTTCAGAAATTGTCTTTCAAGGACTGAAAGCATGCCCACTGTTCTTGGGCCTCTCCCTTAAGTGTTTCATATATTGAAAAAAATCAGTCACAGAAGAAAATAAAGTTAAGAAGGTACTAAGCAGAACAAGAATTTTAAAGCAGAACAAGAATTAGCATGAAAAATTCACAGATGTACTGTTTCAGGAAATAGATTTACATTTTCTGAGTGGGATCTTGTACAACTAAGCTACCTTGCACAGATTAGTTCACAAAAAGGCTACTACAAGAAGTAACTAATTTCTGGACTGTGAAAGCTGCTGTAGGTACCTTCTCCAGCACAGGTTCAAGATGGATCACTTTATTGGTTAGGACCTGTCTCTGTGTTTTTGGCTTTCCTCATCATTTGGCAATGCTACTTGATTATGCAGAGAGGAGAATACAACACAGGGCACAAACTGCATGGCCTACTGAGGGAGGAGGAAATCTGCCTCATACACACAGTGAGACAAAATTTTTACTGAAATACTTAGTTTTTCTGTGGTGGTTATGAGCTTTTACAATCCCCACATATTACTGTAAACACACAGTATTACCAAGATAAGTGAGGGTGGTGAGGCATTGGGACAGGTTGTCTAAAGAAGCTGCGAATGCTCCATCCCTGAAAGCCTTCAAGCCCAGGCAGGATGGGGCTTGGAGCAACCTGGTCTAGTGGAAGGTGTCCAAATGGCAATGGTTGAAATGAGGTAACCTTTAAAGGTTCCTTCAAATCCAAACCAGTTTATGATTAGGATTTTTGTAAATCACCACTCATAACAGAAATTAGGACATGAAAATAACTGAAAGAATACTACCTCAATAAATATGGTCTCCCTAAAATGCTGGTTAAAAAGGGGAAATGCTCTTGAGCATCTGCAATCAAGATGCAGACATTCTTCTTCCTGTATTAATCCTGAAACATGTTTTAAGTTTACAGTCAAAGTTACAGTCTACAGCTGTTGAGCAAGTTGTGAGGAAGTAGTCAGTTGGCAGCTTAAATGTTACAAGACGAATGTCAAGTTTTCCCCACAGCCACTATCGAGGTTACTAGCTCGATAACTAACACATTAACATTCTGTCACAATACATTTCCTAGCTGTAAGCACTAGAAAGTTCTAATAATTTAAACATTTTCTGAATCACTCTGAAAGATATATTTGTTCTGTTTTTTTTAAACATCCAACACTTCTTTCAACTCCACAGTATTGCTTTATTGTTTAAAAATACTGAAAAATAATAGAAGAATTGTTCACATCACACTAATTAAAACAGGCATGCATTTATATGGCAGACTTTTCTGTGGCAGCAGAACCATCAAAATGGAGCTCACTATGACAGCAAATTATTGTACTGTCACTAAAATATTTCAAATTATTAGTGTCAATAGAAGGATATTACAAATGCTTACACGCTGAAAGTTACTGATGCGCAAATCTGAAGCTTGTGAAAAGAAGCTTCATAGCAATTTCTGAGATATTGTGACTCTTGCCTAGGTCATCAAACATTTTAAAAGCCTTGTAACACACAAGAAAGTAACACTGAGCCATAAATTTCCTCACAGAACTGCTTTACCATCCAGCATTTCCAATTGTGATTGTCCAAAGAAAAACAACTTTGCATGAAATGTGTGCTGGGTTTGGGGTAGAGTCAATTTTCTCCACAGTGGCTGGTATGGGGCTGTGTTTTGGATTTGTGCTGAACACAGGATTGATAATACAGAGATGGTTTTGTTATTGCTGAGCAGGGCTCACACAGAGCCAAGGTCTGTTCTACTTTTTGCACTTGCATGCTGGCAAGGAAGTTGGGGGTGCACGAAAGGTTGGGAGGAGACATAGCCAGGACAGGTGATCCCAACTGACCAAAGGGTCCAGACCATATGGCATGATGCTCAGGATATAAAGTGGGGGAAGAAGGAGGAAGGAGGGCACCTTTGGAGTGGTGTCATTTGTGTCCTCAAGCAACTGTTGCATGTGATGGGGCCCTGCTCTCCTGGGGAAGGCTGAACACCTGCCGGCCCGTGGGAAGCAGTGAATGAATTCCTTGCTTAGCTTTGCTTGTTTGCATGGCTTTTGCTTTCCCTATCAAACTATCTTCATCTCAACCTATGACCCTTACAATTCTCTCCCCAGTCCCACTGATGGGAGAGTGAGGGGCTGCATGGGGCTTGGCTGCTGGCTGGGGTTAAACCACAGCAAAGTGCCAAGTGGCTACACTCAAAATAAGTTTATTTTAATGGGATTTGTGATGACGTAAGAAGGCGGTATCCACTTTTGGAAGTCTAAGTCCAGGTTTTCAGAAATAATGAAACAAATCAATACCAAGCAATATAGAACCCTAGTGAAGGCAAAGATACAACATTCCTTCTCTCACCCCCAATACTGGAAAAAAAAAAAAAGATTAATGACAACATTTAAAGTAAGAAAGATTTTCTTAGTAACATGCCCTTGATAATGTTACAAAACCAAGACCTTTTCAGAGGTAAATTCAGTCCTGCTAAAAACGCAATTCATTTATGAAAGGTTTTAAGGATACGGAAAGGCTTAATGAGCAACATGCTTAAAATTACGGATATCAACTATTTGAGTTGAAATAAGAAACAGAATTTATTTTGGTTACATTTACCCTGAAACAATGTTATAATTGAGAGCTGGGTGATCTTTTGGCACAGGAGGTACAAGAGGCTCAGGCTGCCATTCTTCAATCAACTCTTCTTTTTCCTGATCAGGAGAAAAGAAATACTGTTTGAGAGGGAATTCCCCTAGAAAATACATTATGCACTAAGAAAGAGTTGATAACAATCATATTAGAAATCATGTATGCTAGTACATGTCACCCTTCTGAGACACTTAGAATTTATATTATCTCACAATCTTTAAATGAGAGGCTTGGAATAATGAACTCTGAAAGGGAAGAAGACATAAAGAAACATGGAACAGACATGTCTGTGTATTAAAGATCTTATATGATAATCAAGAAATGAGTTACTAACATGATGTCCCTGCCAAATTTTAATCAATACTGCTTCATTCAACCTGTTAAATATGAAAATTCTCCTCTACGGTTTATGTAGTTGAATATGAATTACATTAAAATTTAATATAGATTGCCTCAATTTACATTCTCAAGTCTTCAACAGTGCTGTTTCAACAACAGTGGCATTAAAATACTTAGCAAAGTAACAAATATGTGAGAAAGATACACTCAAGAAAACTGTCAATGCTCAAGAAAAGGTAACAACAACTACTAAACCACATATCCTGCACCTAACCATGGAGGAATACTGAGCGCACATTCATTTTCAAAATAGTACCTAAATTCAGGTTAATCTCAGAGTAGAACCACAACCACAGTCCGAGAGAGAGAGATAATTCCATCCTCATCTCACAGCACTAGTGTGCATCTCTATCCCATATAACTATCTGGGGGTAAAATTAAAAATCAAAGATGTAATTTTACCCTAAGGGTGCTGATCCACCGCACTGCAAGCCAGCAGTCCTCTCCCAGCCACACATTCCTGTTCCTTGTGCTGCAGAAGCAGTTACAAAACCAGACAAAAGCCTTACTCAGATCCAGATGAAAACTAACTCAGCAAAAGCAGGATGGGACATATATCTCAACTAGAACCCACAACAAGAGTCCCAGTCCCAGCCTAGACTGATGCTACTGGGAAACCACATCCTGAGCTACAGTTGTCCAGCAGTATCTTACACCTTTCCACAAGAGTTCAAAGAGTTCTGACAATCATAAAGCAGGATGTATGCCCATGCAGCCTTCATTCTGCTCCTACAGTAGTTGTTGAAAGGTTCCAAATCCCTAATGTATAGCGTATCTAGAACCAAGAGTTTTGCATTCATTTTGGAGCACAGGGCTGTTGGTTGGTGAGGTTTTTCATTGTGTTTCATTTTGGTTTGGGGTTTTTGTGGGGGAGGGTTGTTGAGTTTGTTTTAATTAGGCAGCAAAATAACTCAGGTGAGAAGTGGTGCAGCCTGTCAGTCATGGAAGGATAAATTAGAAAAGCTTTATTGGCATCAAATGCCTTAGAGATAAGGACTTAGGAAGAACGGTGTTTCTTCTGTTTGAGACCTGAACACAGAACATTTGAACAGCTTTACAGCAGAGCAGGCAACATAAAAATCCTTTTCTTCAAAGAAAGCAGATTTAAAACCATGTAAACATGTACTTAGCTTTTTCCTTAAAGTCTAAATTTTTTAGCTAAGTGTACAAAACATCATCAAACAGCTTAGCAACTGATGATACAAGCTCAATTGAAATACTTCTGTCAAGGAGTTTAGCAGCAAGAAAAATAGTATTTATAGATGGACACTGTAACTACAATAAATTAGCACAGTCCAATTGCAGTTGAGATCTATGAACATAAAGATAATGAGCAATTCCTAATTAGTGTTTCTGTCCCCCATTCATACTAATTTCTAAGAAGTTTCCATTCTTCCCTTCAAAGTCTTTGCTGCACACAAACTAACAACATAGGTTACAAGCCACAGATGAGACATGGCAATATCCTGATTCTTTTCTTAACACAACTTAGAATATACAGAAGAAATCCAATCATCATCATTTCAAACAACACTGTTTCACTAACTCTAGCTCACATTCATTCTCCTCATCCATTACACAGCATTTTGCTTTTTGATGGACATAGACAAACATCTGCATATTCACATCTCATGTCTTCTGTTTCCACCAGTTCTTAGCAGAGGAGGTGACTGGAGATATTGATGATTAAAATGAATACCAATCTCAATCTAAACCACCCACCCACCACTGCAGATGGGACACTGCAAACCCTTTCCTCCTCCCATTCACCAAATTCCTCAGTACACTGGACTGTTCAGGGTAAACACAACCATCTGCCGCTGAACAAAAGGACAGGGCACAAGCAGACTTTCATGCAGTGACCCAGCATCAGAGTACTTTTATCTTCTACCTCCTAAACAGATCAAATTTCACACCAATATCAATAAAAAAAGTTAATTTTCAAACATACAAAGAAACCAAAATTTTAATTCACACCATATGTAATCCTCAATATGTACTTGATTTGCTTATTTCTCATTAGTTCGCTGCATTGAAAACATCCACTTGATGAAAAGAACGAACTCAAAACCTTCAGCTTCCACTCTTTTGAACTGTAATATAAGTGAACTCATCCCTCAACTTTTTCTCTTGCCCTTTTATAATTATTTTTTATAATTATTTTTAATTTATATAAGCAATAAATAAAATACAAATAACATTATAAAATACATATTTTTTTATTTTATGGCTAACACACAATAAACATGAAAATATAATCTATAAAATGCTTATATTTTATAAATTATAATATACATACCATTTTATACATTTAGCTTTAGGCTTTCTGGTTCTCTGAGCCCTAACCCAAATTGTAATGGAAGCTTGGTGCTGAGGCTGAAGTCCCCACCTCCATGGCTGTCCAGCATGACTTTTCCAGCCCCAGTATCCCTTGGACTCTCAACTTTCTGGCTCTCTGAAGCCTAATCCTACATGTAGTAGAATCTTGCATTCATTTGTGCATATTTATACATAAAAACATCTTAAATCTATTTATCTAAATACACGCAGATACTCACACATATTTTTACAATGGTTTGGGGTGGTTGTATTCTGTTGCGGATTTTACTTTTTAATTGCCATATACCTTGGGTAAGGAAAATACTTGGGTGTAACCACATTCAACCCAAATTATTTAAAAAGTTGCCCTGTTTACC
The DNA here is from genome assembly GCA_013400235.1 of Oriolus oriolus. NCBI lineage: Eukaryota > Metazoa > Chordata > Aves > Passeriformes > Corvidae > Oriolus > Oriolus oriolus. The sequence continues at coordinate 121,432 of VXBT01010372.1, read as the reverse complement.
CAGGTTCTTAAGAAAAGGTAGCAATTTTGTTCATGAAGACAGTTCTTAGCTAGCACTAGCGTTCTGTAACGATGTCATACATGCATATTCTGCATTAATATCGGAAGATTAATAAAACCTTTTATTTACTGGTTCTCAAATAACAAGTCTTTAATTTCACAGTATTTCTAGACTTATGTAACATAATGGGATAAATTGGCAGAAATAATGCACACCAATTAGAAATGTCTCTCTTTCAAAGTATGTATGTATGCTCATACATAAGAGAAATTTTACCTACCTAGGGAGTCTTGGCTCAGAATTACTGAAAACCTTTACAAGAACAGACTACCTCTGCTATTCCCTATAGAAGAATATCTGTTTGGTCTATGAATGCTGTCCTTGCAAAACAGAGCTCTCAAGGTCTATGTATTTCTCAGCCACACATTAAACATTTGTCTCCAATAGGAACTTTCCAGCCTCCTGACTAGTATCACTCAAATAAAATGCGTCCCATGCTACTACTTCAGTGGAAATTCTAAAACCAAAGGAAAAAACTATTCCTCCCATTTGCAAAGGGTAAGATGTGACTCCTGGTAGTACTTCAGGGATTTTGAGAGAAAAGCTCAGTATCATTATCATTTACTGCACAGTAAAAGACAAATAGACCTGCAGTGCGCCTGCCTTTCACACATAGCTAAATGCTGCCATGCAAACTTCCACAGCCCGCTCCAGTCCTCACTGTCACTTTGTCACTTTCTATAGATTTTACTTTGTGTAAAAGCCCATAAGAATCTATGTCTAGCATCCTGTATGGCCACAGACTTATTTACATTTCCTAAAATGTTACACTATTAGGAACTTACAGTATCAGAGAAGCACTCCACCTTTATAGTTAATGATTTGGGAGACACTATTTTCTAAAAGAACCAGTAGGAACACTCACAAATTGTTACCAAAGCATAAGAGTCAGTCAGCTGAAAGGTGATTTCTGCATTCTGGATTTCATAGTGCTCTTGCTACACATTTGACTGAACCTTGAAGCCATCTTCAGGGTGGATTTCTTCACTCTTTTAGAAGCATGACTCCTAAGTGCACTAGGTTGCAAAATATATCATCTGCTTCTCATTTCCCAGGACCGACTTGTCCTAACAGATCACTAAGATGGCTCTGCAGTAATTGTACTCTTCATTAATATTTATTACATGGACTCAGCTCTACTCTGGCAGCATTCCCAATAATAATTCACAAAGAAACTTCAAGTACCATTACAAGAGTGGCTGGCATAAAGGTAGTGTGTGCTCTACCACCTGAGCAGGCCTATCTCCAGTGGCCGTACCTGAGCAACTTAGTATTTCTTTCCGATGTGGTAAAGACTGGACACCACAGCATGACTCAAACTAGAACAAGTCAGAAGGCAAATCAGCAGCAGTCTCCTTGCTGAAGAGCTGGCATGTTTCTACACGTAGATGAACACATACACAGAAGCCTGGCTGTATGAGATCCCGTATTGTACGAAACAGACTGTACTGGGTCTGCCTGCGATGGTGGTAATTTTCTTCATAGCAGCTCACATAGTGCTGTGACCAAAACAAAGCTGGTAACACACTGAAGTTGTATCTCTTGCTGAACAGCCTTTGCACAGTGCTAGCACGCTCTGCTTCACGTTCTGTCCCTGCAGTGAATAGACTGGTGGATGCCCAAGTGATTGGGAAGGGACACAATCAGGCTTGAACTAACCTAACATAGATTTCGTACCATACGATGTCACACAGCAATAAAAGGGAGAAGAGCAGTTTTAAGGAATTTAGTCACCTTTTTCTCGAGAACTGTCTGGTACTACTATCCATGGGAGGTGGTGAGTGACCACCTTTACATCACTTGTCTTGTTTTCTGTCTTCTTCCACTTTCCTTTGCTTATTAAATAATTTTATATTCATTTGGTTTTACTATTCCTTTGCTTTGTGAGCAGCTGTGCAGTGTTCAGCTGCCTACTGGGGTTAATCCACAACACAGACTAGTGTCCATTATGTGCAGATTTTTAGTGAAGTTAAGGAGAAGGCATGTCTCTGTGTGTTCACAGCTATCCAACTACACAAAATACACGAGCTCTCTTCACAAGAATTATCTACACTGTAGAAAGAGGAATTGAATCAATCCATGACTCTGATGTATCAGTTTGCTTAACTCCTCCAACTGTAAAAGATGTATTCACACTCTGACTTCACTGCTGTGTTTATGTTTACTTTCAGTGAACTATCTGTAGACAAGACATTCCCTTCCAAATAGTTCTTCCTAAAGCAACCACTGTTTCCATCTTCAGAGGTCAATGATACAGTCAGCTACTCTAAATTGCACCTCCTTCATGGCTAGCCAACTTGAACATAGGATCAGAACAAAGAGCCATGCTTTTTTTTTCGCCATCAAGATAAAGGTAACAAGCAGGTGGCGTCTTTAACACTCAAACCCTTTGCTTCAATACAGCTCACCGCACTGTGTAACTTTTTGCTTCTGTAACTTGCAATGTGAATAAATGTATCTAGTCTATCTATATACAAGGTAATTCTTGATCACTTTGCATTTTTGCTAGTGTTGACAATCCTTCTCACCTTTCAACCCCAGTAAAGTTCGTATAAATCTCAACAGAAGTATCACAGCAATAACATATTTGCATGTTTCTATTTTTCAGAAAGCCTGTTAACTGCTGTCCAGTGAATTTTAATATTGTCACCCTGCAAAAGTAAGGTTAAGACTAAGCCATTTCCACATATCTTTCCTCCTGACACCCTTCTAAACACTTGCTTCCACTGAGCTGTGGCAAACTGGCTATATGTGGAATCTCTCAATTGTTTATTGCCCCCAGTTGAAAAGATACAGAACAATTTTCTTCCCCACATAGCACTGTTAGAGATTTGTTTGAATACTTTCTTAAATACCTCAGCTTCAGCAAAATGGTCGGTCATGAATGAAGATGATGACCTGCAACTGCATGATAAAATCCAAGACGCACATAGAGATACATGAGTGAATTTCTTACTTTGTAAGGAAAAGATAGGTTTCATCTCTTCTGGGTCACCAATTATCCAAGAGCTGCAAAGAGCCTTTTCCTGCCTTCTACTGCAGAGAGAATGACTCTTTAAAACAAAAAAAAATGTATCCTCCAAAATACTAGAGATTAAAACTATCTGATGCAGGAAAATTCTAGCAGATGAACTGTACTAGTTTCTGGCTGGACAATCAGGGGCTACTTTAAGGCTGCAGCACATCTTCCTAGATGATACGAACACTCAGTGCTTCACTGCACTGGAGCTCCCTTTGCATTCATTCCTCCTCGGTATTCTTATCAAAGATGGCAAACTTCGAGTATTCTTACCACACATCCAGAAACTAAAGTAAACAAGCTTTTAAAACCAGTAAAGAGTCCTATGGCATATCAAACTTCCAAGCACAAAACTGAACCGGCCGTTCCTGATTTCTGCTTAATTCACTCCCGGCCTCCAATCATAGAACCATTTGGATTGGAAGACACATTAAAGTCCACCTGATTCCAATGTCCCTGCCAATGGCAGGGACAACTTCCACTAGACCAGGTTGCTCAAAGCCCCATGCAATCTGGCTTTAAACATGTCCAAGGATAGGGCATCCAAAACTTCCCTGGGCAAGATGTGCCAGGGCCTCACCATGCTCACAGGAAAGAATTCCTTCCCAGTATCGAATCTAACCCTGCCACTTTGAAGCCATTGCCCCTTGTCCTGTCACTACATGCTCTTGTAAATAGTCTCCCTCAATCTTTCTTGCAGGCTCCCTTCAGTTACTGGAAGTCTTCACTTAGGTCACCCCAAAGCCTTCTCTTTTCCAGGCTAATCAATCCCAATTCTCCCAGCCTTTTCTCACAGGAGAGGTGCTCCATCGCTCTGATCATCTTGGTGTCCCTCCTCTGGGCTCACTCCTACAGGTCCATGTCCTTCCTGTGCAGGGACCCCAGAGCTGGATGCAGTGCTCNTCCATGTCCTTCCTGTGCAGGGACCCCAGAGCTGGATGCAGTGCTCCAGGTGGGGTCTCACCAGAGCAGAGCAGAGGGGCAGAATCCCCTCCCTCCCCTGCTGCCCACGCTGCTTTGGATGCAGCCCAGGACACGTTTGGCTTTCTGGGCTGGGAGTGCACATGGCTGGGTCATGTCCAGCCTCTCACCCACCAGCACCCCCAAGTTCTTCTCAGCAGGTCTGTTCTCCGTCTGTTCATCCCCAGCCTGTGCTGATACTGGAGATTGTTCCGACCCAGGTGCAGCACCTTGCACTTGGTCTTGTTAAACCTCCTGAGATTCCCATGGATCCACTTTTCTATCTTGTTGCCTCAAGTGTCTCAGCCACAGCACTCAGCTTGGGGTCATCCGCAAATTTGCTGAGGGTGCACTTGATCCCATCATTTGAGCCATTAATTAAGATGTTAAGTAACACTGATCTCAGTACAGATCCCAGAGGGACACCACCTGTCACTGATGTCCATTGGGATGCAAAGACAATGGCCACTACACTTTGGGTGAGACCATTCAGCCACTTTCTCATCTACCTAGCAGTCCACCCATCACATCCACTTCTCGTCAATTTAGAGAGAAGGATGTTGAGGGGAGGGGACCATGTCAAAGGCTTTACCGAAGTCCAGATAAATGACATCTGTAGCCCTTCCGTTGTCCACTGCTGGAATCACTCCATCACAGAAGGCTACTAGGTTGGTCAGGCAGGACTTGCCCTCTGTGAAGCCGTGCTGGCTGTCTCAACAAATACCTGCTAAAGTGTTCCCTAGAATGCTCTAAGCTCGTTTAATTTAAAGTGCTGCCCAAATGAGGACACTGCCTGCAGTTTTGCTGATGTTTATAGACTCATGCCTACAGTCCTTGCATCCTGTTCACTGAAGAATTACACTAAGCACACATTCCTAACGTGCATCCCTAGTGAGAATAAGATCAAAAAGCATGCAAGCACATGACATAGATGGGAATTACATATACCCATTACCCATAAATCTCCTTCACAAACTTTCTTTAGTACCACAAAGAAATTTCAGTATTTTATCCTGTTTATAAGGGAGCTACTACTCTGAAGCTCAAATAAACTAGTCCAGGGACATCTTTAAAACAAACTTCACTCATTTCTGATAGTCTACAGCCAGAAGTCAGGAAGAAATTCCAGTCTTTACAAGTATGGCTTTTTTTTTCCTTTGTTGAGACAACAACATTGCAAAAGAAGAAAACTGCTGCTAAACCCCAAATTTTTGTGGAACACACTATAAACTCTCAGAGTTATTACAGATTGACCATTTTCCTACCGGATAGAATCTTACAGTTCATTTTGCTTGGCAGGTGTTTTTAACACAGCTTTCATTTTTAAAATAAAGCCCTCCACTGAGTAGAGCTAATGCCAGCTTTTCACAGCTTAACAGTCACTGTCACATCAGTTTTCTTATTTCTCAGAGTCGCAAACACAGTGCTACTTTAAAAGCACAAACTGACAAGTTTAAGCAATAAGCAGTTCATGAGTCCAAAGTAAGCTCACCCTTTGAAGTTAAAGAAAAAAAGCAGAACCATTTATAATTCAACAGTGGTTCAACAGCCAAATGCGTCAATTGCTATAAACTATTTCTCTAAAGAGAAATATTTTTTTTCACCATACCTTAAGTGTTAGATCAGATCGCTCTTGAAGCTTATATGTCTTGGAGAAAAGAAGTCTGATTATCCATAGTATTAGAATTCCTTCTAAAATGAGATGGTAAGCAGGAGCCTGAAAACAAAAGTACAAAAATTATTCTAAAGACAATTCTATTTGAAGCAGTGTGACACAACACAATCATTTTGTCCCTACAAGCACACTCAGAAAAAAACCCAAAGGTGATCATCAGCTGATATATTTCTAAATCAGTTAAATTTATAACCACGTGAGAGTGGAATGCTTTGCAGCTACTACTTGTAGCTGTTAACTTGAGATCGAATGGATTTAGTCTGTTGTTCATAAACAAGGCATGTTCTAAACTATAACTGATTTCAGTTCCACACATAATTTGAACACTGAGAGTAAAGGCACGTAAGTCATGCAGGTTGCACCAGTCAGCACCCATGAAGGCAGAAGGCTTTCAAAACAAGCAGAAGTATCCTGAGAGCCTGAAAGTCTGTGTCATCTATACAAAGTCACTTCAATTATCCATTTTTGTAACATACAGTCCACCAGCAGGGACAGCTAGTATTTACAATGAAAGCCAATTCTGTTTTCATAGCCAGCTTCTGTCAGGTTTACAGGCACTTTGATCAGGTATAAACCAACTGAGTCACCTCAAGTACTTTTGTCATTGTGTCCTTTACTCTTGTGTGGACACAATGTGTGGGAATACACAAAGAAAACCAGAACACAAGAGTTGACCCGAGTTAAAGCTAGCCTCTTTGGTGCTCAGGGGGTTAAAATCAGTTTGCTCTGGCAGCACAGCTAGTTTGAAGTAGGTATGGAGTTATGGCATCAGCACTGGACACCTAGTATTAACGCTGAGTTTAGTTATTCCATTTCAGAAAGACTCCTGTCTATTATTTTTAAAAGACTCAAAGTGCACACAAACAAGCAGACCCCCTCTTCAAGTCAGGGGTATTGCTGCCACACATCAAATTTTTGGTGGTATCTGACCTGCCATCAAAGTGGAACTTACCACACATCCAGAAACTAAAGTAAACAAGCTTTTAAAACCAGTAAAGAGTCCTATGGCATATCAAACTGCAAATAACACAAAATGTTACCTGTTGCAGAGTACTTTTCAGTTTACCAAACACATCAAGAATACATACATGACTTGTATGACATGACATCGAAAGAACACACAGTATACTCCCACTGAGGTCCCCGTGCTTTTCAGCGCCTACAATTATCCTGGATTCAGTGCACTATAGCGTGCTACCTGCTTCATTAGCTGAGCACTTCTATATTCGGACGGCAAACCTTGCATACATGCTTAAAAAGCTACCACCCTTTGCCAAAGGAAGGGACACAAAAACACCGCCTATCATCAGGATATCGTTTTTGAGATCACAAAACAAAGCCTGGGTACAAACATGCACAGCCGATCTTCTCCAGGAGGGAACTCAAGTCTAAACATTTAAACGCCGTTTCTTCCTTTGCAAACGACACTTGGAAGTTACAAACCCTGACCCCAGTAAAATACTGTGAACCTTAAGGCTTAATGCTCTGCTACCCGCCTTAAATGTCGCTTTATATACTTGAAGAACTAAGATATGGTTCTATATTTTCAATATACAGCCCCGGTGCACTCACACACAGTCACGATTCGGCGAGTGCAGCCCGACCCCCGCGGCACTGACCCGCACCCGGCTCCCGATTCACCACCCAGCGCCGCCCGCCGCCGCCGCCGCGCCAGGGGCCGCCCCGGCGATACTTCCCCTCTCCTTGCGCCCCAAGCCGCCCTCACGCCGCCCCGCCACGCTCGGGGCACCTGCCCGGCCGTACCTCGTAGAAG
>VXBT01010372.1:97830-113934 GCA_013400235.1 Oriolus oriolus | reverse complement strand
GAGCGGCGGCTGTGGGCTCCGGGCGCGGCCGTCCCGCCGGCATCCCGAGCCGTCAGCGCTCCCAGCTGCTGCTCGTGGGGCGAGCTTCGTCAGAGAGTGAGGGTACACTGGGAAGATCACGGAATCACTGACTCTTAGAACTAGTCAGATTGGAAGGGACCACTGCAGGTCATCTGGTCCCACCTCCCTGCTCAAGCTGGGCCATCCCAGAGGACATGGCATGGGATTGTGTCTAGACAGTTGTTGGATCTCTCTAATAAGGGAGGCTCCACAACTTCTCTGGGCAACCTATTCCAGTGTGCGGTCACCTGCACAGCAAAGTTTTAATGTTCAAGTGGAACTTCCTATGCTTCAATTTCCAACTATTGCTTCTTGTCCTAATGCTCAGGACTCTTGACAACAGCCTGGCTCCATTCTCTTGGTGTCACCCTCTTTAAACACTTATATACATAGATGCACCCTTCAGTGTTGACTAAATGAAATTAGCTATACACTGGACTTGCCTAAGAAGATAAAGATGGATTTACTCATGTGTGCTTCTCACAACATTTCAAACCTGGTCCTGTTTGTTGAACTTGCTGGAGTTAGCTTGGTGTTGCTTTCTCCACACACACACAGGCTTCCTCAGACCCATGCTGTCCTAGGTGGAATGGGGCAAGGGGCAGGTCCTGTGCTTTGGTACCTCATCAGCACAGGCTACACTTGACACCTCTATATCTGTAACTGGTGAATTCATTGCTGGGAGGAAAGATTGCTCAGATACTTGGCTAACAAGAGGAACAGCAAAAGTAAAACCTGAGTATAGTGAAAATAATGAGTAAATTAAAATAAGAGCAGAAATTACTACTTTAGTAGTCTTGCCAGAGTGGCCCTAAAAGCCAAAGATTGTTGGGGAATATAGTGGAAATAATGAGTAAATTCAAATAAGAGCAGAAATTACTACTTTAGGAGTCTTGCCAAAGTGAGTGGCTCTAAAAGCCAAAGATTGTTGCGGAGAGATAAATGCCGTGAAAAAAAAGAGTAGTTTTGAAGGCCTCACCCCGCAGATGCACCTGGGTGTAGGGAGGTGACTGAGTGCCTGTGCATAGCTGTGCAGAACTTGAGCAACTGACTAAAAGTCAGTGGAGAGGAGGGGCGGCTGGAGAGAAGACTGCTTGGGAAGTGAGATAGCTGTTAATGGCAATGTTTGAGAATGGTTGCACTGGAGCTAAACAACTGTGGAGTGTTTCTGATGGTCTTCTGGGACAGCACACCCCTTGGGGTTTCACTCACTAGTCTTCACCATGGTTGGATGAGAGAAACCTGGGGCAGCAGTTAACTAAAGTGTTGATAGCAAAAACCTTGCGGCTATTGCTAACCGCAGACTCATAGAAGGCCTGGACCATCTCCACCAGCACAATTGTAGATTACAATTTTACAGTAGTGGGTAGTTAAAATCAGTGAACTTCATTTTCACACTAGTTGAAATGCATAGTAGTTAATCTCCCTGAGTTTCTGAACTTAATGATATACTTGTCAAATTCCAAGATCTGCTCAATAAAGAGAAATACGTGGTTTGAGGCTATCTGAAAAGTCAAGACAGACAATAAATATCTCTTTTGGCTTTTAGCTGCATGAAGACTCTTGTCTTCACTGTTAAGTGCTTCTGTGGCCATTGTGTCATGCTGGAGTCTTGGACTCTTGGGAGACAGCTGCTGCTACCAGCCTCAAAGAATGTGTCTGGTATGCAGTTCCAAATTGCCCCCAGAAGAGTGGGGCACATGAGTTGTCTTGGTGGGCAGCAGATTGAATCACATCTCTGCTCTCAGATTCTGATTTTCAGTGTTTGACATACATATGTACGATTGGGAGACTAAGAAATTCATTTTGTGAAACACTGGATGGATTGTTTCCAGCATGAAATGCAGTGAAGTGAAGTTAATAACCCGTAATTCTTCTGGCAGTGAATTCAGAGTTCTTGGTCTGGATTATCATAGTGCTGGGTCTCTCATAATAATGAGCCTATCCCTATTGCTCAGCAGTTTCATTGTTTCAACACGGGGCAACTGCTGCTAATTGCTTAAGGCTGCTTTACTTCTGACAGTAATAAAGAGAGGGAGGTAAAAGGATAAGTCCTTCTCAATGGCAGTTTATGACTCGAAAGAAAGGGGAAATGAAAAACGTCTCTGAAATTAAAGACCTGACAAAAGCTATTGAGATAGTGCCCTATAGGAATTCCTGGTCTGTGTGTTTCAAATGCTGTATCCTCCCCCCTCCCCCCCATCCTCCATTTGCACAGTATTTCTAAACCACTCTTATTCTGGATCTTCCTCACCAACCCACTCATTTCTCACACCCTGCTTTGAATCTCCAGCTCAGTTCCCCTGGGTCAACACTGGCATTTCAGTTATCTGCTGTAGTTCCCTCATCACTCCAGAAGCCAAAAAATGAGACTTGGTGTGGCTATCAAGAATTTAATTTTTTTCCTAAATATCACAGACGTAGCCAGTGCCAGTTATTTTTCTGTCCTCTTTGCTGTATTAGTTCTTCCTCTGGCTTCTTCATTTTTGCTTTATCAAGTATGAGACAGACAGCAGGAGCTTCTATTGACCTGGTATCAACTGAGAAGGGGAGAACAGCATTAGGAAGTGGCATGTAACTGTGAGGGGATGGTGGTACTTGCTGCCATCCTAGTTTTATTGCTGTGTTGAAGGTATATGGATGGTAGGCAGAGAAATGTGGAAAAAGTTCCTGAGGGTCATTTACTTGTCCCCTGCCTCCTCCAACCACACACACAGATGGCCTTGGAGATTAAAGACATAAGGGAGTGTTTGCAACTATTCTCACACCTTCTAGGTGATGAAAGCTTAATTTAGATTATTGTGGTTTTAGTGTGCCTGGTTGTAACATGTTGACTTTGTGGCTACCCTCAAAAAATTATCAAAAAAATAAAAATAAAGCATTGGGAAAGCAATCCCAAAATGGCAAGGAGAATAGCAGGATAATACTAGTTAATAATTTTTAGTTTTTGAAACTTGATGCTTCACTGAGATAGTGCCGGCAGCAAGTACAGAAAACTTTCAAAGTCAGTTGAAAGCTGTCTATTAAGCCAGAAAGTGTGTCTCAGCTCTTAGTGGGAAGCCCAGAGATGTTGCAAGAGGACTATGCAATTGCCAAGAAGAACTGGAGTATCCAGTTCTGTAACTTACCTGATATGTGGAGGAGTAATTGTGCACAAGGCAAGCGGAGCATGGGATAGACTTAGTGTTATCTAAATCTGTGCACCATTGCATCTCAGAAATGTGCCTAATCCAAGGTCTTTAGTGAATTAGCTCTGAATTAATTATTAAATTAGGCAGCAGAAACCTGTCTCAGATCTGCCTGGGAAACATCTGGAGATCTCAACCTTCAACACAAGATTTGTGAAAGAGTAAGTGTACCTAGTGGTCAAAGCACCGGTGCATTCTAGCTATTCCTAACTCTTCCATGGCACCTTGAACAACTGTAGTGACTAAGTGGCATAAAGTGGAAATGCTGTAATATTTTCCTGGCATACCATGAGGACTAAATTTAACCTCGGCTGTTTGGACTTAACAACTATTGTAACTGTGTAAGAGTGGCCACAATCTTCTTTTTAAAGAACTTTCAGCCAAAGGTAGACTTTTGGAATGAAAAGCTAACTTACCAGAGAGGTGGATATAGGCACAGCAGTCTGCCTCCTGTCTGCACCTCTTTTCAATGTTTGTTTCCCACATGGGCTTGGCAGCACTGGACTGAGCACTTTAATTTCCAACACATGGCTGAACTAACCATCTTAAAATGGGATTGACACTAGATAGGCCTAGTTCTGTGATGACTAAAGAAAACTTGTATTAGGAACTTATAAGAGCTGCTTAGCCAGGCTGTGGGGACCACTGACAGAACATACGCTATTTAAATGAGAATGTTTGCCTTGCAGAGAACCAGTTACCATTTGTAGTGTTGCAATATTTCTGTTGCAGAGTTAGGTTTTGTATCCTGTGTGGTTAAATCTCACATATCTCTCTTTCACGACTTCAGACATATTCAGGTTGGGGATTTGCAGCCCAGAACTTTCTCCTGGGTTGGTTGTCCCTACTGCAGGAGAAAGTATATATGTGACTCATTTGTTTCTCTCCCTCACCTCAATATGCAACTGAACTGCTGTCTACCCTTTACTTCAAAACCTTAGTCCGAACAGCACATTATTTATTCCAAACTGTGTCAGTTTAAATCTATTTTATTTTAGAAATATAAGCACTGTATTAATAGAACATTTTAAATTAGTGTTTCTTCTTCTTGTCTGCCTTTTTGCTTGTACTGAATTGACTAATTGCTGTTTCTCTTAGCATATTTGAATTAGAAACATAGCAGACATTATGAGCAGACTTGTACTCAAAATCATTTTGATGGAGTTAAAACAGGTTGATCATAGTGAAGTCAAGATCACTACAGCAAGCGTAATTCAGTCAAAATAAATAATGCAGCATATTTTGAAATGCTGTCAGCTCATCACATGTAAAATGTCCAAACTGACTAGATTCAATATGCAGAGTGATAAGTAATAAAATAATGTGTCTCCATCAGACTGACTTTTCCTAGGCTGAAAAGTAATTTTCATATGTTATTTTTAAGAACTGGTCTAATGGACTAATCTGACATGAATTTTAGGTAACACATATGACATGCACTCTATGCAAGGTAGAGCTTGAGACCCGCAAGATGAGAAATAAAAGCACAACTGGCATAAATTCTAACTGTCAGTAAGGTGTCCAACAGAAGCTCCTGAGGTTTGACTCCAAAGGTTCACATTCCATGTCTCCTTAGCTATTGTCATGCAGGCCTCCTCTCTTAAGAATGAAACTAGAAGAGAAGCAAAGGGATATCAATCCTGCATCAATTACATTTATTTACCTGAAGAATTGGACTCCAGTCTCATACAAAGTGTCTTAGAAGCTCCCTTGTCATCAGTGGTTTCCTTCCTTACTGTTTTGATGTAGAAATTTCAAAGGAGTATTTCATTTGCTGATGCTCTTACTAGGTAAAATCTGTCTGCTAATGCAACCCAAATAGACCTTCAGCTTCTGTGTGGTTACATGAAGGTCGCCCTGATTTGTACAAACCCCTCTACTTTTACAGCACTGCTATCCACTTGTTGTGCTGTATAAAAGTGGGGTCTCTAGTGACTTCTTTTGCAACAACAAGCAGTGGAACAATTACTTGAAGGTTTTTCTGAGGCATAGAGCCTTAGAAATTTCTGTACTGAGAAACATGAAAATACAATGTATGCAGTCTTCACATAGTTGCAACTAGATGCCTCAGAGAAGGATTCACTAAGAAAAATGAAGTGAGAATTTGGTGTTCTAGTCAGATACAGGTATATTTTGAAGCAAGATAGTTTATTTTTTCCATAATGTTGCAGTGTATATTGTAGATTTCATTTGCCCTCAAAGAATAGGGAGATGAACAGGCAACTATACAATCATGATGTTATAGGTAGGCTACGTCCTACTTCAGTTAAAAGAGATCTTACACAGAGTCTGTGAAAGATGATATCTGTATCAGAGACAAGCTCTTTCCTGTACTGTACTATGATTGTAAGTGTTCCTCAAAATCAGGTTTTAAGTGTGGTTCAGATCTCATGGAACAGTATGTGGATTTAAAGCTGAATTTTTAAGATTAAAGTGGCAGTTTTGTCCAATTGATACAAAGAAATGCAATAGATACTTATCTTCCAAGACCAGTCTTAATGAATTTTTTTTTATTAGGAATTACTGACAGTTCCTAGCCCTCAATTTGAATGCATGTTAAATTCATTCAGTTAGCCGATCATATTTAAATATTAACAACGGATTTAGCCTTCTCATTCTGCCACAATTAGTTGACAACAAATCTTTGTGATGCAAAATAGAAAAGAACTACTGAACTTTGATCATATTTTCATTGTAGCTCACATGGCTCAATATCTGGTAGCTTCTTACATCCATGTAACACTGTGGGGCATTGAAGCACTTTAGAATCTGACTCTGTCTTAATCGCCTCAGTCTAAATGTTTGTTTCAAGTTTTAAGCAAGCTGTAAATCTGCACAAACCATTTCCAGGAGCTTTGAGAATAGATTGAGCTGTCTATGATAACCTAATCTTTTTCTCCATAATGACTGGGTTTCGCCACTGAAGTAGGCAGAATAATGTGCTCTCAGTAACACCATTCTGCTCACTGCAGCAAACATTGATTACTAATGCATTCCTTCAGACCTTCTACAGATGGTGGGACTTTTTGCCTTTGTATTTTCTTCGGTTCATCTCCTTTGCTGTTTAGGTGGCTCTGCATTTCAGTAGTAACAGTGTCGGCTGCAGGGTGTGATTGTAAAACTCTTACTAGCATACTTGATTTCAGAAACAAGAGATTTTAGGCGATGTTATCAGAGTAGAAAGAAGTTTGAAAAGTTATGGAAACTTCAACTTTTTAATGTATGGTGTGCACAATGGAGTTTGCTTCCCTGAAGATACATATGTAAAAAGGCCTGTGAAAGAAGCAACTAAATTTCATCCAGAAAAACACAAAGTATTGCTTTGCCAGCTCATCACTCTTGCCAATCTACTGAAGCACAGAAAAGCGCTGTATTGTTTGCAGATCTACGTAATGCATACCAGAGCACTAGCTGAAATACTTTGTGGTCATAGGTAAAACGTGTGTGCACGTGTTAGCAGAGCTAGTCTAGTCTGACAGGCAACACCTTGCATATATTTGTTACTCAGAGAGTTGCCACATAACTGCTACAAATTCAGACCAGATGTGTCTGAAAACATTTTTTAATTAATACAGCAATGCTCTTTCAAGCACTGAAATTCTTAACTGGCTTTTAAACTATATGATTTTACCTGAGCAAAGCCTGAATAAAAGCACAGTTCCCGATTCAACTGCTGTTCCATAGCCAATTAGTGGAATTCAATCTCTGTGCTCCGTAGTCACCCCAGATGTTTCGCAAAACCAAGTAATTGTAACCAGTTAACATCCAAAAGATAAAATAAACAAGATAAAATGATAATGTTGGGGAATAAAGTGACTGAGAACCCCTCCACACACTTTCCAAACACAGAGTAATTGTTGAAATACACCTTTCAGAAAGACCTGAACAGTAAAGAGGGGATTGAGACAACAATGCAGTCCTTGTTAATCGGTGAATGTTGGTGCCTTTATAAGACAGAAACTTACCTTTCTGACACCTCTGAAAATCTAAGTCTGATGAAATCAGAGAAGAGTAAGATGTTTTTTGAAGCTTTTCAGAATTTCACAGTGCATTACAACAGAGTGGTTTTATAGCTTCATTCTGTACAATATTTGTGCTGGAAAACAGTTTCCTGTATGCAATTATTTATGCCAGCAGCTGAACCTAGTAAGCAGTTTCAAGTGAAAAAATTGTCACAACAGAGCTTGTGCTCCATCTGAATATTCTCCTAATTATTCCTGATTATCCTAATCGATTTTTCCCCCTTCTCTTGAAGAAAATGTCCTCAATTTTTTGTTCTAATGGTAGGATATTTTAAATATAAATTCCCATTTATATTGTTTCATTTTAAAATTCACATTAAAAATAGGACTGCTGATGTCTTAGAATGGTCTCCTGAGAAATGCAGTGGCCTGGAGCTCACCTAGCTTGTGCCTTTTTTGTTTTGAAAACAAGCAAGTTAGTTTTCAGTTGCTATTTCATCTTTGCAAGTTTTATTTCTATACTGCTGCATTATATTCTGAGTCATTATTTTAAAAGACAACAGCAGTCTTAATTAATGTGTAAGATGAAAAAGCAGCTTATAATCAGTTGGTCTTTGCTTAAACATGGTAACAAAATGGATCAGCTGTCCAAACATAATGACTGATTTTTCCAGGAGACAGGAAAGGACGAACAAGTTCACTATTGGGGCAGTTCACAAGTAGAAAGGAGTGTGAGATGAGAGCTTACTTTCTACAATTATTATCGATAACGGAGACCACTGACTGATCCAAATGCAAATAGTTGATTCTTTGGGGCAGGCAAAAAAAAATTGAAGAAAAGGCTGATACATGGTTCACCCTTGGAAAAGATACTTTTTGCTAAACTTCCATACAGAGAAGCTGATCAACTCTACCAGCTCTGTTGATTGCTATCAAAACCAGAAAGTAAAGTAATCCAATCACTTTCTGTCCTCCTAGGCTTGCCACCTTTTTCCAATTATAGAACATTTACATTTCACCAAAACCAGAAAACAACTGAGAACATTTAGAGGTACTTCTAAGCAAATCTTAGCTCCTTCTGTACCTGTAGGTAAAAAGTCTTGGCCTGATTCATTGGAATGTGTTTGTAGTTATGTAGAAAGAACAGAAAACCAGTAGTTAGTTAGATTCTGTGGCATTTGTCTTTAAGTCGTGCCTGAAAACTCTCTGTTCAGTTTTGTGATGCCGTAACATTACCCGTGTTTCTTTCTGCTCTAAGCACAGCCGGTGAAAGAAGAATCACACATTGCTTAATTGTCAATAGTCTTATCATGAAACGGGTGGCTTTTGCAATAGAAGTTTTTACAGTCATTTCATTTTTCAAGGCTTTTTTTGTATATGGATCTCATCAGGAAGTGAGAGAGACAATAAGAATTTGGAATTGTGGCACCAGCATTCCCAGACACATTTTTTTATTCCATATGGAGAATAAAAATGCTTAAAAACCGTTTGTAATTACAGTACATTTTCCAAGTGATTTCTCTGTTAAATATTTTAACCAAAATCGGACATATGCGGCTAGCTACAGAAACAAGGCTTGTCACTCCCCTACTTCCCTACTCTTAACCACACATATCTCTCCTCATAAAGAAATTTGAGCAAAACTTCTGCATCAGTTTTTTGTCCCTAAGACTGCAAAAGTACATTGCAGGGTTTGAAAGAGCATCATTATTGGGTAAATCCTGAGATCTCACCAACAAAGCAATTCTTGATGAGTGCTGTAGATTGCTATAACCCCACTGAAGTAGCTCTAGCAGCTAACATTGGTTGTCTGCAATCACTGACACAAGAGGATTACTCTTGTTGCCACTATCTTAGAAGAGCTATGGTGTCCTAGTATCCAAAGTGGCAAACTTATGCTTACTCAAGTAGTTCACACTTGGAAATTAATTTAGCTACCTTCAAAAATGCAGGGTCAAATAAAAGACATAAAATTGCAACTTCTCCAGTTTTTGTACTTGTTTTCTGATTTGGATCCCTAATCTGCCAAAACCACGATGGATATTTAGGGGACCAACTACAAAAATTCAGGTTCTGTGTTAGAGATGAAATATATTTAAATAATAACCAAGGAATACCAGAGAAGAAGATTGACTCATTATTTTTATGATAAGTTGGAAAAGTTACATAAGAATAATCTTTCTTTTACGTTTCGTTTGTTTGTAAGCATAAAGTAAAAACTGAATTGAGGTTCACAGGATTTTGGTATTTTCTCCTGATTCTTCAGTCTTTCGTTTGCACAAACATAGAAGCAACACATTTTTCCCATTCCCAGACCTTTGTGGAAATGAGTGAAGTGTAAGTATTATGGTGTTCAGCAGATGAAAACTTTTCATGCCATTTCGTGACTAGCCTTTTTTACAAATGCAAAGTGTTGGGCACGAGGGGACATCTGCTGCCAGCAAGAGGCAGCGCACTGAGGACATTTGAACTTCGAGTTAATGCAGCAGTGTTGAAGGAAAGTAAAAGAAACAGAGGTCATTACCCATTGCAAATAAATTATTTTTAAAGTACATGGAACTTGTGTGGCATTGGTTAGCAGTCTTGAGCCAGTACCTAGAAAACACATAAATGGGTAAAAGGCAACAGTAATACTAACATAGTTTTTAAAAATCTGCTCAATATGGAAAGTATGTCAGAGTGATTTTCAGGGGAATTTTAGATTGGGGCACAGTGATATTTCACTGGGAAATGGTGTACTATTTATTTCTGATATTGTGTCTATTTTTAGTTGTGTAATTCTCATAAACCACTGTTATGTTAGTTTTCCATTTGGAAAATCTGTACCGCACTGTCTATCATTAGACAGTTGCTAAAGCTTCTTCCAAGTATATATGTGTTATATGGTGTTTATCCTTTGGGAGGCTAAGAAAATGCACTTATCAATAAGAGGATTCCTACTAAGTAGGACATTTAACGTAAAAGTCAAGAAACAAGCAATGTACTGTAAAGACAAAACTGAAATATTAAATATAATTGTGTTGCTCACATCTGTCATAAGGATTTTTCAAATATCTTTTGACTTCTGAGTGCAGCACATCATCAGTGTGTTTACTATCACAATTATAAGACCATCTCATGCGCTTTGTTGATGAAAATATTGTGGCAGGAACTGTTCAAGCTCAGCTAGCTAAAGCAGTTTCGGAGGAGGCAAATCAGAATAATCACAGGAATCAAAGCTCTAAACTCTATGAGCTGGCTCTGTTTAAAGAAAACCAACAAAAAGCCCCAACCAGCAAACCAGCCAACCAACCAAAAAACCCAAAACCACAAAAGAGTGTAGCAGAAGGTTCAGGACAGCACACATCCCCTATTTGCTATACTTGTAGGATTGCATCTGTGCTTAAGTGTATTAATGACAGATAAAAGATGCATACATCACAAATTCAGGCAACCATATACACTATACATATATCATAGCCTTAACAGTGCTCAGAAATTGAACATTTCCCTGCTTGGTGCCTTGCACAAAGTATGTAGGTAATTGTGTTTCTGGTTTCCACCTGAAACTCCAGGTACTGGAGCTTTATCTCTGACTCTGATGCTCTGGTGGATGGGGATAAGACCCACAAGGTAATAATGCATTTGCACCTGGGAGACCCTTGAGGTGTGCTCTGCCACCCACCAAGGAAGCACTGCTGACTTGGCTCACTGTCACGATGAGTCTGAACGAATTTCCCTTTTTTGGACCAAAGCTCTGATAAGATGATTTTCCACCTGGGCCACACAAAACCCCACCCCAACAATAAAAGCAAACCGCCTTGCAAACAAAACTCTTTACAGCACATTTCGTCCCTGGGGGAAGGATGAAAGTACAAACAACATGTGGCAGATGTTAGCCATGCTGTTTTAAGCCCTAGCAGAAGCTCAGACAGCATGGGAATAGGTGCTAAGTGAGAATACACAAGCAGTAGAAAAGTGGTCTTCTATAGGTAATTTCTGAGAGAGCTTGCAAGGTGCTGACATGGAAAGACACACTGGTGTTGCAGGGATCGTAGGGAAGTAGACTGTTGAATGGGAAGCTTAACATGTGGTGAATAATCCATTACCTGCTTTTTATTATTCAAGTTATGGCAGTTGGCCTTCAAACATTTATTAGCTGTTTAACGCACTTTTAATTTAGTATAAACTGAAGGTTTTTCTTGGTTTTCATTGCTGGGCTTTTTCGGGGAGGAGTCCATTTTTTTCAGGAGTAAGAGATGTTGGATGTTTTTGCTTTTAGCATTATTGATCTGTGTTCAAGTCAATGAATTAGTAAATATTTTATCTGGTGAGGAAAAAATTGCTGTTGTCAAATTTTTGGTTTTGATATTGAGTGGAGACAAGAAGAAAAACCAAATTATAAACCTAGGCCTGGTTTTGGGGGGTTCGACAGTCAAGACAGCTTTCTATTCTTACGAAACATGCTTTATATTTTCTTATAAGTCAGTAAACATGAATGTCCTAAAGCAATTAATATCCCCCAAGGATTATCTCTTTTTCTTGCTCAAACTGCCAATTATATTATGCTGTTGAACAATTTTTCTATCAGAGTTTAAAAATGAAAAACAGCTAATGGACGGAGAAAGATCAAGCCAGAAATGTTTAAATGCTGACGCTATCAGACTGGAAAAGATATCATTCCTGTATCTGATGCACTGTCCTACAGTCTTCCTGTGGCTAGTCACTCATTCCTGACTGTCCTGCTGTGAAGAGTGTTGTCTTAATCATGAGGTCTTCCCTCCCTTCTCCACTCTTCAATGATTCTGCTTTTTGTGATCACCACTCAACCTCTCAGGTTCAATACAAATGTCTTACTACAGCTTACTCCCCATATGAAACACTTAGCTTGCACTCATGTATGTCTTCCAGCTGACTAATCACTTTTCTCTTTGACCTCCTGCAAAACATTAGCCCAGGATGTTTTAAGCAATTTATGCACTCAGTCGTGCTGTGAACAACACTGCTTTGACTCTATTTTTCCAAGTCCTTTAGAAGTGGTGCAAGTATGTCTGACTCAAAGCTTCCTGAAAGCATCAAGTTATATCAGTAATAATTTTAGAATGATTGTATATTACATATGCAAAGCAGTGACTTAAAAATGTGTTAGCTTTGGACTGGTTTAGCTAGGGACAGTTTTTTATGCTTAATGCAAATCTTTTATTGTTGCACAAGTGCTTTTAAACAATACTGTGCAAAAGGAAAATTGCAAAGTGGTAATATCTCATGGTCAGAGAGTGTGAGTAGAAGTGAAAATCCTTGGTTAATTACAAAAGGTGATGTGTGTAACAGATCGGAATTACATTGTCACCTTACGAGGGCAGAGCATGAGGTTTCCTTGTACATTTACCATGTGTATGTACACGGATCACCCAGGGAACTGCAGATGCCTCTGTTTCCTTACCCCTTAATTGTCCTGGGTAGTCCAATCGGAAAACTCAGGTAAGTTTTCTGAACTGTTTTGTAGCAGCCATTCAGTAGGAAATTATCTCTGGATATTTTTAAAAAGTCAGGTCTCAGATTGCATTGAAAGCTTGTCTGTTTGAATATAACATCTATCCTGATGTAAATATTTCTGTATTTAAGTTGAATTGGTATCCTTCAACATTATGATATAACTTTGAGCCAAGGTAGGTTTAAATTTACTGCTACTGATACTTTTTTTCACGCTGTAAAATGGTATTGTGGGAAATAGCAACCAATGCTTGGACAGTGGCCACCTAAGGTATATCTGGGACAGAACAGCAAGGTGTCCTGTTCTTACAGAGCTGAACAGCTTGCTTCCCCAGGAGCTAGTTCGCCATAACTACTTTTTTTTCTTTATGTGAAACAAAATACCTGTGTCTACTTCGCACAGGCCTTTGATTTGCTTTGTACAGCAGCCTGGTCATAGCAGGAATCTGGAAGTACTGCAAAATCCGAGGAATTTTGTACAAATGTGAAACAATCTTGTTGCGCCTTCTAAGTTTCCAGGGAGAGCATCTTCTACACTGTGCCAGCATAGCATGTTTTTGCTGGTTAGGCAGCTGCTACTCTGGGATGACTTCAGTTACAGGGACCAGCCTGTCTGTCTCCCTCACCCTGTTAATTATGTTCAGCAGTTGTCACATTGGAGTCTTAGACAGCTACCTGTTCGGGGCAGGGATCAGCTGGCTTTATTTGGGAGTCTGGTCTAGTTATATTATAAGAAGTGTGTAGTGAAGAGCTATGGTGCAGTACTGCAATGCACAAACATATCAGAGGGAAAGTGTTAAAGGATCAGCTATTTATAGCTGTTCTTGACAGGCAGGTGCACAGGTTAGGTGTCTCTGTGCATTTACACATATAAATGAGAAATAAGTTTCTTCTTTTGAAAATTGAGAGTCAGGACTTCAGATTATATAAACCTTTTTCTGCAGTGACCAAAAAGAGAACTTCTAAAACCTGTTGGTCTCCCTTATCTTCCCAAATGTAAGGGCTGGCAATTAAGAAAGTCAACATGCTCTGTGAAGGCTCTGCTTGTCATGAACCACCACCTCATTTTTTGTGTTGACCCACTTTTTTTCCACTCTTCTGTATTTTCCTTTTACTGAACATCTGAGAAACCCACCAAATATCATACAACTTCATTGATATAAGGAGAACTCCAAATACTTCTTAAGAGAGTTAAATCCTCTTAACTGTTTATAAAACTCAATTTTATCATGCCAATATGCTTAATTTCATCCTGCCAATATGCTCTCAAATATCAATTAAGTTGGACGCAATGGCAGAACTGGTCATCACCCTCTTTTCTGTGCCAGTCAGAAATGCACACTTAGCTGCTGCTGAATTTCTTTGTATTAAAATGACCAGTGCTGGGTGGCCTTTACTTCCAGGACTGAAAGCTAGTGGTTCATTCCTCAACCCATGTATGTATTTCAGCCAGGTACTAACCTGTGGAAGTTGTGGCTAATTTAGTTATTCTGCTGGAGTTTAATCTACCGGTGTTCGTAAGTAAGCACACATCTATGCGTGAATTACTAAAATAAAGAATGAAGTAGGTGACAAGCTAGAAAGGGTTGTGCTACTCAGTCTAATCTAAACACAATCATGATGTCAGGAGCTAATAACAACGTGTAAAAGTCTTCATACTGAAATGAGACCAAATTCAGTCAAATATTTCTTTGCAGTTGTTCTTGAAGTCTCTCTTGAAAACTTCCTCAAGGAAAGTTGTAATTAGGAAATCATTAATATGATCTAGTGACATTGTTATCTCCTATTTCTATGGTTACTTCCTAGCTTGAAGAAGAAGAAATGTTACTGACAAGTAATAACCTGCGTGTGCATTGACAATTGACATTCCTGTCTTACAAGCTTTCAAGCTTGCTGATCCAAACCTGCTAAACTCACATACCATTCACACCAGTAGTACATTAATGCTTTTCTTGTTGTTGTTATATTTCTTCTTGTGATTACACACCCTACCTCAATTGTATTTTAAGCTATACTAAAAGAGATTGATCTGGTACTGATAAAAAAATTAACTAGAATTATCAGATCTGAACAGAATTACATACTCTCAAGTTCAGTCACTCAAATATTCATTTCATTAATTCTTTCTTATTACTCACTCTGCAAAACAAAAATGATTTGACTTAGTTGCCTTAGGATTAACTAAGCATTTTTCTATAAAATTGGTGTGGTAATTTTTGCCACTAGAGAGCAGATTAGCACTATAAAGAGTAATGCATCCTCACCAGAGACGTCAAAAGACTGGGAACAGCATCCTGTGAATAGAACTTGGTAATATGCACATATTAATGTCTTCTTCCCAAAGCTACTTTAGATTCTTCCCTGATTATTATAAATTGCTTCTTTCAGAAACTGTAATAGTTCAAAGTTACGTGTGTTTGAGGACTTCAATGAAATTCTACAATTCTCTTCATGTTAACCTGAAATTCAGGAAGGAATAAAACATTAGTTCATACTATTTCAAGTGTACTACTCTGGTAAATGTGGTACAAACTGCTGGAAAATAATTAGCTCAAATTAGTTTATGTCTGATTCTTAAAGATTTCACTCTCTTAAATCACCTTTCCTTTACTTGGACATTCTATTAAGGTGTATTTAGAAGCAACCTGGAAACACCTTTTGGCTATTGAGCTATTGCAAAGTACATATGGTGGGGCAGGGCAGGACTTTCAGTCTTTTTTCAAGCTTTCTGTCTATGTAAAATGAACAAGGACTTTTCAAAAGCAGAAAAGGAAAGCTCAGAAATCCTGCTGGCTCTTCAAATACACCACGAAGGTGTAAGATTCAAGGGGTAATTCTGAGTCTGTTAAATTCAGTATTGTGCTAATTCTTTGACAAAATAGGTGTAAACCCAAGATTTACTGCAAGGCAAATATCCTTACACAGGTTGCATCCATCAACTGAGGACAGTTGATAGATATCCAAAGTGATATTTGGTACATAATTTGTGTATATTTAGAGATACTAATTTGATATATATTTTGTATAAGAATATATATTTTTAAGCACTTCAAGATATTTTTCTTTCTTCACTAACACAGCATGGAGAAGAAGTACTGCTAAACAAGGTCACGAACTCACATGGTCAGTGTGACAACGAAGATTCATAGGCCAACAGTCATTTATCCCTTACATTGGTAATACATATTCATATATTAGGTAGTACATATTCTTCACATGCAGTTTGCTAGCTGGATTAGAAGCCCAACATGCAATATACTGTGATCACATACTGCAGGACACTTGAAGAACTTCAACAGTTAATTTTATTCTACTCAATTTTCTTTGTTGTATTCTGTTAGCTCAAATGCATATACTGCTGATGAAAGGCAGTATTATAGCTCTGAAGATTTATAGATACAGATATATTTATATATAGATAG
>VXBT01010372.1:30825-89320 GCA_013400235.1 Oriolus oriolus | reverse complement strand
TCACTTGGTCTGTTCAGCCTGGAGAAGAAGAGACTGAGGGGGAAACCTCGTTGTGGTCTTCTCCATTCTCATGGAGGTCAGTGCAGGGGCAGGCACTGATCTCTTCTCTGCGGTGAACAGTGTTAGGGCTTGAGGAAACGGCATGAAACTGTGCCAGGGGAGGTTTAGGCTGGACATCAGGGAAAGGTTCTTCACCCAGAAACAGGCTCCCCAAGAAAGTGCTCACAGCATCAAGCCTGACAGAGTTCAGGAAACTTTTGGGCAATGCTCTCAGGCACACGGTGTGACTCTTGGGGTGTTCTGTGCAGGTCCAGTAGTTGGACTTGTCAGTCCCTTTCAACTCAGAATATTCTTTGATTCTATGTATTTTTACTGAGTCCTTTATTGTCTCCTTCACCTTTCCCTTACATGACACTAAGCTCTGAAAACTGGCATTGCCCAGTTTGAAAACCACTCTAATATTTGGATTCTTTAGTGGTTTCACAGACGCACAGAAGGAAGCTTGAGAAATAGAAAATGGAAAGAGCAAACACGAAGCCCTTGAACTAAAACCACTTTAAAGTAACTAGATAGTGAAACTAGTAGGTAAGAAATGCCTTTTTCCTCTATCTGTTTGTGGCAAGAAAATCCCTGTCTGAAATGGTGGTCTCATCTGCCTGTGCCCCATGCCATTCCCATTGTTGCTCAGAAAACAGCTTTGCTGATCTTAAGAAGTAGCAATCTAAAAGTTTCAAAGAGTGCTTGTGCAGTACTACTGATTTTCTATGTACTGTTGCATATGACGTGGAGTGCCAACCTTATGCTGAACCTGATGCATGCCTTACAGGCAAGAATATTTGTATATTTCAGATGCATTTGCCAAAAAAACAAACAGAAAGCCCAAACCCCAACTCCCCCACTTCTCTCTCAAGATAGTAACTTTCCATCAGATAGCAGGCAATCCTGTGCAGGCATCTGTGTGAAGCACAGGAGATTCACAATGGTGTGTTATAACTTTTAAATTAATGTAATAAACTTCCTTTCTGATGCCAGTGGATTAGACTGCCATTTGGGATTTTTTCAGATAATGAATCAGGAAAAGAAAATATTACAACACAATGCGAATTTTTATAGCCCTGGCCAAATGGTTTTTCTTTAGATAGAGTTCTCAGGATCACACAGGGCGATGTTGTATTACAGGAGAAAATCTCTTAGTATTGTATGGGGAAAAACAGCTCTTTGCCCCTTCCTCAGTCTGATCAGGAGAAAAAGGTTTCTTTACAAGGAATGATTTGTTACTACAAGTTCTCATAAGCCACAGTTTTGAAATTAGCCAGTCTCACGTGAATGATGAAAGAGTATAGGTAGTTGTTTTTACATGCATTTTGAATGGGGGAAAATAGGTTTTCTATACATAAAAATCCTGTGCACCTTAGACCTATAATGACATTTAAGCAAGATAGGTGGGAATCAGACCAGAGATTTTGTTTCTCACGCTGTACATGGTGTACAATATATGCAAAAATGTGGAACATTTCTGTTCTTGGCAAAGCACATCCACTTAATGTCATGGAGCACAGCTCTTCGGACTCTCTTGAATGAGTTTAGGCCTTACAACCAGAAGCTAATTGCCTACTGCAGTGATATGGATGCCTTTCAATAAATACTTCAACACAATTTGAAAGAAATTCTGTTGAACTATAGTGAGCCTTTGTCTGTAGAGAATGAGTTTTTGGGAAACAAATTTCCCAAAATTTGTATTTTTCTGTCTGTCTGAGCACAGAACTGTGAATCAGCTTAAATTGACAAGGTTATATCCAGAGCAGACTATTTAGTGCCAGTTCTGAGGATTTTGTGGGTGTGTCTGGCTCTTTTATTTGAGATCACTATGACTTTATGGTGGGTAAGTGTTGATGTTGCGTAACCAGTGATACTGGGTAACCCTGTAACCAATGCAAATTTAATACTTTGAGCAAACTCAGTTCTCCTGAGCAAGTTGCCTGAGCTGTAAAACCTCCTGAATGACCCGAGAAGAATGATGAAAAAGTGAGTAAGTCAGGAAAATTAATGTAACCTCAAAACTTGGAATAAATTTCCTTTGGACCAGCTGTGGTGGGTTGACCTTGGCTGGATGTTACGTGCCCAGGAAGCTGCTCTGTCACTCCCCCTCCTCAGCAGGATAATAGGGGAGAAAATCAGATGGAAAAAACCTTGTGGATTAAGATAAAGACAGTTTAATAAAGATAAAGCAAAGGCCATGCATGGAAGCAAAGGAGACCAAAATATTTGTTCTCTCCATCTCATCAGCAGGCTTATGTCCAATCAAGTAGGGCCTCAGAACACACAGCAATTGGCCCAGAGGACAAACACCTTAAGAACGAATGCTTCCCACCCCTTTCTCTTATCTTTTATTGCTGAACAGATGTCATAGTTTATTCCTGGGTCACTTTGTCTCAGCTGTCCTTGTTGAAGGACATCTTTGAGTGAAAGGCAACCTTGATGCTGTGGAAGCCATGCAGCCAAAACACTGACATGTCATCAACCTCCTTCTAGCTCCAAATACCAAGAACAGCATTATCAGGACTGCTGTAGAGAAAATTAAGTCCACCCCCTACAGACCCAATACACCAGCTGAGCGGGATACCACAGTGAGTCAGTGGTGGAAGATTTGTCTGAACTAGTTTTGGTTTAGTTTTCACTCTCCTAGTCTTATGAAAGATGAAATCTCCCTGGCAGTTCAGACAAATTTGACTCCTAGAAAATCCAAAAGTTAATCTAAGCATATTAAATTCATACACTCTTAAAGGAGGGCAAGAAGAGGTAGTATGGGAGATTGTGGAAATGGTCAGCTGTAAATAAAATTTCCTACAAGCACTGTTTGGAGCAGCATAGCTCTTTGACAGGCTGCAGTATAGGGAGGAATGGGTTCCATATCCTGGAGTCAAACATACCATACTGTAACCAAGTGAGCTCTGTTATTTGTCTGAGAGTAACTGCAAGGACATAGGAAAATTATTGCAGTAAGTAACTACAGAAATATTATGTAATGTGGTGATATCTGAACCAAATTACTATCTAGCTGTACAAACTTATTACTGTCCATGTGCATGAGCACTGAAATAATCTCCAAGCAATGCAAATGCAGTCTGCATTCAGCAGGGCAGGGCCACAGAGTGCAGTGAGGACCTGGAGCTGTAGAGGAACCTTCTAGCTGATGCATGTGTGAGGTCAAGCCAAAAATGCTGATCTCTTTGGAATTAGAGTATTGTCAGTGATCTGCATGTTTTTCTGTAGAAAATGCTGGAGTGGGGGTAAAAAAAATGTATCTGAAATAGACTGCAAACTATAGTGAAGTAAAATATTATGTAAACTGAAAAAAATATGTGGAGGTCCCAGTTTAATATTTAACACAGCAGCTTCTCAACTTGTGTATAAAGCACAGCTGTTTTGATCTCTCGTGACAGCACGAAGAATTTTTGCAGTTTTTCCTCACTGAGAGCTGTCGAACTAGACTTAATAAACTCTGTGAGCTGTCTCCCACACAGTTGTATCCTCAAACATGAGACCTTCTACCATCATGCTGAGCCGAAAAAGTTTGGAAGTCTCACTGGTCTGATTTAACCAACTACCCTGTGTGCCAACACAGCAAAAAAATGCATATTTCTAAGATGTACACCATGTCTTTTTACGCTACTCTCTTTAAACCCAGTGAGCAGAACAGGACCTAGCCTGTTAATATTTTTTCATATCAGTCAGTCTTTTGTTGCATAATGTTACCTTCTTGTACCAGTAGTGGATTGCTTAAATGGGAATGAAAGCCAGAGCTGCTGGTGCCAGTTCTGCTGGCATGAATATGAATAACAGGCCTTCAGAGAAAGTGTTTACCCACAGGAGGCCAGGAAATAGGGAAGACTGGATGCTAAGGTCATGACAGAAGGATTTAATGTTTTCTGGGCAGCAGCCAATGCTATACCGGCATGAAAATATAAAGCTAAAATTCTCGAAGAAGTAGCAGCATTGAGATGTCTCAGCACCTCATCTGTTACATCTGCCCTCAATTCCTGCAGAGCCAGGCAGTGACTGATGCCATCTAAGCTGCTGGCAGAAACAGGACTGTAATACCTGATCAGTCTGATTATTTGCAGTTCTCTGCACATGCATAAGGAAAGCTCTACTGTCTTCCTACATTTATAAGCTTTCTAAGAGTGTTCCCTACAAAAGTATCACAAACAGATTGCAGTGGTTTATTTCTGGAGAGCAATGATCCCATTATCCCAGCAGAGGGAAATCTGGAGACATTGTCAAAGCAGATTGAGTTTTACGGAAGTAAAACCAGCGTGATGTCACAAATATACCAGAATCAGCTAGTGAAGGCCTTTCTTTTTGATTATATGACTGCAGAAAATAATTCGTGGATTTTATTGCTTAGTATGCATTAGGAAATACTAATTTTTAAGTTGCACTCTCAAGAGTATTATCTGGAGCCTGAAGTACATTAGTGGTATTACCTGGCTTTCTATAAAAATCACATCTGTATTTGTAAGTTATTCAAACTTCTAAGTTATTGATAGAAGTGTGACATAGTATTTGGGATTTTTTTCCGTCTTCTTTATGTATTTCATGTGTGCCAAAAGCAGTTAACAGATCTTCACAAAAAATAAGGAAGGTATGCTTTAAAGTATTAAAAGCATCAGGTTTTATAGAAAGGGATATATATTATTTAATGAAACTCTTCTTGTGCTTAATAGAAAGTTATGTTGTAATAAGTGTGGGGGGGGAAAGGTGGTTGTATTTTTCTTCTTTTTTCTCTCTCTCAAGTGTTCATCTGCTGCAAAAACGAGAGACAGCGTAATGGTAACTCCAAAAGGGAATTCTGCTGACCTACCTAAGGTGGCCACTAACATGATCTTCAGATGCCTGAGGAATGTATAAATGACCGAAGTCTGCAGTGTAAAGCTAATCATGAGAAAAAAAGATTCCTGATTAGTCATGAGAAGGAGGAAGAATAATTACCTGATTACTATTGAATGTATTGAAACTGGAACAGAAATCATCACAATTGAGTGGCTTAGGGCAAATTTGATCTCATGATCTAAAGGGATGGAAAAGTCTGGCAAAAGCTACCCAGTGCCAAGATGGAATTATTCTGAAGTGACAGGAAATAATATATTTGCAGAAACAACCAACCACAGACTCCTAGTCAATTTACTCAGCCTTCTATGCAAGCCCTTACCACAAAACTGCACTCCAGAATTTGAAATTTCATTTTAATACTACTGTTTCTGAAAAGGAAAAATAAACATGTAAGAAATTGAACCAGATGCACACTGCCACTTGAAGCTTGAGTGCTGACTCACCATCACAAGGAACTTCAACTCTGCGATTTCTCTTCCTCCCTCAAACCTTCTCCAGGGACTATTGACCCCAGCACTGCAGGAGCACACAGTGCAAACCTATATATCTGCTCCTTATTCTCCTCAGTTCATAATATAAGCTAAGGTCATCAGCAGTTTATACATGTCGGGGTGGAAGCAGTGGTAGGGCTGTAAAGAGTATGCCATCCTCACTGTAGAAGTGATGGGTCCATCGACACCTGGCCCCAGAGCAAAGCTACTGGTTTTTACTTGCCAATTTAAGAGTTATTTTTAACCTTAGTCACTTCCTTTGTTTTGTCAATTGTGGCTTTAGAAACAGTCTCACAAACTTCACAACCACCAAAACTGGGGGAGAGCTCTACAGCGGGAAGAGGCCAGGGGACAGGGAGGCAGGAACTGCTGGCTTTGGTTGTGCCAGGAAGTGTCTTTATCACCATAGCCAGCAGCAGGGCAGGGGACAGTGTTGATTGTGGGGGATAGGAGGTGCTTCTGTGCCTGCAGCTGAGCCTCCTGCAAACACAGTTTAATAATGTCTGTCTAGACAGCATGTGAACTCCATAATTTGTCTCAAGGATAAACTGTCCCAGCAGTCTATAGCAATTTGTGTCGCTAGTCAGCTGTTCTGCAGAATACCTTGGTAATCTTCCTAGCCCCATTCACAAGTGCCTTCTAGGTGTTAAACTGCTTCCATTTATATTGAACTCAGAAAATGTGGTTTTGAGCACCATCTTTAGGATTTCGGTGTTAAACTCCTCATCATCAGTACGTAAGTATTCACTGACCTAAGAATATAGATGAAGAAAATCCAAAGCACACTGAAAAAATCATATCACTGTATGATAACTTAAAAAAAAAAAAAAAGAAAGAAAAAAGAAAGGAAAAATAATTTTTAAAAAGAGCAACTTGATTTTTAGAAGTATGTGAAGTTCTACCCTGTAATGATGGAATGACTTTTATTTTTCTTAAGCAAGTTGACTTTACGCCTGAAACCTTGAGCACTGGTCAATACAGAAAAACTCTGTTACAGAGTCCTCTGCCATATTCCTATAACCTGTGTATCTGGGAAGTTTGTCTGTCATGTCAAAGCTGAGGTGCTTTTGCACAGAGATGCCCTTTTCCTGGGATTTGTTGTCTGGCCTGCATAGCAGGGGGTACTACATTGTGCTTATATATAACTGAGGATAAACATAAGCAACTCCTGACTTTGCATATTTGTCAAGTAGACATACTGCCCTTTTTAACTGCTGCTTTGCACTGCATAGGTGATGGAGATGCCACGCTCTATGCAAATACTCATGAGAAAACGTCCTATTTCTGCATCACCTGGGAACAGCCAACTATCAAGTTATCAAAAACTGGGTTACAGGACAGTCAGAGGAAGAGGATTTTGCACCTGCTGAGAAACCATTGTCAGGCTAAGTCAGTATATTATCAATTTCTTTCGCTGGGGGCTAAATATTTAGGACAGAATAGTACTTACTCCACATTTGTTGGCAGGAAACAATCTTGTCATGTGGCAGTACTGCAAAAATTAACCAGGATGTGCAGTTCAAGATACAATAGCTGGATAACAGGCCTTCCTAACTCACAGTGCTGCCCAGAGTTTTGATCTATCTCTACAGGGAATGAGTGCAGTGTTAGCACTAACACTATATGTGGTCCCACAAGGTAAGTCTTTGCTGTCTTGGACAAAGCCTCTATCTGATCATCAATTCTAACTTATCTGCAAGTTCTAGGTCAGCAGGTTAATTGGGAATTTGTGACTGCTTTGATGATACAGGAAAACTAGAGTGATGTCTCACAGGTTTGTATTTGTAAGACACAAGTATGTTGAGGTCAGTAAGTCAAAGGCCTTAGAGAAGCATCCCCAAATTTTTTCAATTCCTTTGTTAGCAGAGCACTCTTACTATTTAGTATTTTGAGATTTACTGCCAACAGGAAACCGCTAAAGCAAAAATCCCCGGGGCTTGTGATGGTATAATTCTAAACAGCATAACAATTCTTTTTGTAGCTTTTATTTCTCTGGTGCCTGAGGCCAACAAACTGCAGTTGTGTGAGGTTTACTTCCTCAGAATGATTTAGGAAAGGGTACTTGAGTAGTAGAGATGTTCAAAAGCCACAAAGACAGTGATGTATATCAAGAAAGAGAACTGAAAGTAAAAGGGTTTTCTCGGGCAGACATCTCAGTCTGTTGCTTTCCTCCAGCTGCTGCTACTGTTTTCCCATGCAAACCAGCAGGCTCCTCCTGCACAGTGCTCCTGTAGCTCTCCCAGCATGTTATTCATTGCTTCTGGCATATCTTCTCCAGCTGTTGCTTGGCAAGAGCCTTCCTGTGGCCCTGCTGGTGTCTCAGTCTCTAGTGGAATGTTTGAAATGCATATGTTTTTGGAAAGGCATATATAATGATGGTCTAGGCAGCCCCCTATGGTAGCTTCAGGCAAAAAAAGGACAGTATGACTAATACCCAGTCCACATTTTGTGCTTTTACTATATACCCTAGAACACTTTTAAACCCAGTAATACTTTTAAATTTTCTTGTCTCTTTCTTTAAAGAACTATATTTTAATTTCTTTTAAAAGCTTCTAGGATGCTCTTTTTCAAAACTGCAAAATATAGTTTAAACCTTTTTCTTTAAATTTATCTTCCTCATTCTGTATGGGTTATTAACTTCGGTTGTCTTTAACACCATGAGGGAGATATCATAAACTGTTAGGGGACTAAATATATTCATGCTGAGATGCAAAGCTCCCCTCTTGGTTTCCAAGCTTTCTGCCTCATGCTAGGCCAGATTCTTTAATGAAGAAGGGAAAAGGAGGAAAAACCCCTATGGTCCATTCA
Source organism: Oriolus oriolus (assembly GCA_013400235.1). Lineage (NCBI taxonomy): Eukaryota > Metazoa > Chordata > Aves > Passeriformes > Corvidae > Oriolus > Oriolus oriolus. The sequence goes on along the minus strand of VXBT01010372.1, from coordinate 81,128 downwards.
AAGACAAACTGCTGCTTTGAGCCAGATGCTTTTTAAATCTGCATTTACACTTCCTTTAAAGCCTTACCCAATTTTCTGTCTGTAGAATTTCTCTGCTTCAGAGCAATAGCCACATGGGAAAATGTTTCCAGTGCATGTTCCTTGCTGTGACATCCCTTATTTTTCAATAATGTTACATACAGAAGAGGTAATTCCTGCTACCTGCTGAGCTTGCTCTGTAGCTTTAGGATGTTTGAGTAAAGCTGTTTCCTGTCCCCTCCCTAATATTTCCCTAAATCGTCAGTTTCTGCTAGTTCTTAGATGTGTCATATTTGGTTAACAGAAGGGAAAACAGATTTAATTCTGCTGTATAATATTTCCTTGGATATGTTCTCTGTATGGAGAACAAAAGGATGTACTGCCTTCACTATCAGAAACCTCGGCCCAGGGCCACTAAAAAAATTTATTTTCAAAAATATCTCATTTCTTGGAAGAAAATAGATGCGGAGTAACGAGAGTGAACGGCAGTTGGGCAGAAGATATTTAATTTTCCTGTTTTAATTCTCCATGCTGAAATTGAGCCTCAATTTTCAGCAGTTCTGCTGGGAATTCTCAGTGAGAAAGGACATTTTGGTGGGACAGTGTCATTGTTCCATCACTGATGTGCATGATCTTAGCTCAGAATACTGATGTCTTTGTCCATCAAGATAAATAACTCAGTTTTTTCTTGTGTTCTCTGACATGTATCCTTTCTAATATTTTACTGCAACATAGGAGTGAGACACCCAGAGAGCTGATTCCTCATGTTTTCTTTCTTCAAACATGACAGGGACAATTCCTGCTAATAATGCAACAAATCTACTAATTTAATATATCTCCAGATTTATAACAGTTTTCTTGATGTTGGTAAAATAAAATTTTTTCAATAGTTTCTGCATTGTGTCTAATAAAATTAAAGAACAAGTTGTTAGGTTTGGGGGGTTTTGGGTTTTTTTTGGTTTAGGGTCTTTTGTTCATCTGGTTTTTTTTTCCTTTCTTTTTAATGTTACAGATTTGAAAGAAAACTGCTATATTGAATATGCAACACTTGTGAATTACCTAATATACCGCTTAGGAACAGATTATGATGATATTCATGACCTCTTCTCCCTTGCTAAGTTGCTAAAAATTGTCCTGACAAATCTGAAATGAGAACATTTTGCATGCATTTGTGTATTGTCAGGCACATATTTGAAAATATGGAGAAGCCTGTGTTTCAGCAACTTACTCAGCGTGCTTTCATCTAGCATTTTTTACATGCATGGCAACTATCACTTGCATACACGGGAGTAATTAAATCTCTTGTTTGCAGTAGCATTTTTTTGCTGACTGAGAGGTTCAGCATTAGGCAGGCCTGCTTCAACCCGTGAAAAACTTGCCAGTCAACAGAACAGCTGACTTAAGGTACTAAACAAACAAAACCTTTACTAAGTAGATGTTTTTCTGCCTTTCTGTACATATACTCCATTATTTGAGTAAAAGCAACATATGACAGTTTGTTGAACCTTCCTTCAGCCTTAGGGCTTGGCTCATGAAATGTCACAGTTTCCCCCCTTTAGTCTCCTTCTAGAAGAAACGCCTTACTGATACCATTTCCGCATGGATGGCTCTACCTCAGCGAGGAAAAAACACTTTTCTCTTTAGCAAAGGGGTTTGGAAGGGCAGAAATGCTTTGGTGCCTCTGACCAAGAGAAACGTGACACACTGGATCTCCTGATGTAGTAAGGCGACAGGGAAGAAGAAGAAGAAGTAGATTTGGTTTGCTTGCTATGAGGTTGTGCTAGCACCATTGTGTAGTAAAATAAGGAAATACAACATAAGGAAATTATGAGTGGAATGATGCACTTTTGTACATCAGGTCTACTAGATATGAGCAGATAATACACCTTTGAAGAAGGCAGGCTATTGTCAGATGAGAAAGTACATTGGAATGGACATTCCCTCGTCTAACTCCTACTTTTTTAGTAGCTTTCTCCTAAGGAATATTTTTTCACTGGGAAGGGTTCCCAGGAGCTATTTTTAGGAGGAGTGACAGAGAAACCATTGTGGTTTTCCTTTAAACTAGCATTTAATTACATCAGATGCCACCTACAATGTACTAAGGTCTCTGGCTTGTATTTGTTTCTTTACTGTCAGTTGGCTTACGGAAAAAAGGAGAAGTAGATTAACGAGAGTTCAAAGCTTGGACTGGCACACCTACCACCTACAGAAAAAATTATGGTGATGTTGAAGTTACTCATCCAGCAATTATTGTTCAGTGTGGGCATCATTTATGTTCTGTAATAGAACGGAAAGGGAGGACAAAGCCTTTATATTTGACACGTTTTTAGGACCGATGAAAGAAAATCACTAACTTTTTCTGCAGAAATACTTCCCAGTTTGGCCTGTTACTTTCCTCACAGGAAATTATGCCACAACCTGAAGGCATTAAATTTTTGGAGGGCGAAAAAGGGATATTCTTTGTATTTTTGGTCTAGCTCCTGAAAATGATGTTTTATCTCTTGTTTTGTTGGTTCAGATTTCCCTGTAGAGCTTACAGTGACTATTATGACTATTCAGAGCCTGTTGAAAATTGGGTTCTCAGACAGAGCTGGAGCCTCTAGGCATAATTGTAATACAAAAAAAATAGTCCAGGGTACTATATGAATGAATTTGCAGATAACCTAAGGCCCTTGCTCTCCCTTGAGAGTAATTTTATTAATTATTTAACAAGCCTGACATTGCAGATGTAGTCTGAAGGCTGCTGCTAATACACTTCTCTCTCCCATACGTCACTGTCTGTCCTTGAGGGAATGCCTGCACTGTTCATGCTTGTAAGTCAGGACTGCAGCCTACTCTTGTGACATTGTTTGAAAGTTTAGTTGGCTTGAGCAGTTAAGAAAGATTTATACTTGAGCAGAGACTTCAGAAATGTACCAACCCCATTATTAGCTAGGGACACTATGCTCGTGTATTTTGGGTTCGCTTCTAAGGAAGAGTGGAAAAACAGAGAAAAGGTCAGAATGACCCGAGCTGACTGTGTTCCTCTCAGTCTTTGTCCTTCACTTCTTCCTCCACAGTCCCCAAAAATGTCAACAAGAAACAGGGTCCAAGTTTCACTCCAAAATAACTGTCCCTTCTCAATCTGCTCTCAGTTTAAAGCCAATGTTACAGTGTTCATGCTTGCATGTGGCAGTGATTTACCTAATTTGGCAAGATTGATAACTATCTTCATAGATATTTGTTAAACACAGATGTGTAGTCTGCATCTTGAAAGTGTAAGAAAAAAACAACAGCAACTAAGGAAAGGAAAAAGCAAAGCAAACCAAAACCGCACTTTTCACATTCTTGGGAGGTACTTATTTTTCTGACCCTCTGGCTCCCCTCTTGACATTACTAAAGACTTTTCTGTCAACATATTCTTGCAAAAACATCACAAAAGGTGTGCAGCACTTTCAGAAGTGTCTGTAATTAGGATTCACTGGTTTATGGGAGCACTGACAGCTCAGAGGGTCACATGCATTTCTTTCTCATTGCATTTACTGCTATGAGTCATGGAAAAGAAATGAATGGATGCTCCAGCACATTTTCAAAAACTGCAGCAGCCAAGTTCCTTTTGGTAGTAATTGCTTACTTATATATGCACATTGCACACAGAAAGATTCATTTTGATCTACAGCTTACATACAGAGGGTGAATATCCTGTTAAAGATAGAGAGAGCAGATGGAGGGATACCAAATACAGGCACGTGGTACTTCTTGTTTCTCATCAGCTACCGGCCAGTGAGTGTATACTTTCACCAAACTGTTCAATCCTCGCTCATAATGACAAAACTATTTTAAAGCAGTTCACCCTGCTTTAAAATGTGAATGACAGAAAAGAAATCAGAGAAGCCTGACTATCCCTGATGGCATTTGCCCATTGTTACTGCCTTTTTTATGTTTGTATTGTGAAGGTTGGAAATTTTTGTTGTTAGTAGCTGCAGGCTGCATTCAGACCCTGTTTTCTCTTAGCTGTCATCAGGCTTCAGACAACCTTCAGCCTCACAGAGGAGATCACAGCTGTCCTGTGATCTCACTACATTGTGCCTCATTTATTTTTTGCTATGAGACATACTGCTGGAGTGCTGTTTCCTCATCCCTAGTAAAACTCTCACCTAAAGAATCAAAACCACAGAAAGAAAATACAGAAAAAGAATTGACTGTATACTTAGGAGGTTGTTTTCTAACAGGCACATTCCTATCACTACTGCCTGCAGAAGAGGTCAGCAGGGGTTGAGGAAATCACCATATTCTGCAAAACATGCTTGAAGTTCAAGTGCAAAAGCACTGTCTACAGTGCTATTGCTTTGCCAGTCTCTGTGCTCTGTCACAGACTTGGGAACTCTCAATATCAAAACTTCCTTGCATCTCTCCTCAAGTGTATCACCACTTCCTAAGCTCTCAAGAAAAGCTCATAGATTGAGTGTGGGTAATCAAGGCACCCTTAAATGTCAACTCCAATATGCACCACTTCCTGAGACCTGCCAGCCTGAGGAAGCTCCCTTACAGGAGATGGGGCCCAAGAGAAGTTTACTCAAAGGAGATAATGGTCTGTGGAAATAACTCTAGCATCAGAGGTCAGGAGATGTTTCACCAGAGATAGAAGCGTTCTAGTTGCTGAAATATTTTTCTTCCATATCTCTGTAGAGCAGCTTTTGCCAAGTGCTTCATTGCTATAATGAAAAACCTTCATTATAGGAGCAATAGTCACGGGATATCTCTTCTAGAGAATCTAATTACCAAAACCTAGACTATATAGTTGCTGGTATCTTATCACATGTATGGGACAGTGTACCTATTGTAGTTCCAGATGTGCTGTTCATATGCTCATTCACTAATCTTCCCCCTCTCTCCCCTGTTTTTTTTTTCCTCTTTTTTTCTATGTCAAAGGTTGAGAAAATAGGGTTGTGCTCTGCACTGTCCTTCTGTGGTCGTGCACAGAGGAACTGGAAAAAGGGACACACAGCGCAAGGTTCTGCAACAACACAAGACTAAAACAGGGTGAAAGAACAAACAGAAAATCATCATGAACAGCGCATGGAGGAAAAAGTAAGGGAACTATCAGAGCATGGAGATGAGGGATAAAGAGCATAAAATGACAGTAGTAGGAGACTAGCCAGAGTTTTGGCCATGGGGTCAGACCTGTAAGGAGAAGAGACTTCAGAAAGTGGCTCCTTCTGATGCTGCAGACCCAAGCTTAGAGCTCCCATTCAGACTACAGCAGAGCTTTAAAAATCCTGCTGTTCTGGTGCTTTTGTTCAAGCCTCTTCAGTCACATTTTGTCCAGTGCAGCTTGAAGGGAAGATTGAACTTGGTTGATCAGTGTATCAGGAGTGTGGGAACAAGAAGGAGGTTGGGGGAGAAACCAGTTGCTGTACAGATATCTTGAAGATTTTCATGCTACAGACTGGCACAAGAAAATGGGTTTTATAGATAAACTAAATGCATGTGTGACAATTTTCATGCCCTGTATTTGCAGCGTACCTTGTTCTGGTTATTATTTTACAGGGTGCCAAATTTATTTTTTCTTTACTGCAGGGAGCAGAGGCCTTATCTGTGTGATAAATGTACCAGACACCTTCTAACAGTCCAAGGTGCGCAGACATATGGAGGAAAGGGAGTGGAAAATTGGGCGATGTGTAGAGGGATAGCACAATGCACCCAGCAGTCACACTGCCACCATTTTCAGTGTGCAGGGAGCAGACAAGACAGCAGAGCTGTGCAAAGCACAGAGCAGCTCTTCCCTTTGTAGCTGAGCAGCATATCCTCAGTGTAAATGGCTTCAGCAAGAATTCCAACAATGCCCTGTAGATTGCCTAGGCAGCTTTCACATCTGCTCTCAAAACACTTCATCTGTCTGCAGAGCTGGTTTCTTATCCTAAGTGACAATTTGGAGAAGCATGTTTATGAACTTTGCTATTGCACAGTGTATATTCCCAGTGTGGGGAACTTTCTTTTCCTGGTGTTGGTAGGGAACTTCTACACATGGTGCTGGAAACCAGCTTGTCCTCATGGAGAAGCATTTCAAGGCAAAGCAAATGCAGGAGCCCAGTGGGAAACACTGATTTGCTCTGCCACTCCCAAGTAGAGAGAGACTGGAGCCTTCCCAAGGGGAATGGCAGTATCAGAGCAGCATGAGGCCCTTGTGATTTCTGTGGATATGATGCGCTCTCTGTGGTGCTCACTCCTTACACTTTCAGCCATTCATGCACCTTGGTCCTGCATATCCCACGCTGCTAGGATCAGCTTTGGGAGAAGAAAGATGGAGTGGTATGTGAGAACAAAGCACTGCAGGAATACCTGAGATAAGGCTAGAAGGGTAGTTGTGCTCTCTTATTACTGAATAACATCTCATCTAACCTTTCTCACAAGCATCTTAGAGCCAATGAAGCTTTGAAAACCAATACCAGGATGTAGCATGACCTGAGAACCAGGCATGCTTATGCATGTGCTGTTTTGTCCTGTGTGCACTCCCCTTGTACAGCATGTTTCAAAACCAGTATATTTCCTGTCTAGTTCAGAATTGCCTTTATTCCACCTAGACAGAATAAAGGTGGTTACACACAACAGTTCTTTGAATTTATCTATAGGGAAGTAATAGAGATGAAAGATGTCAAAAAACAACAATGGCTTCAACAGCGCTTGCCAGGTCAGCTGCTTGCCAGGTCTAAGAGGAGACAGGAGATCAAGAATTCAGCCAGACTTGTTGGAAAATGATAGTATCATAGTCTGAATAATGCATTTTCTTCTGCCTCATCCATATTTTTGTGCTAACTAGGGCATATTTCTGAGAGCCAAATGCAGCAGAAAATTAGTAACTTTTTTTCTTGGTCGTGCACATATTTACTAGAACTTGTTAGTCTCTTGCTGTGGGGGAGGGAGGGAAAAGCACAGTCTCTAATGACTTCTTTGGTATGGTCCTCAGAGATTTGGGACAGTCTTAAGGGACATGCAGAGAAGATTCTGTGTTTCTGAGGTGGTAATATCTTAGGGCAGTAAAATGTTTCTTTTTGGTGTGTCTGCTGGGAAATGGGTAGGGCTCTAGGTGGAGCTGGTGCTAAAATGCCTGGGAGCAAGACTCACAGCTAGAAGTGAGAAGACAGAGTGCCACAGGAGGCAGGGCTGCCGGCAGACTGCCATTGGTGCTGCTGGTTAGGATTTTCAGTTCTAGCTGAAGCAAAAGATTAGAGCAGACAGTAATATGGAACATATGGCACTGTGTCAAACAAGCAACTCTTTTACCCTTTAGAAGGGACATTGGGTTTTGCTGCCTTTTTCGCCTCTCCTTTGAGCTGAGGGCTCCATGAGCGCCACCACAGAGCTAATCATAGCAGGTGCTAAACTCTGCCTGCTCCGCCGAAGGGCACAGATCAGAGGAAGAGGGGCTCACAGTGCAGATGGGTGCACGGCAGGAATTCTGGCCTCACTCAGCTCCACCAAACCACCCACTGTAAGCTGATTTGTAGCAAAAGTTTATCAAGTGCTTGGTATCTAGTGGATAAGCAATGTTGCACTGGAGTTTTTCTTAATTTACATGATTTTTCAGGACTTTAGACTGTTGTAAGACAGACATGCTCGGTGATGAATGAAGTTGCCTTGTGTGAGACAAGTCTCCCTGAAGCTGCAGAGTGTTCTGCAGTGGCAAGAAAGCTCTCAGATATACCTGCTGCTGGCCAAAGCTGAGTCCATCAGAAACGGTGGTAGCAACTCTGTGACGGCATAATTTGGAAAGAGTAAAAAATCCCACTGCACAACAGCAGCTGGGAGAGAGGAGTGAAAATACGTGAGTGAAAGAACTGTGCAGACAGCAAGGTTAGTGAAGAAGGAGGGGAATGAGGTGCTGCAGGCACCACAGCAGAGATTCTGCTGCCTCTGCTGCCCCTGGTGAAGACCATGATGAGGCAGGCTGTCGCCCTGCAAGCTGTCCCCGCTGAGGAGGCCCACAGTGGAGCAGGTATCCACCTGCAGCTTGTGGAAGATGCCATGCCAGAGCAGCTGGATTGGCCAGAGGGATGCTGTAACCCTCTGGAAAGCCCATGCAGAAGCAGGGTCTTGTCAGGACCTGAGGCCCCATGGGGGACCACGCTGAAGCAATCTGCTCCTGCAGGACTGCACCTGCTGGAAGGGATCCAAGCAGGAGCAGTTTGTGAAGAGCTGCAGTCTTTGAGAAGGACTCATGTTGTAGAAGTTCATGGAGGACTATGGGGAGGGACCACACGCTGGAGCAGGAGAAGACTGTGAGAATTCATCTCACTGAGGAGGAGGGAGCAGCAGAGACATGTGATTAACTAACCCCATTCCCTGTCCCCCTATGCCACTGCAGGGGAGAAGATGGAGAATTTAGGAGTGAACCTAAGCCTGGGAAAAAGACTTAGCTAAATTAAACTGCTTTCCACGAATTGAACCTGTTTTGCTTGTGATGGTAGTTGCTGATGATTCTTCCTTGACCCTCTCTTGATCCATGAGCTTTTTGTTATATTTTCTTTCCACTGCCCACCTGAGGAGGGGAGGAATAGAGCAGCTTTAGTGAGCACCTGGTATCCAGCCAGGGTCAACACACCATAGCTGGCAAATTGACACAAGGGTCAAGAGGAGGGGGAATGGAGCTGGACAATATAACTGTTCTTCAGAGTTGTGATTCCTCAGATTACATAGCAAGGCAAGAAAACTCGATGGGGAAACCAGAGTTGCAAAAGACTCCTGCAACAGACGAAATATTTCAGTTCATCAGCAGGCATCACTGTGTCATTCACCTTAGCCACTTCTGCATCAAACCCCATCACTGCACCTCCTGAAGGCAGCTGTGGCAGTTCAAGGTCAGTTTCCAGTTTTCTGTGAGATACAAGAAATTCATGTCACTGAGCCTATCATCTTCCTTGAGCCCTGATGCTGACAGTCATGTTATCTGAGACTTTCCACATTGCCATCTCTCAGTCCAGAAGGACCAAGGGTCTGTCCCAAAAGGGTTCCTTCCTTCAAGGACCAGGTCTGGGACCACTCCAAAGACTTGTCTGTCTCATTTTCCTCTTGCTAGGCAGTTTTACCTGACCAAAGAAAGTGGAAACTGTAAATGCAGTAGCTGCTGAATTTTCCTTTTCTCACTCTCAAGAACTGCTGCCAAGGCTGGCTTGTACTTGTCGGCTTTTATTTTGAGACCTGTGCTGAGCCTCAAAGCAGCTGGACAGCCTCACTGTGGGTCTGGCTTTTTTAGAGAATTGTTGATTCTGCAGCACACACCTTTTAGTGCCCTTTCACCTACAGGCAAGCTGGGATTTTTCTGTTGCTTCCAATAACACACGAATGCAAACATCAAACCCACTTGCTGATTAAGGAATCTCAAACAATCAAAATCAATATTGATTTTGCATTTAACCACTGGAGCAAAATGGCAAGACCTGAAGCATTTAGCTCTGAGGAGGACATGGTGCCATGTTCACAACAGCATTCCTCAATCAATCACTCTGTCTGTAAGGAGAACAGGTGGTATGTTTTTTACACCTCTGTTCTCAGAGATAAGAGCTGAAGATGGTATTACATCAGTGACAATGTTGTGTCATTGGGGCTGACTAAAGGGATGTCTTAGTTTTGTAAACAACTTCTCTGATGATCATATGCAGGCATAGAGTCAGAAATATTTGTCAAAACCATGCAAAGTTGCACAGCTGGAGAGCTCTGCCTCTTGCAAAGAGCTGATGATATACTGTGACACTGTGTTTGAGCAAAATGCCAGATGAGCAGCCCATGTGAACAGAGCTCTCAGTTGCAGCAGTCATAACTGTGACAGCCACCCTTCTGCTCTTCTTCCCCTCTCTCCCTGGAGGTGTTGCTCATAGGAACCAGAGGAAAAATAATTATCCCATCTACCTGCGTAAGTTGCAAAGACTTACCTCCCGTGTTTTGGTGGTTCTTCCACTCTGCCAAGACTGTCTCAGCAGAAGCTTGGCATAGGACAGATATTGTCTCTGTGTCCGAACAAACAGACAGATGTCACTAAAAGTTGTATCTGAAGCTGTATTAGAAGTGGAAGTTTCTTTCTCTTTTCACCAGATGATTCTAAGCATTCGGACATAAATGAGCAAAGTAAAAGTAAGTTGCACTGACCTCTGGTAAGACAAGTTGTCCGACCATGGCTTAGTTCCCTCAGTCCTTCTTCAAATAAATCTTCTCATTAAAACAGATGAGGCTTTTTGCCAAGATTGCTTTTTACTTTTCTCAGAGTATCTGTTTTTCCTTATGTCGTGGTAATTGCTTGAAGTGGCAGAGAACTCTCTTGTTACCCTGCTGCTCCTGCAGCAGTCTTATCTTTCTGACTACCGAACACAGGTGAGGAACAAGGCAATTAGTTTATGGGAAAAAAATGGCTGATTTTAATAAACTATTAATAAAAACTAAATGAGTTGTTCTTTTTCAAAGTGTCTATTAGACCGTGTGTGCTCGTGCATCTCACTAGGAAGCTCTGGAGTAACCTTCAATAAGTACCATTGACAGAAGTGAGGACAAGGCATGAAATGTCAATCATCTGATGCTATGTTACTAAAGCAAAACGTGGCACTGCTGTTACCCTTTAGAGGGTGTTAACCTCCAAACAGATTTCAAAACACTGCTGATGCTACTGCTTTAGGAGCATTGCACATGTTTAGGGGCAGTGTTCTTAGTTTGCTGTTTCAAGAATCACTAAAATTCAATAGATGCTGCTGCATATTCCTGATAATTCACTGAAATATGGCTCTGATGCCATTTGTGGTGGGAAAATTAAGACATTCCTCAGGCGTGAAACAAGAAACAGCAGTAGCACACAGAGTCTTCAGAAATAGTTCTCAGGAGCTCCAAAACCTTAAGTAGTATGCAGTGAAGGGATAAAAATGCAGATGATGTGGTGTACCCGAAATTTGGGCAGAAGGTTGTGCAGAGGAAAAAACAAAGCACTGAAATCCTGAACCACGGAAAAGTATTCTCAGCTCTGTAAAATCCTCTAAACTCTTTGCAGCCCCCTGATTCCGGATCCTCTTGGCCTGATTAAGAAAGGCCATTCTCAGCTGCAGGTTCATTCATGGTCAGAGGATTGGACTGTAGATTTCTCAACCAGGAAATAGTCCAGTGTGCTGTGAAACTGGCTTTACCATGAGACAGTAGGGAATCTGAAGCCATTGCCCATCCATAGAGGCCAGTGGTCACTTTCTAATTACCTAAATATTTATTACATCTTTTTAAACATATTGTAGTGTGAGCATCAATATTGCAGATAATGGGGCAGGGCAGGAGAAGGTTATGGGCCCCGTGGCATGGTATGTTGGACAGGACTGTGGAAATTTCTTACTTACAGAGAAGCTTAATTTTAGAAGGCATGTCTGTTCCATGGAGGACTTTTCATCATGGATGTGGATACTTTGCTCAGTGAGAAAGCTATCCAAATGAGCAGCTGCACATACTTGATCACAGCTCTCCAAGCAGTGACAGCTCTGATTATTGTATTGATAATAACCAGCTCCAGTCACCCTCCCATTAGCTGACTGTGCTGGCACAACCCTGCTACATGGGGGCAGGGAGCAGGAGGACCTGACTTTCTCTACACAGAGTTAACCAAGCACCCTTACTTAGAAAATCTGATTTCAAAAGGATTTTCTTAATTTAGTGCATTACTGTGCACATTTGCACTTGGGAAGACAGCAGTGCTGCCCAGGAATGTGATGCAAATGCCTCACTCAGTGTGTGGGGAGGCTGGGGGAGTCTGGGGCTGCCTCAGCTGCCCCTCGAGCAGGGCAGCTGCTGTGGTGGCACATGTCTGCAGACCCCACGGGCCCACTGAGCTGGAGGCGAGGCACTTACGTCAGGCTTTACCTGCTGCAAGCACTGACAAAAATAGCTGCAAGTCCCTTGTGCCAAAAGGCTTTGGCACTTTGGCTCGGGATACCATGTCTGTCCTATCAGTGCTGCACTGGCCCCCACATTGCTGTGGGATAGATGTTTCAAGTGCTGCTCCAAAAAGGGGGACTCACACAGCAGCTGAGAAGCACCTTGTGCTCTCAGAAATTGCTAGGAACTCTTAGAGAAGAAAATATGTGTCCTTACAGCATGCATGTTGGGGACAGTATGGGCCATTGCATCTACATAGGTCAGAAAGTTTAATTTTGCTCTATGAGAGTATGCAAGTGTATTTTAAGAGGCTGAAAATCCTACTTAAAATTGTTCTAGTAAGCAGCCATCTTCATATAACTTCACAGTTCAAGGTTTTACAAAGCCATTGTTTTAGCCACAGTGTTTCCTTCTGTCCTGCATTTCCAGTGCTCTGGTTGTGATTCAGAGAATGAGCAAGGAAGATCTTAAACCAAATCACGGCATGGCAATTTAATTCCCTTCCGTGGACTGGGCTGGGTGCATTTTGGCAGTCTCTGAGGAAAACAGCATCTGTGCAATTGCAGATGGACATAAGCAAATAGAAGTGGGTGGTTCTAGCAAATAAAATGAAATACTGCAACTTGGATCCATAGCAGTAGGTCCCAAGTATCATCTTGATTTTGTCCAGCTTCAGCAAATGAGTTTGGAAACAGTCTTCTGAATAAGTTTTTAAAGAGATGTGAAGCTGCAGGGGCATCCATTCAGCATCCTCTGTATGTCCACAGTAAGAATAGTTTACATTTAATACAGACTTCGAAAATTGTCAGAAAGAGTCTCATTTCCCAGCTCTGTTCACCATGCAGCCCTGTTGCCCTGGGCTACTCTTATTGCCCATCATGGCAGATCCTGATTATGCCAGCTGGAAACCAAACATCTGTTGCAACTTACAGAAAGAGTAATTGTCTTGGAACCTACTACCTGAATCAGTGAAAAATGAACAAATCTTGCTGCACTAGGCTCTGTTTTTTGCAGCTGTTGCCAACAGCTCCTTCTTGAAAAGAATGCCATGGGGAACACACACAGTGCTTGGTCATCTATCAAAGTTCACCCTTCTCCTCTACTTACTCTTTTTCATTTTCACTCACCCATCATTTATATCTCCCCTCTCCACAGTCCTCCACCCCTCCAAACCCAGTGCTGCTTACTGAAATGTGATTTTTGATTCCTTATTTCCACCTTTGGAAATGTTTTTCTCCTTTATAAATGTGAAACGAAATGCTGCACAATGCCCCCATATCAATGCATTACTCTACTGCTTAATGCATATACCATACTAGAGATTATTTTTACTGCTCCAGAAGGTGGAATTCTGACAAGTGGAAAGATCTGTGGAGTGCCAAGATGTCCATTAGCATCAACCACCTGGAAATACTCTTTTCCAAGGCATATAGTCCTTTGAAAGTTTTACTGATAGGGTAAAGACGATTTCCTAAGGCAAACTTTTTCAGAATAGCCATTTCCCTAGAGCTGCCACATTTCAAGAAAGCTGAGGGTTTCAAAATCAATTTCAAGTAGTACTCATTTTCCTCCTTGAGGTGATGTTTTAAGAACTGGCCTTGCACAACAGCAGCCAACCTCACACATGGGATGAGGGATCACAGGGAGTGACAGCAGGTGCAAAAGATAAATCCAGGCTCCTGTGTGGTGCGTGAGGGTTCCTCACACCACTGCTCCGCCAACAGGAGTCATTCACCTGGAGCTTCTCACCAGGAAAGACACAAATTTGGTATGTCTTTATTTTGCCTAGCAGATTATTTCAAACCAACTGGGACCTACAAAAGCTGATGTAATGGTGAGAGATCTAAAAAACTGAAAAATGGTGATGGGTGAAAACAGGGATATGCCCACGACTCTGACTTGCAAAGCACTGGTAGAAGATGTGCAGTCCTGGAATGCTGGCATCAGTTTATAAAGCTTTCTTACTGCTTAGCACTTTGAGGAAATGTGACATGTATCCAGAGTGGGTGTCTCACTGTTTGATGCTGAAACAGCTCCTACCCTCAGTCATTTGTTGGACTAACAAAGCTTACCCTGATCCTTACAAATACCAACACCTTCTTGACCTGTTGGAACATCAGAGTACACTAATTTCAGTGTTACCTACCAACCTCCAGCCCTGCTTTGTGCCTGTCATGGCATACCAGAAGCGTCTTCTAAGTACAAAAGTGATGTTCACTTCACTTGAAAGAATAGATGAACCAAACGTAACACTCTACTTTTATTTTCTGCTAATAGGCTCTGCTACTATCTTGTATATAAAAACATCCCCAACAAACCATAAACTTGTCTACAGACAATGAATGCTATAAGCAGCTCACACAAATGCTTAAATAGCTACAAATAAATGCACCTTTCGCATGACAACTTAGTTATTCATAAATGGGGTTATACCATTCTGCATCATATTTAAGTAAACAAGTTTGGTATTCAACCATTTATTGCCAACTCAACCAGCCCTTTGAGTTTTCCAGGCTCAATAGAAAAACTTGCTTGAAATCTGAATTTATAATTTCTCTTGGCTTGTGTGAAGGTAGAAAATTATTTCTTGTGCAGTGCTGATAGATGGAATTATCACTGATAGCAGAAATGAATCATACTGCATGGGGATGGCTGATGATGTGGTTGATCTTTTGGCAACATGTTCAACATACTCTGCGCCCCCAAGCCAAACAGAATAATCTGAACAAAGCTGGTGAGCACAGTACATGAAGAAAGAGCTCCCAAAATGCGGAATTAGTCTTTCCAGTAGATGTACTCACAGCTGCAAAGGCTGGATGTTCTGTTTTGGGTGGGTTTTCACTTTGGTTTTGTTTGGCCTTTTTGTTTGTGGTTTTGTTTGGTTGTTTTTTTTTTTTGTTTTGGTGTTTTGCAGGGGTTTTTTGTTTTTGTTTGGTTGTTTGAATTATATTTTGTTTGTTTTGCTTCTTGTTTGTTTGATGTTGTTTCTTGTGTTTGTTTGGGTGGTTTTTTTTTTAATTCAGAAAGCTTGACACTTTTCCATAGCCAGGTTAAGCTATCAGTGTTCCCCATGACAGATTATCTCTGATCTCATGACACTCACTCCCCATGCTTACTCTGAATAGGCATTAAGAAACTGATCCAGGTTGAAACTAACCAGTTTGGTCATAAACCTCCAACCTTCACTATAGGTCAGTATCCAACAGTCAGCTTAGCAGCCAAATCAGTGTCAGTGCCAGTATGGACTGTAAGGGTAAATAGATGGGACCAGTCCACATCAGCTTCACTGGTATGCCTTTGAAGTAATCCTACTAATCACTGGCAGAACCAGCACATAATTTTTAATAAGCTTTAATGTCAGTCATGCACTTACAGTGCAACATCTGGTCTTCAGGACATACCTCTGTAGACAGTTTTAAGTTTCTATAACCTCAGCATTTAAAAATAGAACCCTTTATTTGATTGGTATCTCATGGGTTTATCTCCCATCTTTATTTTCCTTTAGAACCTTATTTCTCTATAGCTGCCTTTTTTCCTCAGCTGGCAATTTAATGGACTTGGCATGAGCTAAAGAATTCATTATCAGTCTTTAGAAGAACTTGGCATGAAATTTAATGTAGTAAATTAGTGCTTAAGGAATAAACTTTGAGAGTGTAAAATATAAAAATTAATTGAGCCAAATACAGAGTAGGCAATGTTGTGCCTTGCAGGTACTTTTAATGCAGATGAGCATCTTATGGTGATAAGTGTTCTACTGATCACCACAGTAAATCTGCAGCACAATCAGGAAAATCACACACATACAAGTTGCAGCCAAAAGGAAAGATTTCCAAAGTATTTTTAAAGAAACTCTCCCTTCCTTGCAGAAGCCCCTGGCAAACATGTTTAATCAATGCAACAATAATACTGATAAAATTATGCTTTAATCCATTTGGCAACAAAAGGGTCAAGTGACATGAAAAAAACTCAAGCCTGCAGATTATTTACTGGCACTAACAGGTTACTCTTTTCACCACAAATTTGTCTGTAAGATGCTGTTTTTCTAATGTAAATACAATTTATGGAAAAGAAAAAGGGTAGGCCACCAACTGAAAGAAAACATTTATTGAATCAAAGTCAATACTTTCCTTTTAATATCTACAAGCCAACACTGAACTGACTTTATTCAAGAATGAACACAATGTACAAAAAAAGTATGTCTGTTATAAAAATATGTCAATTTTTCTTTCCTGGCTATTGAGCTGAAAACATTTTGGCAAGTGCAAGATAGGTTTGGCAAGCAAATTTAAGCTGCTATTACCAATAACAAAGATCAAATAATTTCGTAATAGTTTCATAGTATACTTAAGAATCATTGTTAAAGTGGCATTTGAAATGCTATCCCCTAAAAAAACATATCACTGCACCGCCATGTGTTTATGCATCCAGACAATTGAACATCTCATCAGGAATCAGTATCTTTATCAGTGAATACTATCCAACCTAATTTGAACTATTCAACCAGATAAGTGACATCTACCACTAAAATACAACATAGGGAAGGCGAACTACCTTCATGGCTGTGTATTTTATGTGTTGTTTACAAACAGAGAAAGAAGATTAGGTAGGTTTATACATGTTTAAATCAACCAGACAGCTGCTGCAATGTGAAATCAGGGAAAGGATAGAAATAGAATAAAGAATCATTTATGACAACAGTCTACACGCGTCTTTGCGTATAAAAATGGATTTGATTAGGCTCAGTTATGACTTATTTGTATGGATGGTTTGGGGCTTTTTACCACATAAAAATTTAATGCAACCAGGCCTCAAATAACTGACTTCTCTAAAACCACCAGCAAGGAGCAAAAAAGGGACCATTTAGAGCGATAATCTGAAAACAGTGCAATATCAAAATGCAGTTTCACAACATGTGAAAGAAACATGCTTTGGAACCTGAGCAAAAGGCATTTTACTGACTTAGTAAAAAGTCACCCTGTATGTTGTTTTCATTGGCACCTGTTCTGCCAGATTAGTATGTTACTCTTAGCAACTTCCATGGCCCCTAAATATTTAGTACACAGAAACTGCCAACTACTTAGAAAGGTCTGCTTAACTTTTCAGCCAATATTGCAGGCAGTCTGACATGCTGCTACTGGAAATAATCATACAGGTTAAAATTAAGAAAAACTGTAGAAAGAAAAAGAAGCAGCCAAACATGTTGCTCTTCTGTTTAAATAGACTAAAGCGATTCCACAACACTTAGATACGGTACTACACTGGTTTACAGTCTCAAGGTCAGCTCTTTCAAAATAAATATACTGAACATTTACAACAAATGCCTCATGAATGCAAGCTCTCTCTTTATTATTTCAAGACCAATTGCATAAAAACTAAAATAAAGACATAACTCTGAAGCAGCTAAGTTACAAGTCCTTTTTCAGAAACAGGCATGACTTGGTGCCACAGCAAAATTTTTCACATCTGCAGTAAGCATTTTTTTTTTCTTTTAGCACCAAGCAGGCCACCATACAAAGCAACCTCACAAAGCATGCGGTCATCTACTCTGTTGATTTTGTATGAAATAATTATTTGTGCTTGCAGGTCTCAGACCTTTCAAAAATGGGTGAACACTAGGTGATTGAAGACATTAGTGGCAACTCATTCACTTCTAAACTACTTGAGTGGAGAAAAGATTAAAAGACTAAAAAGCAACAAAATGTTGTGCATTAGTATTTTTGAGGAATGAGGAAAGCTAAGGTGGGTGCTTTAACTTGCCTTAACACAACTAAAGAGTGACAATCAATCCTAAACAGCTCTATGTCCATGATACTGGTAGAGGCCAATGCGTGCATGCCACTGAAAGGCACAGTCGGACCAATCTGATAAATGGCATCATCAGAGCAGAACAGCAACTTTTCACTGGACTAATCACAAAGGGTGAACAATGAGCCATCACTTCTCTTGTCATGAGCACAGAAAGCAGTCACCAAGGCAAAAGGGAGGACACAGGAAAGAAGATACAGGAATTCACGTAAACCTAAAAGACAGAAAACACGCATTAAACCAAGTTTTGAACATTCTGAGTGACCTCTTTCCAACTGTAATGCTGCTATACATTGGCTTAACACTGTACATCTTACAGAAGCACCACAAAAATGGTACCATAATCACATCACAAAATTCTTCTGTGGTATTCGTTTTACAACTAACTTCACCTGAAAAGATCAGTCTACAATATCATCTTTGGTTAAAACATGCGTAAGGACAGACTGATACACTCAGAACCATCTCTTGTCCATTCTGTGAAAAATTAACATTCTTAAGAGACAACTAATTTTTCACTCAGAAATGGATTTTAAAATTGGTCATCATAAAGACACAGGTTTTTATAGCGAGGTAATTATGAAGCAGTATGATTGTTCTTCCTATGCTCTAACTGTGCCTAAAAAATAGAGCCCAATACTTACTGAAAAGGTATCCCCAAGGTTATCCTGCCTTCGTATCGACAAGCTGCATTTGAACATTTGCAGACATGCCACCTCCATAACCTCCCTTGGATTGCATCTGATTCTGAATTGAGCTGACCTGGAGATAGAAAGAAAAAGGGGGAGGGAGAGGAAAGAAGAAAGACAGTGAGCTATGGCATCTTCTTGCTTCTAATTTTATTTTTTCTCTAGGTTTAGTTTTCAAGTGCTCCTTTATTGCCAGTAAAGCTGAATTACTTTTGCATGAGGACACATGCACCCAAGGCTTGCTGAAAGTTAACTTCAGCATGCAGCTCAGCAGAAGAGATGGAAGAACTGGTGCTGAGGCAAAAGCTTTTCCTCTTTCCCAAAGAAAACTGGCTGATTCACGGTTTCACTGACCCACTTGATTAATCAAAAAACAACAACAACAAAAAAATCAAATCTCTTACTGGCATGGACTCCACTTGACAAACTATAATTTATCTTGTTATATGGAAGATGCTCTTGGGCAAGTGTGATGAATCAGAGAAGTTAACATCATTATGTTAAAAGTGTAATAGACAACTTACAAATATCTGTATGGCTAACTTTAGATCATTAAAACAGGGCTAAACTAGGATTTTCTAAATCAAAAAGAATCTTTTGGTTTGTGGAACGTTTTTGATTTATCTACTTATGTAATGACATACAACGCTTTCCTTAATTGATACTGTTCCTTTAAATGGAGGGCATTTGTTGTTTAAATCCTAATAAATCTGAACTTCCCTGAACATAGCTGATTTGAAGGTATTTTTAGCCTGATGCAAATTAAAGACACACCCTTCGTGCCCCCATTTCCAAGACATGCACATTGCGCTACAACTTTCACTCTACCACTAAAAAGGAAAGGAACCCCATAGTTCTTCCCTGCTTGTGTTGCATGAGTCAAAATAACCATGTCCAAGTGCCTGCAGGAAGACAATTTAAATCTTAAAGGTTTGGCCCTTTTTTCTCTGCATCCCAGAGCACACATAACAACTACACAATGAGCGGAAAATAACATTCATTCAAGGCTATGCCTGCAGGGCACCACTTGAAATTATTTCATCTACACTCCTCCTCCACAGAGACCTAAAAACATCACTGGAAAGCTGTATTAAAACAGCACAGGAGAAATATTTCCAAGCAGCTTGCACGGTATTTTCCCTGTCTACAAAGACAAAAGTAGTGTATTTTTTTTCCACAGCAAGCAAAACACATGCACACATACAAAATGAATCAGCAAACTGATTCTTCCACACAGTTTTTCAAACCTATGTGACAAAAGAGCCTGGTTTTATGATCTTTATCTTCAACAATATGGCATATTGCAAGGCTATGCAAAAGATTGTGTTTTTACTTATTTAAGCAATGCAATGTAAAACCATTTTATACTTTGGCCTTTTGCTAAAATACGTGATACAGCCACAGCCAAGCTGTATTACCATCTCATTTTTCTCCCCAGAAAAGTGTTCAGAGCCAATTTTGTAGTGCATCTGACATCAAAGACTACAAACTCAGTAAAAGAGTGTGCAGAGGTGCATGGGGACGTATTTAAGAACTTTCACATTTTACCAAGCTGCTCATCTTCACCAAGCATCTTTGGTGGCTCATTGAAAAAAACCAAGTTTGAATTTAATAATTTTTTCCTCAGAAAATAATTAATCTACATGTAAATGTATTCACAAGAGTGACTATAGGATGCTGATAATTTTACCTGAATGAACTCTGACGCCAGTGAAAAAGAACTACGGAAACCTCCAGGCCACATCGCCTTTCAGCCTGACAACTTGCTTGCAAGACTTGATAGTTTTGGAGAGCAGCAAATCAACACAAATTGCAAGGTTAAAGTGTAATTTTTTATGAGTATTTTTAAAGGCTAGAATAATTTCTCTGGTTCATGAGTCACACACATAAGCGTCCATGTTACTGGATAAGGAAGTATCAGGCTCAAATGCAGAGACTGTTGCCTTTAAAACAGAGAATGCAACAAATGAAACTGGTCTGCATTAACAGTTCAGTGGCTATTTTATATATGAAAACCTTTGTAGGAGACAATGTTAAAATCACGGAGCAAAAAAGGTCTAACATTGGTAGGGTTCTTTCTGTAGCACCCTCCTTTTGAGGCCATTTGAGCAACAAGAACAAGCACTATGAAATGCAATTTTTTTCTTCTTTCCAAAGATGCTATTGCCTTTCTTTGACGATATGTAACAGCAAGGTTCTTCACTCTTACATCTAATTTAGATGGGACTTAAAGATTTTAAAGATTTTGGAAGGGAAAGAGGATTGTACCCATTGTGGATCATGTGAACTGCTGTGATGCTTATTTGTCTCATTTTCTTTTCCTTCTTTTCTTTTCTTTCCCTCCTTTTCAGAATTAGGAAATAGCACAGATAGACCTTGAGAAAGAAAACAATGGGAGACTACACGAAATATATGAAATCAAAGACTAAACTGAAGAATATGAAGAAGCAGAAGAAAGAGATTTCACCGAGGATTATGAACGCGAAATAGGGAAAAAAGGGACAGGAATGAAAAAGAAACAGTGCTCAGAGGGCTCCTGCTGCTAAAGTACACCTTTGACAAAGGAGCAAGGCACTCTACAGAGAAGGCAAACAAAAAAGCAAAATATTTCAGAAATATTCTGAATAGTCAGAAAACTATTCAGTCAGAATCATAAGGATGTATAACAAAGAACAATGCTGATGAAAAAAGGCACATGGCAGACACAAAGTGAATAAAGAACCAAATTTAAATGGGAAAAAGTAATTAAACTGCAGGTATTCACCTAAGCTATTTAGAAAAAGAAGGCACTAAGAGGTTCCTGAAGGAATATAATGTCCATACCATAAAGGAAATTATGCAGCAGAAAAACATATGAAGGTTAACACTGTAATCCTGGAACTTACACAGCAAAAAATGAACGTGGAGACCACCACAGAAGAGGCAGAAAATATGCAGTGTGAAAAAGTAGAGATTTGAGCTTCTGAAGCAGGGGAAGTGGGAATGATTATTTTTTACATACAGATGCTTTCTATCCAGGATCAGAAAAATCACGCTGGTCACTGATGCAGGACATTATCCAAACAAAAAAAAAAAAGGCAGAAAGAGCTACTTACAAGCATTCAAAATCAAAAAGTTTATCTAGAGAGACAATAATGATTACCTGCTATCTGGAGATAAATTGGATATTATGCAAGACAAAGGTGAGGGCAAACAGGCGGAAAGTGAAAAAAATAAAGCTTCAGGCCATCTACACAAACCTCACAGGAGGCAGCTCAGCTGTGAGAATGAGGAAGGTTCCCACAGTAGAAACAACAAATATTTAAAGAGCAAAAGCTGTGCTTAAAAAAAATAATCAAATAAGCTGCTCACATTGTTATCAGTTTATTATTTCAATTTATACTGGCTTTAAATATTAATGTAATATATCGCATTAAATAAGTAACTGGCTTTAACTAGATTTTATCAAGTTGAATCTGTGTCTGGCCATTTACCTTGCTTACAGAGGTTTCAGTACAAATCATTTCCAGACTACTATGTTGTTTCTGGGAAAATGTAGTGTATTTTTTGAAGTCAAATTTTCTACCTTTGCCCTTCCCCATTACATGCTGAGTTACAAAAGTTTTTGTCTGATCACAATAAGACCAACTTAAACTAGTTGAAACTACAAATGACCTCCCTTGCCAAATTAAAACTGACTTTTTTAGCTCTGCCTTCTATTCTGATACCTCCAACACAGATTTTTGTTCTTTGTCAACAAGTATTTGCAATTTCCAAGTACGTTTTCCTTTAAAGATGATTATTAAAGTCAAGAACTGTTTTTCATCTACATACAACAATTTTCTATATTTTGTATTATTGACCTTAGAAACAGATTGACATTTCCCAGAAATTTGAAGCTGTATTTGAAGCTCAATTTCCATAAGCTCTTTTTCATTTTCTCTCTTAGTGTCTGTTTTTCACTTTCAGAGAGATAAAAATATTTATTGTTCCTATCTTCTACAGGAAGCCACAAAACCTTACCTGCAACACTGCGTCCTCTGGAAATAATTTACACTGCAAACAGAGCTACAGAATATAGAAAAAGCTCAGCAACAACACCCAGAAATAAATTTGTGTGCACCAAAAACTGAGGTAAGTTAGAGTTTTACATGAACTGTATTTAGAACACATTGAGGCATTTAAGGTAAGAAATCCAGTCAACTATAAGGCACTTGGAGTTTTCTACATAATACCTGAGTATATTTTCAAGTATACATCTATTCTGGTTCATACATGTAATCAGAGTGAACTTTAATTTAACAAGTATTCTGTATCATTTATACACCATCTAAAATGCATTATTAGTAAATATAGGAATTAAAAAAAATTATATTCCATATTCTTGAATGCAGGTGTTTAGGACTTGGAACTAAAGTGCTATCACATCATTCCTCAGATTCATTCTTATAGCTGAAGGACTCACTGCTTCAGCTACAACATACAAATACAGTGCTCCTGTATTCTGTCTAATATGAAATTATGTTCATCCACTCATGCTTACTGAATTCATTCCACTGAATAGGTCTCCTGATCCTACATGAGCTGTGTGAACGAAGTTTGTCGGCTCCCCAATCATGCTTCGATCAATCCGCCGTCGTCTTTTCTGAAAGGAAGGCAAAGCAAACATCTGAGATTCATTGAAAAGGCAAAACCAGAATGTGTCATAAATGTAGAACTTAACCATCTATAGGAAGGATATTGCATACACTGTAAGATATTTCAAGAGAGTCAAAAAACAGAGACCAAATTCTGCGGTTAACCAAAACACTGACATTACCGTCCTTTTTACTCAAGAGGATGCGTAGCAGACAAGCACGGATACCACTCCTAACATTCATGGCAACAAAACATTTGTAAATAACCTTACTAAATTCCACATTTATTAACCGGTATTTGCAGTATTTCATACAGCAACTTCTGCCTGTATTTGTATTTAAATCATGGTAGGACAGATCAAATTTGAGGCTTAATCATTCAAAACAAGAATTAAGGATCAAAGCATGTTAGAATACTCTATGAAACCACGAACTTAGGAAATTTCTGATATGCATGCCCTGATGTAACTATCTGTAATATACTTCATGGCGATGTCCAGAACAGCGCCTTGAGTTTGACCAGGGTTAGTCACAGACGTATCTTGACTGAACTCCGAACCCACATACTCAAGATCACTTTCAGTCTGCGTGATTCTTGTGAGGTCAAGGGGTGCAGTGGAGTAGTAAGGCAAAATGCCAGCTTAAGGACTCTACAGATTCCTATACCGTGTGACAAGAGGCAAGAGGAGGAGCACAAGGAGGCAAGAATCGCTTAACCTCTGCTTCCCAATTTTCAGTCACAGCTTCACTTTTAGTAATCTAATAACACGCAAACAAAAAAATTAGAGGCAGTAAGGACCCTCTCTAGTTAAGGCTGCTTTGGTTGCCTGCCTCCAGCTGAGTCCTGCATCTAAAGGACAAAAAGAAAACTCTCTCCTCGTTTCTTAGGTCAGAGCCAGGAAGCTTACACAGAGCAATTCATGCAGTGAGTAGTCACTCTGTGCACATACTCTGAAAAAATGCCTGTACTTGGGGGGAAAAAAAAAAGCCACAAAACACACTATCAATATCTCAGTTTAAAGTGTATTGTACAAAGTAGAGTTTAACAGCTAAGAAAGTACTTGAGCTGAAGTGAAACCTTCCCATTCCCTTAAAGTCCACTCAGTCTCGTTTTTAATGATCTTTTATTTCTAATTGGCTGTGAGACTGTAAGACCACACAGACTCAAGACACGAAGGTACATGCCTGGTGTGGGCTAGCTACTATTTCAATAGCTACAGATGAAATCTTTATGAATCAGAGCCCACAACTATGAGAATACATCATAGGGTTTAGCCAGCAAGTACAAAACACATTTAATCCTGTCTTGCACATTTTCCCTATTACAAAAAACAGATTTCAGTACCTTCTTGCATGCTATGAATAGCTGGGATGAGGAGGAACACATAAAATTCAGCAGAAACAGCCAAATACAATGATCTGATCTGTGCTAAAACTACTAGTGAATTCTCTAATTCCAATGAACTTGACGAAATCAATCAAATAAAATAGCCCAGCTGTAAAAAAGTTGTATTTACACCAACTAGTACTGTAATATGCTGTGATGTTGACACAGAAGGATGATCTAGACAGCCGTATGAGAACACACTGCTTTAATTAAAACACTTAAAACTGTTTCATGTCTGCAGCAGTTGCTCCTCTCTCCCTTTTAAAAAAATAGCAGCTGAATTTATATACCTAAACAATACATCAATGATTTCTTCATTTTAGTAGAGTTTTGATGCAGAGAATATGCAGACAAACCCAAAGATTTTAGACTTTTCTTTTCTTGTTTATGAGTTTTGCAGACAATTAAACTTTTTTTTGATGCAATTTATTTTACTCCTTAACTTGTTGCTAAGATCACTGGCATGCCAGTAACAGAGTGCTGGATCTTCTGAATGACTGTAAATGATTCTCCACTAATCACCAGCTAGTCAACCAGTAACCACTAGTTAAACTGCACTGGCATCAGACTACATCTCTTATCTTAAGTGAGTTCCTTATCAGAGGCCATCAGCCTGTTACCCCATGATATGTGCCCAGTGATGCGAGCTCTATGAAACTATGGAACAGTATATAAATGCTCTGCTATATTAAGACCACAAAACAGTTCACTGTGAAAGCAAATCAAAAATTGATTTGCTTTTTTTTTTCTGCAGGAGTACCCAGCTTACATTTACAGTACTGTTTTAACTTGGATCCTGAGAATGCTTTTGAAGCAACTTTACCAATCCCCACTTACCATGATTCAATTTTAATTTCAGACTAACTTTGGAGTGTACAAATTAAGACTTTTTTTTGGATTAAGCTGAACTAGAAGACTAACTGATGCCCTCCCATTGCTAACAGATGTTGAGGCCAATGAAAAGGGTGAGCCAGTCTCGAGCAGATCACAAGACATCTACTGCACACCATGGCTCTCCAACAGCAACTGTTCTGCTCTCCTACATAGCTGCTCCTACTAGAATGTGCTGTTCCTGCAGACAGGGCCTCAGCCAGAACCAAAATGACCAGTCAGAGTGTGTAGAGGGACAATGGGGAGCACTGTAAAAAAACCACATCTTTACGAGGAATAGAACAGATAAGAAAGTAGTAGGGGGACATGCCTGGAAAGATTACAAAGCTTTTACAAAGGACACCACAAATACCAGCTTTGCCAGGATTTCGTTTTGAAGTTGTATTTTCTGAGGCCTTGTACCTATAAAAATACATGCAACACCACTGTTTTATAAACAGTAAGAATTAACACACCAGACTGATTCTTCAGTAAATTTAATTTGAAAGAAACTGAGAAGCAGCACATTCATCTCCTACTTGGGAAGAAGTTAAATGTACAGTTATACTCATTCCCCTCTATCATCTTTGGCTTTCCACGCTCTCTTCTAGTGCAGCTCACAAGCCTTCTTGCATGACTGATTTGCTGTGGTGAAGGACTGATTGCGGTTGTGTTGTGGGAGTTAAAAGTATTGTGCTTGGGAAGTGGTCCCTGTCTTCTCCAGGGCCACACAAGCTGTGGCTGATCAGCTGAGATAATCGCCACGACTTTCAAGAGGGGAAGACATATAAAATACTTGGTGTTGAAAAGAAATAAAAAGTGCTGACAGGGATCAGCAAAATTTGGTCCCACCAGGCTTCACCCATACCTCAAACTGCTTGATAACATAAATAACTACCCTTAGAATATATTTACACACCAGGCAATCTCTACACCATGAAAAGCAAAACTGGTCTTGAAACTGAAGTAGAAGAGATGCAGGTTTGTGTGTTAAATGTCTGAGAGGAATGGAAGTAGTCTGAAGACCCATCTAAGAAGCCTTGCTTTGAATATGTACTAGATGCAATGAAACTGGATCACATTTCAGTTACCATAGAAATGAAGTAAAAATTGTTCTTTTCTATTCTTAACCTACGAATGATGCTTTGCACCCACACTGGGTAGCATTTCCTTTGAAATACCAGATCAGAAGTCAGAAAGCCTCCAACAGTTGCATCACACAAAATATTTTAACCCTGCAAGTTTCTTGAAACTTTAAACCATTTTAAACTTTTGCCTAAAAAGTTAAACTAATTATATCATGTATTCAACCTGCCCTTCAGCAAAGCCACAACCATTTCACTGAAACACTGTTTTTCATAGTTCCAAAAACCACTTATTGCAAGAATTCAAAACTGTAATTTGTTTCTTTAAACACACAATTGCTGCTGATGAGTCCAGAGGTATGCAAAATTTCCTTTTTACTCCCCTCTATTTTTGGCTTTCAGGGATGAAATCATCTTCACTACCTCCAGATTTTGTCCAAAGGTCGGGCTGCACCTCTTTAGCTCAAGCCATTTCATAGGTGATGGCAACACTTCTGAATTAGGCAAGCTCTCTGTCTGCATGAAAAGGACAATTTTGGAATTTTTTCTACTTTGTGCAGTTATGCACCCCTCTCTGCTCTTTATGAGAGGTCCTCTCAATGAAAAAAGAAGTTAAGACATGCACAGTAACACCAAGGTCTCAAACATATAAAAAAAATTATAAGTGGTATCACTTAGATCTTAGGAGGCTGATAATTATTTTCCTGCTAAAAGTTGAAGTTGCAAGTGAAGTCAACCACAATCTCATACAAAGAGATACATACATACATTCCTAAGTCAAGTGCCAACCTACATTTGCTGTGTATTAAAAGCAAAGGAATCTGCTAAGCTCCAGAACAGCATGTTCTTCTAATTCTACACCAGATTTTTTGAGATAGACGCTACAAACATAACAGAAATCCAAGTCTAAGTGAAATATAAGTGAGACACAGCATTGCAAAGGACCCTACAACACACAAGTCTGCATGGATTTTACCAGCAACCCTCACATGAAAGTGGTATTGCAGATGCAGATGAGGAATGTTTTTCACAGTTCCACTCTAATCATAAACCAATACACGGTGGAAACTGAAGAAATTCAGAGGGGATGATACGTTACTGCCATATTGCAAGCGCAAAATTTCTGAAAACAATGCTTCTTTATTAAAATTCACACACATGGCACTTTTCTCCTATTGCCTACCCATTTAATTTATATCCACTTTACAAAACAAGAAAAAGCGCCAACTCTTTTTTTCCACAAAGAAATGTTCTTTATGCAGCTGTATGTTGTCCTGGCTTTTCATATCTTAGGATCTCAGTAAAGTAAACTGTAAGAAACCAGGCAACAGAATACTCACTGACCTCAATGTCTACACGAGCAACAAATCAGTGGCAGAGTTGGATCTTTGCACCTCACATTCAGAATAACAAAACTTGATATTTAAGGCATAAGTAGAAAACCTTGTTTTAATCACTCTTGTCTAAAACTGACAAGGACACAATTAGGTTTCCATTGAGGAGAACTTTTTTTTTTAATTAATACTTGTTAATATCATCAAGCTATCACAAGGCAAGGATAACTTTCCTACTGCCAACTTTTTAGCATTTAACCAAATGTTATGAGTGCAATTTTTAATCACTGTTTTATAAGTACAGTTTTGTCTTATTTCATATGCAATAAAAATACATTGTACACACCATATTTCTGTATTACTTAAGTTATATTAATATATCATGCATTTCAAGGCATTTTTTCTGTCATTCCATATTTATCTGCGTTCCAAACAGTGTAGGGCACAGTACTACATATCAGAAAGGAAGTAACATGCTGATCTGATCTGTCCAGTCTGATTTTGTGCAATGTGTTTCCAACCAGATCCGGACCAATATGAAGTGTTCCATATATAAAATGCCAAGTGATGCACCTTTCTTTTTTAAGTTTTCTCTTTCAATTTAACTACCTGTAGAAGAGGAACTTTTGTTCAAATTTGTCATAATTTCCCCTTATTCTTCAAGACACTATTATTTTTCATGACATATTATTTTGGCTTGATACATAATCTGGAAAAAACAGAACTATGTACCATGCTTTGGCATCTCAACTGATACTGACTAAAAGCATCAGCTTCCAAGATTAATTCTCCAGTCTTGTGCCAGCTTCTTCTCTAATTTCAGACTATTAAAAAAATAAAATTAAAAGGAGTGCTGATTGTGCAGATCAAGGTTAACACTTAATAACACTCCACATTTGAGTGGGTTATGGCAGGAACATGTGAGGCTTCACTGGGCCCCATTCACCTGCTAGGACTGCCTTAATGGAGTCAGCAATGCTTACTGTTGGTTGGCAGGCACAGCAACCTTGCTAAGCCAAAAAAAAAGTTTTCCCCTTTTCTTAAATGAATACTATCATAAAACAGGCTTATCTATCTGGGCAAATGCTAACTAAAGAACATTTAATTCCTCTCTGAAGCCTTATTCAAGACTTAATAAATTTACTTGCTAACTCCCTACAGGGAAACCCTCCCTGGTGAGCAGAGAACTGAATGATCCATCTGTACTCTATGAAGAGTTGCTTTCTATAAAGAATGAGTTTCTGTAGCCAGAGATTAATCACTTAACATTTACTGCCTCCAAAAAGTTTTCTTTTTTAAAAGCAAAAAGATGATTGTGCATTCTTAAACAGTAGAAAGTTACACAGCTTTTATACTTGTGTCCACAACATGAGGGTCAATTGTGACTGCTAGCTCAGTCATTACATTCAAGTACAGTAAGAAACAATTCACTCTCTGATACTTCTTCACAAGCTTGACTTTTAAGTAACAGTGTGGTAATTAGAACATGATGAAATATAATAACTTTTAACCACCTAACCCTTTGTAACATGAGGAGATCTAGTGCTAGTACATCCTTCCCTACTAAACCAATCCAAATCCCAAACTCTCCTAAAACATAATAAATCCCAGTAGAGCCACTACAACTGCCATTGTTATGATAGACAGGGCAAATGGAAACAAGGAATATGCTCCTGGCTTTCCACTGTATCCAGCTGCTATATTTGTTTTCATTATATTTTGTTTTCATGCTATATGGGTGCACTATGAAGAAATTGATAATATGGGTATGATATGGATTTTTTAAAATTAAATAGGAATGATCAGACTTATATAGGGTCTCACACCTATTGTGTTTGATGTTTCAGAAATAACCCTCAAAGAACAAGCCTTTTTTGGAGAACTTCTGTTACCACTTATTCTAGCACTAATTTCAGGATTATCCAATGCAAAAAGCAAACTCTTAATCTGCAAATTCACTCTTTGGGTTCTTTATCACCAATCAAGATAGGTGTTTCCTATCTCTTCCCTGAGAACAAAGTGACATTTCAATGATAGAACTGTTGAAACAGAGCCATATGCTAGCTTTGTATTCAAAAACTCAGCCGAAACTTCAAAAGCAGCGCAGGCCAAAGATAAAAAAAATCCCAAGACAGAAATCTAAGGAAAGGGTTTAATCAAAGTCAAGACAGTCAACCATTTCAGGATGGAGGATTTGGATGGTTAGAGAAGAAACTGAAATCCTTCCCTTTATTCTCCTTCTTTTACCTTTCATACTTTTTATATCTGCTCTGAAAAAATACTAGCAGCAAGAGTCCCTCTGCTGTGACACCCATCTGATCCTCCAGACACTAACACACAGGAAGGGCTAGCTACTTGCTCAGAATAGGAAGTATCAGATCACCCTGTAGAAGTAGTTTTCTGTCCTCCCACACACATGCTGTTCTACTTCCAAAATAGTCTCGTGCACAGAATGTCTGCACGTCTCTCAAGACAAGCTGCGGTCTGAGTGGTATGTCTCAGTTCCCAATACTGACCCATCAAAATTGCCTAAAAAGGCTGCAGTGTCTTTCATCAAACCCTACATAAGGTGGCTGTAGGGGCAAGGGCATCCCTTGCATTTGTTTTTCTGCATTGTCTGTTTAAGAAAGATTTCTCCACACCTTCCAGCCTAATTAGGAACCTATAGATTCATGTTAAAAACAACAAAAAGCATGTATGCATGTAAAGCTGGAAAGCTAACACCCATCTCTACCAACTAGATCATTAGGTAGCAAACTGATACTGTGAAACCAATGGCTGGATGTATAGCATCATCATAAAGCCAGTGCGATATTTTTGAAGAAGAGAAGTTGCACATTCCCTAAACATTTCCCTGAATATTGTGGTATTCTCATTTTTTCAGCTGTTTTAAATCTGTGAGTTTACACCGCAGAGGCCATCATTTATACAATCTCTAAGCACTATATAAAAGCTGACGAAAGAGACCTCATACAGAGTAATGTTAAAATTCCAGTCAGCACTAGCATATGCTTAACATTTCAGTGCTCAATTCAATTTTTGAACTATAAAGTGACAATGACCATTTGAAGTGTAGGAGCCCAATACTCCCTGAATAAGCAAGAGTAGACCTATGAGTTTCAAATGCCTCACATCAAAACATCTCCCACACAGAAGGAATATAGAGAAGCACAATTAAGGTAATGCAAGATAAATTGAAATGCTAGACACTCCCTCCAAACCACTGCATTTCAGTAACAGATTTATTCTAAAGCAGTAACATGTGATATCTAAGCCCAGCATTATGATATTCTGACCAATGCAGTGATCTCCATCAACTGCAAGATACCAAAGCTGCTGCCCTCACTAAAACACATTTTTCTCAGTTTCCTATAAGGGCAGTCTTCAGCAGAATGTTTGAAGACTCCTGACAAATTAAGGATCTTGCAAACTACGGCTTCATCAGAACAAAAGCAGGAGGAAACCGGCACAGGCTTTCATGCCAGCTCTTAAACAGCTGAGGTAAGTAGAAGGTCTCCAGCACACTCAGCTTTCATTAAGTTAAGAAAAGTTCATGACACCTCATGATTTCTCTAGCTAAAGGAGCTAGGAGATAAAGGACTGAAAAGAGCTAATTTTTTTAATAATGTGAGCTGTTACAACTAGCATCTAACCTGATTATCAAGTGTACACTGGATTTAGTTTTTACAGCAAAATCACTTGGCATGTACTGACTGACTCAAGTAGAAAAGAAAAAAAAAAGATGAAATCTGATTGTCTGAGCTCCTCAGCAAAACAACTCGCAGTTCCATTCATGTATAGAAAAAAGCAAAAATAAAGGGAAGATAAAAGAATCTAAAATGTCAGCAAAGCTGACATCATCAAATCTTCCAGACTGATTTTAAGTTCAACTTCTCATCAAATCAATCTATTTTGTAACTTTTTACATCAGACTGAATTGCATATTATCTCAAACAGCTCCTTTGTTTTTAGCAAATTCACCACCTTCTTGCATCTTTTGAAGTATAAGCTTTTTGATTTGTTTACACAATATTCCATTATATTATGATGATGTTAGTCATCATATGACAAAACTGGCAATTGTAGCCTATGTTTTCTAAATAAACAGGAAAAAATTGCCAGATGAGGTCAAATGACTCTGAAAGACAATAGGTCTTTTAAGAAATGTGTTTAGCTCACACATCAAAGGGAACTTGTTCCATTCCAGATGCTTAAACCAACTTCAAGTCATATAGTATATCTGAATCTATTCCTTGGTATTAGCTAGTAAGTACCGTCCTTTTCAAAATACACGTTAGTACAATTTCAAGGTGAAATTTGCAACTTTCAACCTTTCAACTTGGCTGTCACTTTGTCTACAAACTTAGTTATCTTTCTAATATTTTATTTTAATTACTTTGGGTGGTTTAATGTCTCTTTAACATAACTTTTTTTAAAAGTAATTTTAAAAGCCCAGTCATTTAAAAGAATCATACTGGTTTCCTACGACAGTAACTATACTGTTCAAATGTCTTTCGACTGTGAAGTCTGATTGTAGATTAACAGGTAATTACACAATTAAAGGACAGTAGAGCATGGTGAAAGCAACAAGTCATAGACTCACAGAATGGTATGGACTGGAAGAGACCTTGAAGACCACCCCCTACCCCCTCCCAATACCTCCCACTAGACCATGTTGCTCAAAGTCCCTTCCAGGCATGTGGCAACAAGAACTTCCCTGGGCAACTTGTTCCAGTGCCTCACTATCCTCACAATAAAGGATTTTTTCCTAATATCCAGTCTAATTCTACTCTCTTTCAGTTAAAAGCCATTCCCCCACGTCCTATCAGTATCTGCCCTTGCGAAAAGTCCCTTTCCAGCCTTGGTAGGCACCCTTGTCTGTGATACCAGCTGCAGTATCTCAGCAAAAATCAGAACTTAAAATTAACATATTAACACTCTCCTTACAGTTGTCTGAGTAACTTCCAACAGGTTAGCTGTTGCTTGGATCAAATGCTTATTTACCAGCCTGCACAGATGAAAGCAAAGTTAACCACTGAACCTGCAGAGTCAATCCAGATCTATGACACAGACAAGGGACAAAACCTCTGCTGTACAGGACATATGATGAGAGACTGAAATAGTGGGTTCGTTCACGCTTAAGAAAAGATACATCTGCTTGTGGCCTTAACAGTCTTTCCACTACCTATATAGGAGGCCACAGAAGACAGACAGACTTGAAGGTGCACAGTGACAGTTTGAGAAGCCACAGCCTCAAGTTACAACACAGAAAACCCTGATTAAACAAATAAATACAATAAACAGTTACGTAGGTGGTCAAACACTAGACCAAAAACCCAGTGAATTTGAATGTCCATCCTTTGAGATCCCCAGAACACAACTGGTCCTGACCCTGCAAAAGTCAATTCTAGCTGGTTCTGCTTTGACCAGGTGCATTGCACTAGATGGCATGCAGAGATGTCTTGTCATCTAGACTACTTTGCAAGTCTCCAGCTGCAGATGGTGATGAAGAGCACGCTGCATCTGACTTTCCTCTATATTCTCCCCAGTAACCAAAAATCATAGTAACATAAAACAAAGGTTAAACAAATTGTATGAGGATTCACCACAGTACAAGCTTTCTGGAAACTTCTAATAGGTTCATACAAAAATCAAATCCCAAAGTCTTGGTAAGAACGCACCATGAACCGTGTCATGTTGCGCTTTCTTTCCGTTCACTTACTGACCTTCCCCAGCAAGAACACAGGAAATACTTGAAAGATCATCTGGCATGATGAGAGCTGTAGCTCTCCAGAGGACGTGTGCCAGGATTACAACACATAGCCCCTCCTGCTCAGCCAAATGAATGTCTCTTTACCCCCAAGATACAATACAAACAAAAGGTTTGGGTGTGCTTAAGAACAGTGAGTATTGAAACAGTTTTGTTAAGAAATTATCTTTCTTGCTGTAATAAGACTTCCTAGAGCTGGCTGACTAATACAAACAGGTTTGTTATGTCCGGTGTGTGCAGGTGGCTGAACGCTTTTGCATCTTGATGGAAGCACACATGTTGCGTAAGGTACATTACATGCAAGCCTTCTGTACTCCTCTGTACGCTCTGTACAATCCTCTACATCAGAATGATATGCACGTAACAAACTCCACTGCAGAAAAGTAAAAGAATAAAAAATAAACTGAAATATTACTTTGAAACAGGTAATAGCCACTGTCAGACACAGGATCCTCACACTCACCACACAAAACCAATCACTCAGTAAGTCTAACACTTTCTCTGGACCAGCTAGTTAAAGCATCCACTGTGCGGAAGGTAAAGTGCCTAAAGGCACTGCTGTATGTTCTCACAAGCCTGCACTTTGTGATTCACCTTTAACTATGACAATAAATCAGGGCCCACACGGTATTTTCATAAAATATCTTTTATGCAACTCACTGTAATTCCCTTACTGGGATACAATGGATTTTCATGAGTTATGGCACTGTTTATTTTTCGCAGTAGGATTAATGAATGGAAGCTTTAGTATTTCTGCTGCAGGCAAAAACAAAGCCACAATATTTAATTCCAATATCCTCAGGAATCAACAAACACACACATAGTGAATTCATGAGTTTTTAAACACCTCTGTGAGTATCATCGTAGAAACTCAGCATTAGCTTGCCCAGACAGCAGCTGCTTCTTGTTTGTTTACATATATATATATACACACACACACACACACGCAACAAAATACCTGAATATTTTCCTGGTTTTCTAATGGTGTACTGTACTACTTACTTCTCAGTGAAGTTTTATCAAAATGAACTTGCTCTAAATGCAGAAACTTTCTCTTTTTTTGGTACAAATCCCTTTTTAAGGGAAGTAATCCTATCACAGCTTTGTGTGTCTCAGTCTGTGAGACACACTCTTGGACTGCTGACCTTTCCGGCAATCTTCCCCACTGGCATTTCCTTGCTAGGTTATCTGTCACCTGAGTGACCTCAGCATTGTCTCGGGGTTGTCCTTGCTGCTCCAAAGGCATACTGATCAGTATGGAATCACAAATTTCCTTCAGTGGCCATTCCAAATCTTGCTCCTGTGAAGATTTCTGCAAAGGTCCCAAATTTGACTGTCATCCAGTTCACTTCAGGCAAGCCATTTTGTAAAAAATGCATCCCAAAATACATTATAATGTGATAATCTGTTTTTGCTTGCTCTTGAGGCATCAAAGCAAAAAGGAGTTAGAATGTACACAAAGAGAAGCAGGAACAGCCTCTCATGTTCTTCCCACACTACGAAAAATAGTCACGCACTTGAAAGGTGATCTCTCTAGTGGACATAGAAATGGTGACACTACACACAAAACTTAAAAAAGACAATACAACTAGCAGCCAAGACAATTTATCAAGGGATGGCCCAGTAGGTATTTTAGAGATGCTTACATATCAAGTCCACACACAGCATGGCTAGAAGCATCCCTGGAAGAGTAGTCTACCAGTAAGTCTTAAGGAATGTTCAAATCAGCAGCTGTGCTTAGGCTTAAATTAGCTTTCTGCTCAGCTTTTGACATATTCAGAATAGTAACTGACACGGAGCAGCAACATAAAAGCCTATGCCTGGAGTGTGGCAAACATCCCCAAAAGACAGAAGGGAAGTTGTTCAGGAACTAATTAACAAGTTCCAACAGAAGCATGGCAGCAAAGGAGGAGCAACACGGTGTGCCACTGAAAATCTGTAGGTTCAGAAGACAGACAATAAAGAAAAAAGGCCATTGTGCAGGAAAACTAGCCAAGCACTGTAAGCCTACGTATTTTACTACAACAATGAACATAAAAAGGAAGCCCTTTAAAGAAGTGTCCTGCTTTCCTTGTCAAAACAAAGGAATCTCTACTGCCTTGTCCAGTGTCCCACTAAAAGAAAAACACCAGTTCCAAACATGTACAGGCCCTTTTGTGTAGTCTTGCTGAGGCATGCCACAATTCCATAGGTCTTGAGTGTAAACAATCATTACTATTTCAATTTCATCAAGTCAGAAAGTACTCCATATTCCTGACTTATTTGTCACATTCTACTCTTCTAAATTCAGTGTTGTTGAAAATAAGGATTCAGGAGCAGTAGCAGAAATAGCTTCTGTTCCACAAGCTGCACTACAAAGACAGACATTTTGTAAAGTCAGGCACATTCACTATTCATAATCTACTGGTAGACTCATGAGTAGTATCAACAACATACCACACAATCATTTATAGAGGATGTTCATACTGCTCAGAAGAACCTTTCTACTTACTAATTCATTCCTGTGGCAAGCCTGTCCTTCCTTATTTTGCAGGTTTTCTGCACCAAGTTATCCATGATTCCTGCAAAAGCAGATTTTCTATTACTGTTTTATTGTGTCTCCTACTTGCATAATTTTTGATACCATTTCATACAGTTCCTTCAGCCTAATACTGGCAGTTCTGAAGCTGGATTCACTGTGGAAATCCGGGCAATAATGTGGTTTTCTCAGTGTGTCAGATCTAGTAATCTTGCCAGAATGAAACCAAATGTGGGAGCTTCTTATGACAGGAAGAATAGGAAAGCAAGGTTCTTTGACAGCTGAACAGGAAGCTTGGCATTGCAACACTGAGCACCGTGGAGATACCTAGGATTCCTCCAGGTTCATGCTTTATTGGCAACTTCAGGGCAAATGCTTCCCAGTTCCACAAGTGTAGTCAGCTTCTACCAAAACCAAGATACACCCAACATCAACTTTCGGCTACAGATTTACAGTGACTGGCAGTTAAAGTCAGAAAGAAGAGGACAAAGAACAATAAACATACAGAGCAAAATCAGGTTTTCTGAGGAGCTGCAAGCTGGGAATTTCGAAACTGGCTGCATAATAAGTGTAGATTATTTATAGTAAATATTTTTCCTTTTACTCTTCTGCAAATGGAACCATGCGATATCTAAAAAGACAGGACATAACTCCATCTTCCTAGCAACTAGAGCTATGAATACAGAATTGAATAGTTATTTTTGCTAGAAAGATATATTGTTCCTAAATTAAAGAAAACCACCAACAACTAAGCTAAAGTATTACCACCATCACTCTGTGTTTCATAACCTGAAACAGGTCAGGTACCCTCTATTAACACACAGGTTTTCAGTGGACTATGGAACCTATACCAATTTAAAAAAAGTTTTGAACCACTGGCTTGGCAGCATGACAACTGCTTAATTTCAATCATATCCGATTATTTATTTATCCCTCTGCCACACAGACATCAGGCTATACCACGCAGAAACATGCTTCCATGATCAAGGCACAGAATTTGCAAGAATTTTCTTCCCAGATTTCCTGCATGGTTTCTATGCCTTAACCTCGCTTTACTATTTCACCAGGTTTCCCTGAAGTTCTGTCAATATCCATAGACAGAGGCATTGTCTACAACTGCTGTCCTGAACAGACATTAACACGTGCTTCTCATTTGTGGTAAAGTTTTACACTACCGAGAGATGTATACTACGTCAAAATAATTTAGGACAGGAAGTGACTCTGATTTTTTCTATAACATCATTTCAGACAATTTTAAACATAATTCCTTAAGCTTAAAGTTCATTTTAGCACATACTGAAAATGCAAATACATTTTGAGCACCATTTATGAATCCAGTATTTGTCAAAACTCAAGGGAAAACATTCTCCACTAAGAACAGCATGAAAGTGTTTATTTTCCAGCTGCAAAGCTAAAAAAATAACTCAGGATTCTGCATTATCATGACACTTAACACTTCCTCATGGGGATTACTACACAAAAACATTGAGAAACTAAAACCTTTCTGCCCTTCCCAACTGTCTCCCAGCAAGGTTTACTTTCAGACCACTCTTCTGTGTTCAGAGATTGTACAGTTACAGTTCATTTTCTCTTAAAGAAACTGAACCACATAAACTTGCATAAAACCACAACACAAAACTTAGATGTGGCTGTTTATCTGGGGTGATAGTAGAAGCACAAACCGTATCACAGTCAGTGCATCCTACAGCATTTCTTGTCTCAGGCATTATAAAAGTAAGTGTCTGCTATGTTTGGTCATAAAAAACAATTTATCAGTAATACTCACCCCTGCAATGCCTGCAGAGCCTAAGCTGAATTCTATTCCTTCTTGGGCATGACCAAATTATTTACTAAATTCCAGCGAGCTGAAGCAGAGGGATTGTTAATGGAAAGTTTACTGTACCAGTGTGGGAAAAAGATTCAGCTTGACTCTCTGAACACAGAGGGAGCTTGTACAGTTGGCAATTGGAAATTAAAAAGTGATTCCTTTTAGGAGTCAACCACTTGATGTACATTTTAGTGATCAACAAACAACTCTACGGTAAAACAGGTTTTGAGTCGTGTTTTAGAGCATCTTTCAAAGGGAAAGCTTTGCCGGTCTATTTAGACAAAAATTACAAACACACCAATATCAAATAAAATCCTCTCACTCCCTTTATCATTTTTCTTTCCTTTTCCATGGGGAATAATGTGTGCTGACTAATTCTGGATTAGTTAATTAATTCTAATTACTAACTTACGTAAATCGTTACGTAATGTAAGGTATTGTAGAGTACCTGGTCACTTTTCCTATCATATAAAGACACATCAGACTGGTGTAAACTCTTCTGCTTTCTCTGACTTAACAGACTGAACGTTATTTACACTGGTGTCTAGTTCAGAGGCACTGAGAAACAGACAAAGATATCGCAAAACGTAATTTTGGTGATATGAAACATGCTACTAGCATACATGGAGAATAATTTTACTGTCTTCAGTGGATGATCAAGACACCCTCACATTTGTAAAGTGTTACAGCACATGTTTTGCAGCACTTAAGTAATCTGAATATTGGTCCCTTCAGAAACCCTTCTTGTTTTATAATCTCATTAGATACAAAAAAGCTGTTTAGAATGAACATCAAATAAGTAAAAAAAAAAAGAAAAAAATACATGTAAACTTGAATTAGCATCATCCATTTTAAAATCTAGCTAGAATAAATTTTTGCTGTAACAACCAAGATGAACTGCCTTCAAAGAAAATCACAATGCTTATACATATCCCATAGAAACTACTAATAAGCATCCAAGAGTATCTCAGCAGTCAGCAGGATCCCAGGCGAGCATCAAGGAAAATATTCTGGAAGTTGGGTTTTGCTGTAATTCAGCAGATTATCCCAAAACACCCACAAAAAGAACCCAGAACAAACAAAAAACCCCACCAACCAACCAACAGCAAAAAACCCCCACAGATCACCACCACCACCAAAAAAAGCAGCCAAAAATACCCCCCAAAACCAACAAAAAACCCCAACCAACCAAAACAGACGAAAAAAAAAAAAATCAACTAAACACCAAAATCCAACCCACCATGCAAGAAATATTTTCACAAATCAGAAAAAGTGTCTCTGGTATGTAGAAGAACCTGAAG
The DNA here is from genome assembly GCA_013400235.1 of Oriolus oriolus. Lineage (NCBI taxonomy): Eukaryota > Metazoa > Chordata > Aves > Passeriformes > Corvidae > Oriolus > Oriolus oriolus. The sequence goes on along the minus strand of VXBT01010372.1, from coordinate 42,033 downwards.
TTCACAGCTTGCATAAATCCCCATAGTGTTCAGTTCTTTAACCACTGAATCAGCGCACACACATCTATCTTCATGTCTCAGTCAGCTTTTTGTCAAGTTTTAATCCAGGTCTGTATGTACGAAAAGGTGTAAATTTCCTTTTCATTGTCTTCTCTATGTAGTAACATTAATCTCCTTTAACAATGGAAATGTTGGCATTTTATTCCTGAATTTAAAAGAGCAGCTGAATCTCACTGATGTGAGATGCATGGTGTATGTTTTACTTCTTTAGGGGTAGGATCATACAAAGAGGCCTCAATTGCATTGTTTCTAGCTTTCCAGCAGTCAGTTTAATCCACACATCATCATGACCACATCTTCCACAGGTTTCAAAATCGTTTTTAAAAGCAATAATTAAGTACCACAGATCTCTCTCACACACAAATCTTGTTTCTTTATTCCCTGAAGTACACACACTGCAGCTTTTTTCCTTCCTCTCCCAAACTTCCCTTTCTTTGCATTATGAACCCAGAAGTAATTTCATTCTCAAAGTTTAGTTCTGATGTTAAAAAGAGAAAACATGCATTTGATATTCTTCCACGGAGAATAAAAGGCCTGTAAGCTCTTTTGCCTGCTGTTCTGTGGATCAGCATGCCTATTCTTGTGCTGGCATTTCTTCCGCTCTTTACAAGCTCAGCAATGCCAAGCTACTGCCACAAATGAAAGCAATTCAGTACGTTCCACACATGCACGTGCATGTATGTTTGTGTGTGTTTACATATCCTAGCACATTTCTTTGGAATATGTGCCTGGCAGGATTTATTCTCCCATTTTAACAGTAATCCATTATTTGACCACCATCCTAGAGCCCAGGAATTAAACAGGGTTTTAGTAATTGCAGTACAACAAGCCGTATTTAAAGAAATATTTGTTCTAAACAGAGTTAAATAGGACATGTCCTATATAGATTTTACTCTAGTCTGTCAAGAAATCTACCAAAGTGGATTTTAGCTTGTAAGCCACCTATATTTTGAATATATATCGTAAGAGGAATTTTCTTCTGTAAGTAATACACTACCTTGATACACAGCTCCAGTTCCCAGTTGAACATAGCCAAGTGTGCTTTCTTTAGGTAATTTAATCCCTGAAAGCATCAGTTTTTCAGTTCATAGAACTGATAAAACACCCCAAAAGACAAGTTTTATGCAAATATACATAATGAGGTAAAGATTAATAACGACATTTTATGCTACTGTCTTTTATAAAACTGTGATTTTATAAAAGGTGATTGTGGTATCACCTCTAAAATTCTATCATTCTGGTATAATCTCCAATTAACATGTATTCATAAATCCTGTTGGAAATATTTTCCTCCATTTTATTCAAATTAGATTCATTTTTCACTACATCATCCTATATGTCCCAATTTTTCTATTCTTTCCTAATTTAAGGTCATAGGTTCTGAAACCACTGAGATGGACCACCATACAGCTCTCCAAATAACCCGCCTGACATCTTCCAGATGTAAAACAAGAACTGCAATGCTGACCCTTCAAATGAGTCAAGCCTGAAGTGCAAGAAAACAGAAGTCAGCATCAGTGACAAAACGGAAGGGTTTCAGTGAAGGCAAGATTTGAACCTACCTGGAGGCATTCGAGGCCGGAATAAAAGAATGCTAAATTTCCAGAGCATCTACCTGCACTCAGTATTCATGACACACTGCCCATGGGAAATGTTTTCACTTTTTAAGTACAATACTTTCAAAGGTCACAACTTCTTTCAACAAACGTAAAGTACAAAGCTCTGTGTTACTCCATATCCCCGTCAGAGAGATGGACATAAACCAGAGGGAATGCAGACACTGATACGCAACAAGCAATAAGTATTTCCTCCTAGTCACCATAATGGGATGACCGCTGCTCCAGAGATGGAAAGGCTGGTCTGGGCAAATTTAAAAAGACAAATCACGATTTGGTCTCAATTTCTCAATCTCTGGAGATAAGGCAGCCACATACCAACTTGCAACCATCTTGTGCAGGTTAGAAGAACATAAATCATAATGCAGTCCTGCCAAAGGTATGGCAAAATTAAAACAGTCTGATTTGAGAGCGTCCCAGTACCAAAACATTTGAACTGGGTAGTCCTTTATGATAAAATATCGAACAGAACATAAAGGGTGGTTATGTTCACCCTAAAAAAGTTATACCACAAGCAAGAGAAAAACAATTATTAAGACCCTGTGCCTGAGAAAGACAACATATTATAAACCCAGACTATTTTCAAAGCCTGAACAAGCTGAATTTACAACTGCAATAAGAGAGATAATGTAGTTTAAACTATTTAAAAAAATTCCATGTGACCCTCATCCCTTTTCATGTTAAGTCACTTTCAGAGCATGACATATTAACATTGACATAAATCACTCAGTGTTACACGTTTATTTGACGGAGTAAACACGAAGAGAGATGGTATCTTTCCTTGGCTACAGTTAACTACAGCTCTCTTGAGGATACACCCAAGTAACCAAAAAAACCTCTCTAAAATTATTTGAAAAACAAAAAATACCCAACGGGTTCAGAGTCATCACTTCCCTGAATCTGCCTCAGAGTGCAGTTCATAGAGTCAGCTTTTCTGCCCAGCCTCCACTTTTCTAGTCTCCTCCCTCTGTGGCAGGATATTAACCCAGATTTACAGAAGTCAGCATTTTAGAGTGATCAGCTAAGCCACTTTGAAGACAAAGGCAAGAAAATAATTACAAGTGATTACCTATTGAAGTCTGTGACTTAATGGATACTTTAAAAATTCTGTATCTTTGAGAACAGTGAGGAATAGCATTATTATAAGTAAATGGGAACTTTGGTATCATGAATATCTCATGCATAAGTAAGTGTCATGACAGGAACTGCAGAACCAGAGGTTTGAGGAACAGTCTGAAAAAGGAAAACTTTCAGCATTGTGAAATGCTAATGTTGGGAATTGAAAATGTAAGCATAGGCAGAGATCTTTAAAAGAGCAATTAAAAAATATGTATTTTTTTGAGTTGCATATTGGTCTTAAGAATTATCACCAACAGAATATCTGAGATCCATTCCAGAAAAGTTACAATAAAAATACAGTAAGATATGAGCAGAGGAAGCTTCTAGTCTCAATACTCCCTTTCATATCAAAAGCAGTGAAAGCCAAAAAGGCTGAACACATAGCTTCAGGGCAACGACTGACTTTTCTATTCACTAACACAAAGCATGCTTCCAGACAGTGTCAGTGAAAGTGCACATCTCTCAGGCTATGTCCAGATTACCCCTGCCTCTAGCTGCTGGCAAGTAGAAATGCCCCTAAATCTTCAAGTTTCTGCATCTCCCCTGCTCTGACATGAAAAGCAGAATGGGACAAAACAGCTGAACTGCCAAACATTACAACTAAGGCACACCAAAAATACCAGGGTGGCTTTGGGGCTTCAACTTCCATTAAAAAAAATCACAAAAAAACCTACCAAAATTGCATTCGAAATGCTTCAGCACAGTCTCCAAGGGTGTTTGCAAAACTATCAACTTCTAAGCAGTATCAGCTAGTTCTCGTGGAAGCTCTTTTTGTCAGTTACTCATACCAGGGTTTTGCTCTTGAAAATGTCTTCTCACTGAAAAATGTGGAGATTTAAGAGAAACAAGAAACTCAAGGGCTCCAGCATGGGTGTCCAGATCAACAAACAGCACAATCTACTTTCTCCCCATGTTTAAGTGGAAAGCCTGAGCTCTGTGGAGCCTGCAGATTTACATCCTTCTTCAAGTATGTTGATAATAGCAAGACACATTCTCATTAACAGAAAGCTAGCATAATTCTTGTTTCCAACCTCCCCCAAAGAGCTATATTCTATGTCATCAACTAATATTATATTAAGTAAACAGCATCAGTGCAGCTAATGAAGAGCTAAAAATTTCACAGCCATAATAAAAGATCATAAAATATTCAGTTAATTTTCATTCAGGTATTTATACATAAACACAAAATGATTCCTTTGTTTTCTTTGTAAACACTTTAATACCTGAACATCACAAAAATATTTTAAGATGTGGCGGCTAATTGAAAGGTAAAAGAAAAACTTAAAGCAGCTCTATCAGGCTGAAAGCCATACAAGCAGATCAGGTTTTATAAACAGAAGCCAAGCATTTTGCTGCTTATTTGATTCTGCCCCCTTTGATAAGGTATTTCCTCGAGCTACTTCTAACAACAGCACTGAATAGGAAAAAGAAAGAATTTGAACCATCTGAACTGGCAGCTCAATATGTAACTCAGCAGGGCAACTCTGAAATCTGAGGGTTCTCCAAGGTTGTCATCTTTTACATGAGTCTTTCATAGGCTTACTGAATGCAGCAGGCTGATCAAATTTAATGAAAAAGAGAGCCTGAGTTTTAATATATTTTAAGCCTGAAGCTGCACTTGCACAGCACTGCTGTACTGAACAGGGAGCCTGCGCCAGTACTCCTTCAGTAGCAAGGTGGTATGTGTGCCTGCTGGGGGTGACCTATTCTGCAGCTCTAAGGCACACTGAATGCTTCATTCTCTTAATTGTGTTCAAGTTTTTAAGAGTTGGACAAATTGCAGCGTTAAATGTACCCTCAGATGTATCTATGACTCCTTCTTCCCCAGAAAGGAGGCTAGGGCTGACAATATCCATCAGTGGAAAATTTCCTTAAGTAACCAGGGTTAAGATCATTTGTGTCTTCTGAAGCACCCAGTGCTCAGTTCAGTTGATAAATACAGCAGTATGTGCAGGGTTTTTCCTGCCTCTCTTTTAAAAAGACAGGCCCCCCCACTCTAAACACCTATCAGGCAATCCTCTTTCATACATCAAAAGAGACACTAAACAAACTTCACTTTCCAAACCACTTTAAACATTTATGGCATAGCACGTAACAAAACCATTAATAGCTCCTTGACAAAACACAAAATGGAAATCATCTAAACAAGAGACAAGCAACAAAACATCAACTAATTAACTAAGGAAGGAAGCCTGGAACCAGAAGCATGAGAGCATAGTTTATTCTTTTGTAGCAGAGCAGTAATTTTACTGCAAGGTCAAAGCAAAGTGAAAAGCTTGGCTGTGTTCAGCTTTGGCCCAAACCATGTGAGAGTGCACCAGATCATGGCCAAAGGCTTCTCAAACCAAAAATTAACTTTGCAAGTTAAAAATGGACAGACCAGGAAGAAAGCAGTGTAGGAAAGTAACAGATTCCTGGTGTAGGCGACAAGCTTAGCCTTAGAAAGAAACCACAGACACTTTCTCTGAAAACATGCAGGATTTCTAAACTTCTGTTATCAAGCAATGTATCTGGTAGTGGGGATTTGGCAGAGTTTACCGAAATATAGCAGTGGATGAGATGATAGCACAGAGGAAGCATGCAAAAAATGACTGATCTTGCACTGGGAAACGCAAAATCAGCTTACAGAACCTATAAAGGATATCAGTGGGAGGTGTAAGAAAACTGGTGCAATCACAGAAAGTGCTACTTTTCCCAAAATAAAGTTTTGGGTCAGATCGTAGGAGACTGAATTCAGGGTACTTAAACCACCAAGAAACTATGAACATAATTATTAATAGATTAGTATCTCCTCCTTGGTATCATGAAAACAGATATGAAAGCAACTAGTTGTCTGAAGTCTTCATTGTGGTAAAACAGATTATGAATCCAAAAAAACCTAGAGGGTGATACAGGAACACCTTCCCGTGGCTTTTGTTTGGATTCTACTGTGGTCAGAACCTCAGGCTATTAAGAAGCCACCATCAGGAACATGCTTTCTTCAGCTGCATCCCTAATTAGTTTTGTTTCTTTGAATACCTGTTTTTTTTCATTTTATAACTCTATTTCAGAGAAGCTCAGAGACCCAGCTTCCAACATGTGCCTTCTGTGATCATGAGTACTGCAGTTTTGGATACAACAAGTGAAATATTTAGCAACCAAAGTAACACTTAGGAGAGAGAGTAGAACTGCTTTCCAAGACACCTATGCTTTATTTCACAGCAGCAGGGTGCATCCAGTTAGCACCGACGAAAGACTAGAAGCTGTGCCAAGATACATTTCACTAAAAGATGATGGTAATACTTGAACATCGTCTTTGATTTAATGAACCTCAGAGAAAACTAGTATATAACTGCAACATTGTTACTGTTCTGCTCTGCGGTATGCTATTAGAGAAGTCATGTCAGCGAAATTCGCAAAGTAACGCATTCTTGCTGCTCTTCTATTAAACTGACTGAAAGGACTCACACATGCACAGTTCTCATGCTAAGTGCACTATAGCTGAAAAGAATACAGATGCTGTTTTTGACCATTTCAAATATAGTATGCTAGAATTTTGCCAGCAGAAAGCAGAAACAATTCTGGAATCCTGCATTTCAAAAGAGAAGGAAACTCCTCAGCTCAAAGGATGCTATAAATATCACAGAAACATGCAACTACTAAAACCTCCAGCAAAGAGGGTTAACATTTATGTCACTATCCATGACATTAAAGATGCCTCAGATATCAGCACCTGCCAAAGAAAATGAGAAAAAAAAATCATTTCAGAGAATGCCACCTGGCAGAAGGAGGAGACCTAGGAGACAAAGGAGAATGCTTGTGGTGAACAGGCAAGTTCCTCCCAGGCTGCCTCACCTTCCCAAGTGCCCTCATACAACAGGCATGAGGCCCTGGAACAGGATGGACAGACAACTGATGATGTGGACAAGGTTCTCCTGCTGTGCTGATCCTCCTTTCTCTCATGAACAGCAACAGGATCCAAGGGAACACATGAAGACGTGTCAGGAAAACGTGGGCTGGATATAGGAAAAGATTCTTCACCCAGAGGGTGGTTGGACACTGGAACAGGCTCCTCAGGGAAGTGGTCACAGCACCAGCCTAAAGAAGCATTTGGACAACGCTCTCGGGCTCATGGAGTGAATTTTGGGGCTGTGCTGCACAGGGCCAGGAGATGGACTCCATGATCCTTAGGGGTCACTTCTGACTCAGGATAAACTATGATACATATAAGTTTAAAAACAGAAGGAACATTTTCAACATTAATCAGAACAAGTAGCAAATTAACTTCCTGCTTTCAAGTTCTATATTGAGAGGCTGGTGGTTGTTGGTGTTGCTTCAAGACCATATTAGTCCTTCCATAGAAGGCAGCCTGTCAACATGTAATGGCTGAACGTGAAATGGCTGGGACACTGCTAGGCAGGCCATGAAAAAGTTGAGATGCAGGAGTTAAAATAAAAGAAGGCACGTGAAAGGAATGAAACTGGGCAGATCAGGCATTTCTGCTTAGAAAGTGGACTCAACTGACAGGCTGAATGCGCAGCAGGGGACGGACACATAACTTTCATCCAAGTTCCTGTGTTTCACTTAGTTTATGATACAATGGGCAAATATGTAAACATATTTTGGGACTTAAAACCTAGCATGTTTTTTGGCATGTAAGTCTCTCAAACACGCAATCATACAACACCTGCAGAGACAGGGAAAAACTGCTTCCGTATCCCTTGTCTCATTTATCAGTTTGTCTCAGACTTACAGTACATGCTTTGCTATTTGTCAGAGATGGAAAACATTCCTGTACTTACTCAGAGGTATAAGTGTCTGATTAAACACTCAGTGCAACCGAGCATGGCAGAACAATGGCTGTACAATACAACACAGCAAAATGAGATGAGGAACTGCAGGGAAAGGACAACTAAGTGCCTTTTGTCAAGCATGCCAAGAAGGGCACACGCCTCTTTTTTTTCTGAGATGTATCCTGAAGAATTTTGGCCACTTCGCAAAAAGCAAGTCTCCCATAACATTTAAAAGGCACATTTCAGAAACTAGGTCAGTCCTCAACAATGTGCTGTTAGTATCTTAAACACAAGGATGGTTTTAATTTCCAAGCAAATGCACACCACCATTATCAGCAGAAACCCCGCGGGTTGCTTCCCTTTCCTCCACTTTCCAAGTACAATCTCCACCTGCTTCATGAGTCATTGCCCACAGATCGCTGTATCAATGTATATGGATTTCTTGGGCAGTAACTTAAACATATCATAGAACTCGAGTCAGGATTTTGTAAGGACTGAGCCTTGGGATTCTCAAAACCAAACAGAATATGCCATTTTTCTATCCGAAATACTTTGAACTGTCAGATCTTACTCAAATCTACGCTTAAAAACCAACACAAATAACTTTGTCTATATATGGATACAGCTAGCATTTTAAAGGATTGCATGGTATTCAAGCAAGAGAGGAGGATCACAGATTCATTTCCATGTTGGTATCTCAGAGTTCATTTCCCACAGCGCTGCTTGACTAAGACTGAGATGAAGTTGCACTCATTAGTTCAAAATGTTAATGGTCACACTTTGATATTTGCATGCCATCTGAGGATCAGTCTGGCATTCAGGCTTTGTGCAACGGCAACGCCTAGTGTGAGGCTTTTTTTTTTTTTCAATCCTTTGGCTTCCCTAAAGCCAAATATGAGCAACTGAGCACATTAATGTGAGGTTGCTTTATTCACTCTGGGTTTCTCTTGGTTACTGTAATACTACCAGTAGTAACTGGGGGGTTTTTTTACATATTTGTAAAACCACTATATGACCACTGTCATTTCTATACATTAATTTAGCTTGATCTCAATGTCACACTATACCATGATCTTTCTCACAGTCCTAACCATATTCCTGGTTAATTCTACCTTCATGCAGGCAGAATTTCCTCCAACGGCACTACACTCAGAAACATATTTTAAAGGTACTTAGAAATATAGGAAAACAAAGAAAATTTCTGTATTTTCTATTTTCCTAACAAATGCTTTGAAATGTTTTTTTATCTAACCATTTGCTATGTACTTTTTCACACAACAGCCATTTCAAATTCTACTAAAAATAAAGTATTTACAATATGAGTGCATCCCTTCACTCTTCTAAGATTTAATTTAAATACTAACCAAAAAATTAAAGATTAAATCCTTTATTAAATTAAAGTGGTGGAGGACTGGATTTCACTGTGGACTTTTTAACATAATCTTTTCCTTCTACCATCAGTGTCTAGTCACACTCAAAGGCAGGTCTTAAGTCATACTGAAGTGAGGACATTTACACATCTCCACTAAAAAGTTATTTACTCTAGAGAGATAGTTTACATCCTCATCATCCTTTTCCTTTCCCCTCTTCTTCAATTCCAACATATATAGGCTTTTTCCAAAGACTTTGGATATATATGATCTCAAGGACAGCAAAATGACAGCAGTTTAGAACAGACTATTTTTGATCCCCATCAAGGCAGGATATCAGTTAATTGCTTAATTCTCACCAAGCTTGGCCAAACAGCCCTAATTAAAAAAAAAAAGAAACATAAGAAAACTAAAAAAAGTGAAATTTTTAGTTCATTATATAAAAACAAAGCAGTGCCAATATTCATACTTACAGGCTGAGGCTGTTCTGCAATACAGCAGTTGAAACACAACCAAAACTCACTCATTGTTTACAGTCTGAAGTGGGAACACGGATGAAAAGCAGGACTCAACCTTCGTAAGTCTGTCGGCAGGTAGTAAGTTCTTTGAACAGGTTTATTTTTAATGGCTCCAATGTGAAAATCTTTTTTTCTGTTGAGCTCTTCTCCAAAGACAAGTCAGTCCCAGGACAAAGAACTTGAAGGCAAAAAGTTATTTTAGAGTCTTCTTCCAGAAGGTTGATCCCAGCACCAGAGAAATATTACGTATGCTTCTTTGGTCCCTAGCGTTATGTGAACCTGAAAACAGAAGTACATTAATCAAAAACAGAGAATATGAAGAACCTCAACCTCCCAGCCAGCCACCCACACCACTGATTTCTTGGTAATACCCTGAATCACAGACTGAAGAGACACTAGAAGAAAAGTCATGTGCTTATTTCTACAGTGACGACTGAAACCAGCATATGCCAGAAATCCGTATGAGACTTACATTCCAGCTTTGCTTAGATGAAGTGATATCAAGAACTTGTGTCCAATCTCTTGACAGTCATCTTGGTTTGTTTCTAATTTTCAAATGTCACTTCAGAAAGTGATAATTGACCGTACACCCCTTTACACTTCTTAGGGAATTGTGTCTATCAACACATCATACTTCTCAATGGAAAAGTTACCCAGTCCATTCACAGTGTGAGGTTTAAATGGTATTTAACCCAAACCCTGTTACACAATTGTCAATCAAAGGCATGCTCTCCTAAATGTTGAGGAAACAAATACCTTTCTGTATACAGAAAATGTGCAAAATGGCTGGATCTGGTCACTATACACAGTGTATTTTCCTTCCATCCTCTTCTACCCTATATCTCATTTACAGCTGACTTCAAAATAGGATATTACTTGCAGAGCTTGAAACTGTTTCCTTAAACCTCTAAAACTCCTCAAGTGGAACAAATGAGGCTCCAGATTCCAACCATTCCTTTGCTAAAATAATGTTTGTTGGTAAACCTCCATTCGGGTTTCTTTCAGTAGGGGTACAATAAAAATTCCTGTGAGATTTCTCTTATCTTGCCTTATATCATAAACTTCACTTGCAGAGAAAGTGAGATAATGAGTATTCAGAAGTTTTTACAGGCATACTCCTTAATAATCCTTTATATGACTGCATCTTCACTCACGCAGATGTTTCCACAACTATTATTTCTATGCAATTCCTCACAGCATGAAGTGGTTTGGAGGCTGCATGCAATGCATAAAACTACACATCTATATGTATACACGTTCTGTGGCAGAGCAGTTCCACTCTGCTACACCTTTGTTAGTTCTCTACGTGCCAAGCACATGAGCAAAGATGTCCCTCATTTACTACATACATGCCAAGTCACTGCACTGCGTGACTAGCCAGGTACTTTCCGGGACTACTGTCTACAACACATACAAAAGGAACACAGCAGAACCCTCCCCATACCGTACCCAAAGCCTGTGGGAAGCTTTCACACTCTTTAGCTTTTAAGACACTGTCGTAGGTTGAACCTGAGTTGAGTGACAAAGTTCCAGGCCAATCGCTTCCCTCAATTTTGCATATAAAAAGCAACACAGGTGCAGGAAATTCGTGCTTCTCTTCCGGTTTGGTGACTGGAGGGGTGGAGGATGAGCCGGGCCAGGCCAGGCTCTCCCTGCGCCCCCTCCCCAGTGCCGAGGCACTGCGGGAGAACCCCCTCAGAACCACGGGCAGCTCAGAGACACTAAAACTGTGGCCTGGCCGAGACCACCCGGA